>JAOZWA010000174.1:1200000-1800000 GCA_026413185.1 Pueraria montana var. lobata
AAAGGAGGCTGTTAAGGTGATTGTTGTCATTTTAATGAGATTTTTAGTTGTCGTAGAAACATCAAAATTTGTTTGGGAGGTGAAAAATAAAAAGATTATGATTTTTTTCTAGCGAGATCGGAAAAGATCATTCGCTTCCAAATTGGCATAAACTGAGAGAAGACCTAAAAAAAGTTAAGGATGTCTCGTTTAATTTTGTTAAAAATACGTATCTCCTGTCATTAATATTGAAAATTATTGTAAACATTGTAATAAAAAAACTAATAAACGAAACGGTTAATGTGATTGTTGTCGTTTTAATGTGATTTTTAGTTGTCGTAGAAAATCAAAATTTGTTTGGGAGGTGCGATAATAAAAAGATTATGATTTTTTTCTAGTGAGATCTGAAAAAGATCATTCCCTTCCAAAATGGCATCAAATGAGAGAAGACCTAAAAAAAAGTTCAGGATGTCTCGTTTAATTTTGTTAAAAATACGTATCTCCTGTCATTAATATTGAAAATTATTGTAATAGTTGTAATAAAACAACTAATAAAGGAAACGGTTAATGTGATTGTTGTCGTTTTAGTGTGATTTTTAGTTGTCGTAGAAAATCAAAATTTGTTTGGGAGGTGCAATAATAAAAAGATTATGATTTATTTCTGGTGAGATCTGAAAAAGATCATTGCCTTCCAAATTGGCATAAAATGAGAGAAGACCTAAAAAAAAGTTCAGGATATCTCGTTTAATTTTGGTAAAAATACGTATCTCCTCTCATTAATAATGGAAATTATTGTGAACGTTGTGATAAAAAAAACTAATGAAGGAAACTGTTAATGTGATTGTTGTCGTTTTAATGTGATTGGTAATTGTCGTAGAAACATCAAAATTTGTTTGGGAGGTGAAATAATAGAAAGATTATGATTTTTTTGTGGTGAGATCTGAAAAGATCATTCCCTTCCAAAATGGCATAAAATGAGAGAGGACCTAAAAAAAAGTTCAGGATGTCTCGTTTAATTTTGTTAAAAATACGTATCTCCTGTCATTAATATTGAAAATTATTGTAAACGTTGTAATAAAAAAACTAATAAAGGAGGCTGTTAAGGTGATTGTTGTCATTTTAATGAGATTTTTAGTTGTCGTAGAAACATCAAAATTTGTTTGGGAGGTGAAAAATAAAAAGATTATGATTTTTTTCTAGCGAGATCTGAAAAGATCATTCGCTTCCAAATTGGCATAAACTGAGAGAAGACCTAAAAAAAGTTAAGGATGTCTCGTTTAATTTTGTTAAAAATACGTATCTCCTGTCATTAATATTGAAAATTATTGTAAACGTTGTAATAAAAAAAACTAATAAAGGAGGCTGTTAAGGTGATTGTTGTCATTTTAATGAGATTTTTAGTTGTCGTAGAAACATCAAAATTTGTTTGGGAGGTGAAAAATAAAAAGATTATGATTTTTTTCTAGCGAGATCGGAAAAGATCATTCGCTTCCAAATTGGCATAAACTGAGAGAAGACCTAAAAAAAGTTAAGGATGTCTCGTTTAATTTTGTTAAAAATACGTATCTCCTGTCATTAATATTGAAAATTATTGTAAACATTGTAATAAAAAAACTAATAAACGAAACGGTTAATGTGATTGTTGTCGTTTTAATGTGATTTTTAGTTGTCGTAGAAAATCAAAATTTGTTTGGGAGGTGCGATAATAAAAAGATTATGATTTTTTTCTAGTGAGATCTGAAAAAGATCATTCCCTTCCAAAATGGCATCAAATGAGAGAAGACCTAAAAAAAAGTTCAGGATGTCTCGTTTAATTTTGTTAAAAATACGTATCTCCTGTCATTAATATTGAAAATTATTGTAATAGTTGTAATAAAACAACTAATAAAGGAAACGGTTAATGTGATTGTTGTCGTTTTAGTGTGATTTTTAGTTGTCGTAGAAAATCAAAATTTGTTTGGGAGGTGCAATAATAAAAAGATTATGATTTATTTCTGGTGAGATCTGAAAAAGATCATTGCCTTCCAAATTGGCATAAAATGAGAGAAGACCTAAAAAAAAGTTCAGGATATCTCGTTTAATTTTGGTAAAAATACGTATCTCCTCTCATTAATAATGGAAATTATTGTGAACGTTGTGATAAAAAAAACTAATGAAGGAAACTGTTAATGTGATTGTTGTCGTTTTAATGTGATTGGTAATTGTCGTAGAAACATCAAAATTTGTTTGGGAGGTGAAATAATAGAAAGATTATGATTTTTTTGTGGTGAGATCTGAAAAGATCATTCCCTTCCAAAATGGCATAAAATGAGAGAGGACCTAAAAAAAAGTTCAGGATGTCTCGTTTAATTTTGTTAAAAATACGTATCTCCTGTCATTAATATTGAAAATTATTGTAAACGTTGTAATAAAAAAACTAATAAAGGAGGCTGTTAAGGTGATTGTTGTCATTTTAATGAGATTTTTAGTTGTCGTAGAAACATCAAAATTTGTTTGGGAGGTGAAAAATAAAAAGATTATGATTTTTTTCTAGCGAGATCTGAAAAGATCATTCGCTTCCAAATTGGCATAAACTGAGAGAAGACCTAAAAAAAGTTAAGGATGTCTCGTTTAATTTTGTTAAAAATACGTATCTCCTGTCATTAATATTGAAAATTATTGTAAACGTTGTAATAAAAAAAACTAATAAAGGAGGCTGTTAAGGTGATTGTTGTCATTTTAATGAGATTTTTAGTTGTCGTAGAAACATCAAAATTTGTTTGGGAGGTGAAAAATAAAAAGATTATGATTTTTTTCTAGCGAGATCGGAAAAGATCATTCGCTTCCAAATTGGCATAAACTGAGAGAAGACCTAAAAAAAGTTAAGGATGTCTCGTTTAATTTTGTTAAAAATACGTATCTCCTGTCATTAATATTGAAAATTATTGTAAACATTGTAATAAAAAAACTAATAAACGAAACGGTTAATGTGATTGTTGTCGTTTTAATGTGATTTTTAGTTGTCGTAGAAAATCAAAATTTGTTTGGGAGGTGCGATAATAAAAAGATTATGATTTTTTTCTAGTGAGATCTGAAAAAGATCATTCCCTTCCAAAATGGCATCAAATGAGAGAAGACCTAAAAAAAAGTTCAGGATGTCTCGTTTAATTTTGTTAAAAATACGTATCTCCTGTCATTAATATTGAAAATTATTGTAATAGTTGTAATAAAACAACTAATAAAGGAAACGGTTAATGTGATTGTTGTCGTTTTAGTGTGATTTTTAGTTGTCGTAGAAAATCAAAATTTGTTTGGGAGGTGCAATAATAAAAAGATTATGATTTATTTCTGGTGAGATCTGAAAAAGATCATTGCCTTCCAAATTGGCATAAAATGAGAGAAGACCTAAAAAAAAGTTCAGGATATCTCGTTTAATTTTGGTAAAAATACGTATCTCCTCTCATTAATAATGGAAATTATTGTGAACGTTGTGATAAAAAAAACTAATGAAGGAAACTGTTAATGTGATTGTTGTCGTTTTAATGTGATTGGTAATTGTCGTAGAAACATCAAAATTTGTTTGGGAGGTGAAATAATAGAAAGATTATGATTTTTTTGTGGTGAGATCTGAAAAGATCATTCCCTTCCAAAATGGCATAAAATGAGAGAGGACCTAAAAAAAAGTTCAGGATGTCTCGTTTAATTTTGTTAAAAATACGTATCTCCTGTCATTAATATTGAAAATTATTGTAAACGTTGTAATAAAAAAACTAATAAAGGAGGCTGTTAAGGTGATTGTTGTCATTTTAATGAGATTTTTAGTTGTCGTAGAAACATCAAAATTTGTTTGGGAGGTGAAAAATAAAAAGATTATGATTTTTTTCTAGCGAGATCTGAAAAGATCATTCGCTTCCAAATTGGCATAAACTGAGAGAAGACCTAAAAAAAGTTAAGGATGTCTCGTTTAATTTTGTTAAAAATACGTATCTCCTGTCAGTAATATTGAAAATTATTGTAAACGTTGTAATAAAAAAAACTAATAAAGGAGGCTGTTAAGGTGATTGTTGTCATTTTAATGAGATTTTTAGTTGTCGTAGAAACATCAAAATTTGTTTGGGAGGTGAAAAATAAAAAGATTATGATTTTTTTCTAGCGAGATCGGAAAAGATCATTCGCTTCCAAATTGGCATAAACTGAGAGAAGACCTAAAAAAAGTTAAGGATGTCTCGTTTAATTTTGTTAAAAATACGTATCTCCTGTCATTAATATTGAAAATTATTGTAAACATTGTAATAAAAAAACTAATAAACGAAACGGTTAATGTGATTGTTGTCGTTTTAATGTGATTTTTAGTTGTCGTAGAAAATCAAAATTTGTTTGGGAGGTGCGATAATAAAAAGATTATGATTTTTTTCTAGTGAGATCTGAAAAAGATCATTCCCTTCCAAAATGGCATCAAATGAGAGAAGACCTAAAAAAAAGTTCAGGATGTCTCGTTTAATTTTGTTAAAAATACGTATCTCCTGTCATTAATATTGAAAATTATTGTAATAGTTGTAATAAAACAACTAATAAAGGAAACGGTTAATGTGATTGTTGTCGTTTTAGTGTGATTTTTAGTTGTCGTAGAAAATCAAAATTTGTTTGGGAGGTGCAATAATAAAAAGATTATGATTTATTTCTGGTGAGATCTGAAAAAGATCATTGCCTTCCAAATTGGCATAAAATGAGAGAAGACCTAAAAAAAAGTTCAGGATATCTCGTTTAATTTTGGTAAAAATACGTATCTCCTCTCATTAATAATGGAAATTATTGTGAACGTTGTGATAAAAAAAACTAATGAAGGAAACTGTTAATGTGATTGTTGTCGTTTTAATGTGATTGGTAATTGTCGTAGAAACATCAAAATTTGTTTGGGAGGTGAAATAATAGAAAGATTATGATTTTTTTGTGGTGAGATCTGAAAAGATCATTCCCTTCCAAAATGGCATAAAATGAGAGAGGACCTAAAAAAAAGTTCAGGATGTCTCGTTTAATTTTGTTAAAAATACGTATCTCCTGTCATTAATATTGAAAATTATTGTAAACGTTGTAATAAAAAAACTAATAAAGGAGGCTGTTAAGGTGATTGTTGTCATTTTAATGAGATTTTTAGTTGTCGTAGAAACATCAAAATTTGTTTGGGAGGTGAAAAATAAAAAGATTATGATTTTTTTCTAGCGAGATCTGAAAAGATCATTCGCTTCCAAATTGGCATAAACTGAGAGAAGACCTAAAAAAAGTTAAGGATGTCTCGTTTAATTTTGTTAAAAATACGTATCTCCTGTCAGTAATATTGAAAATTATTGTAAACGTTGTAATAAAAAAAACTAATAAAGGAGGCTGTTAAGGTGATTGTTGTCATTTTAATGAGATTTTTAGTTGTCGTAGAAACATCAAAATTTGTTTGGGAGGTGAAAAATAAAAAGATTATGATTTTTTTCTAGCGAGATCGGAAAAGATCATTCGCTTCCAAATTGGCATAAACTGAGAGAAGACCTAAAAAAAGTTAAGGATGTCTCGTTTAATTTTGTTAAAAATACGTATCTCCTGTCATTAATATTGAAAATTATTGTAAACATTGTAATAAAAAAACTAATAAACGAAACGGTTAATGTGATTGTTGTCGTTTTAATGTGATTTTTAGTTGTCGTAGAAAATCAAAATTTGTTTGGGAGGTGCGATAATAAAAAGATTATGATTTTTTTCTAGTGAGATCTGAAAAAGATCATTCCCTTCCAAAATGGCATCAAATGAGAGAAGACCTAAAAAAAAGTTCAGGATGTCTCGTTTAATTTTGTTAAAAATACGTATCTCCTGTCATTAATATTGAAAATTATTGTAATAGTTGTAATAAAACAACTAATAAAGGAAACGGTTAATGTGATTGTTGTCGTTTTAGTGTGATTTTTAGTTGTCGTAGAAAATCAAAATTTGTTTGGGAGGTGCAATAATAAAAAGATTATGATTTATTTCTGGTGAGATCTGAAAAAGATCATTGCCTTCCAAATTGGCATAAAATGAGAGAAGACCTAAAAAAAAGTTCAGGATATCTCGTTTAATTTTGGTAAAAATACGTATCTCCTCTCATTAATAATGGAAATTATTGTGAACGTTGTGATAAAAAAAACTAATGAAGGAAACTGTTAATGTGATTGTTGTCGTTTTAATGTGATTGGTAATTGTCGTAGAAACATCAAAATTTGTTTGGGAGGTGAAATAATAGAAAGATTATGATTTTTTTGTGGTGAGATCTGAAAAGATCATTCCCTTCCAAAATGGCATAAAATGAGAGAGGACCTAAAAAAAAGTTAAGGATGTCTCGTTTAATTTTGTTAAAAATACGTATCTCCTGTCATTAATATTGAAAATTATTGTAAACGTTGTAATAAAAAAACTAATAAAGGAGGCTGTTAAGGTGATTGTTGTCATTTTAATGAGATTTTTAGTTGTCGTAGAAACATCAAAATTTGTTTGGGAGGTGAAAAATAAAAAGATTATGATTTTTTTCTAGCGAGATCTGAAAAGATCATTCGCTTCCAAATTGGCATAAACTGAGAGAAGACCTAAAAAAAGTTAAGGATGTCTCGTTTAATTTTGTTAAAAATACGTATCTCCTGTCATTAATATTGAAAATTATTGTAAACGTTGTAATAAAAAAAACTAATAAAGGAGGCTGTTAAGGTGATTGTTGTCATTTTAATGAGATTTTTAGTTGTCGTAGAAACATCAAAATTTGTTTGGGAGGTGAAAAATAAAAAGATTATGATTTTTTTCTAGCGAGATCGGAAAAGATCATTCGCTTCCAAATTGGCATAAACTGAGAGAAGACCTAAAAAAAGTTAAGGATGTCTCGTTTAATTTTGTTAAAAATACGTATCTCCTGTCATTAATATTGAAAATTATTGTAAACATTGTAATAAAAAAACTAATAAACGAAACGGTTAATGTGATTGTTGTCGTTTTAATGTGATTTTTAGTTGTCGTAGAAAATCAAAATTTGTTTGGGAGGTGCGATAATAAAAAGATTATGATTTTTTTCTAGTGAGATCTGAAAAAGATCATTCCCTTCCAAAATGGCATCAAATGAGAGAAGACCTAAAAAAAAGTTCAGGATGTCTCGTTTAATTTTGTTAAAAATACGTATCTCCTGTCATTAATATTGAAAATTATTGTAATAGTTGTAATAAAACAACTAATAAAGGAAACGGTTAATGTGATTGTTGTCGTTTTAGTGTGATTTTTAGTTGTCGTAGAAAATCAAAATTTGTTTGGGAGGTGCAATAATAAAAAGATTATGATTTATTTCTGGTGAGATCTGAAAAAGATCATTGCCTTCCAAATTGGCATAAAATGAGAGAAGACCTAAAAAAAAGTTCAGGATATCTCGTTTAATTTTGGTAAAAATACGTATCTCCTCTCATTAATAATGGAAATTATTGTGAACGTTGTGATAAAAAAAACTAATGAAGGAAACTGTTAATGTGATTGTTGTCGTTTTAATGTGATTGGTAATTGTCGTAGAAACATCAAAATTTGTTTGGGAGGTGAAATAATAGAAAGATTATGATTTTTTTGTGGTGAGATCTGAAAAGATCATTCCCTTCCAAAATGGCATAAAATGAGAGAGGACCTAAAAAAAAGTTCAGGATGTCTCGTTTAATTTTGTTAAAAATACGTATCTCCTGTCATTAATATTGAAAATTATTGTAAACGTTGTAATAAAAAAACTAATAAAGGAGGCTGTTAAGGTGATTGTTGTCATTTTAATGAGATTTTTAGTTGTCGTAGAAACATCAAAATTTGTTTGGGAGGTGAAAAATAAAAAGATTATGATTTTTTTCTAGCGAGATCTGAAAAGATCATTCGCTTCCAAATTGGCATAAACTGAGAGAAGACCTAAAAAAAGTTAAGGATGTCTCGTTTAATTTTGTTAAAAATACGTATCTCCTGTCAGTAATATTGAAAATTATTGTAAACGTTGTAATAAAAAAAACTAATAAAGGAGGCTGTTAAGGTGATTGTTGTCATTTTAATGAGATTTTTAGTTGTCGTAGAAACATCAAAATTTGTTTGGGAGGTGAAAAATAAAAAGATTATGATTTTTTTCTAGCGAGATCGGAAAAGATCATTCGCTTCCAAATTGGCATAAACTGAGAGAAGACCTAAAAAAAGTTAAGGATGTCTCGTTTAATTTTGTTAAAAATACGTATCTCCTGTCATTAATATTGAAAATTATTGTAAACATTGTAATAAAAAAACTAATAAACGAAACGGTTAATGTGATTGTTGTCGTTTTAATGTGATTTTTAGTTGTCGTAGAAAATCAAAATTTGTTTGGGAGGTGCGATAATAAAAAGATTATGATTTTTTTCTAGTGAGATCTGAAAAAGATCATTCCCTTCCAAAATGGCATCAAATGAGAGAAGACCTAAAAAAAAGTTCAGGATGTCTCGTTTAATTTTGTTAAAAATACGTATCTCCTGTCATTAATATTGAAAATTATTGTAATAGTTGTAATAAAACAACTAATAAAGGAAACGGTTAATGTGATTGTTGTCGTTTTAGTGTGATTTTTAGTTGTCGTAGAAAATCAAAATTTGTTTGGGAGGTGCAATAATAAAAAGATTATGATTTATTTCTGGTGAGATCTGAAAAAGATCATTGCCTTCCAAATTGGCATAAAATGAGAGAAGACCTAAAAAAAAGTTCAGGATATCTCGTTTAATTTTGGTAAAAATACGTATCTCCTCTCATTAATAATGGAAATTATTGTGAACGTTGTGATAAAAAAAACTAATGAAGGAAACTGTTAATGTGATTGTTGTCGTTTTAATGTGATTGGTAATTGTCGTAGAAACATCAAAATTTGTTTGGGAGGTGAAATAATAGAAAGATTATGATTTTTTTGTGGTGAGATCTGAAAAGATCATTCCCTTCCAAAATGGCATAAAATGAGAGAGGACCTAAAAAAAAGTTCAGGATGTCTCGTTTAATTTTGTTAAAAATACGTATCTCCTGTCATTAATATTGAAAATTATTGTAAACGTTGTAATAAAAAAACTAATAAAGGAGGCTGTTAAGGTGATTGTTGTCATTTTAATGAGATTTTTAGTTGTCGTAGAAACATCAAAATTTGTTTGGGAGGTGAAAAATAAAAAGATTATGATTTTTTTCTAGCGAGATCTGAAAAGATCATTCGCTTCCAAATTGGCATAAACTGAGAGAAGACCTAAAAAAAGTTAAGGATGTCTCGTTTAATTTTGTTAAAAATACGTATCTCCTGTCAGTAATATTGAAAATTATTGTAAACGTTGTAATAAAAAAAACTAATAAAGGAGGCTGTTAAGGTGATTGTTGTCATTTTAATGAGATTTTTAGTTGTCGTAGAAACATCAAAATTTGTTTGGGAGGTGAAAAATAAAAAGATTATGATTTTTTTCTAGCGAGATCGGAAAAGATCATTCGCTTCCAAATTGGCATAAACTGAGAGAAGACCTAAAAAAAGTTAAGGATGTCTCGTTTAATTTTGTTAAAAATACGTATCTCCTGTCATTAATATTGAAAATTATTGTAAACATTGTAATAAAAAAACTAATAAACGAAACGGTTAATGTGATTGTTGTCGTTTTAATGTGATTTTTAGTTGTCGTAGAAAATCAAAATTTGTTTGGGAGGTGCGATAATAAAAAGATTATGATTTTTTTCTAGTGAGATCTGAAAAAGATCATTCCCTTCCAAAATGGCATCAAATGAGAGAAGACCTAAAAAAAAGTTCAGGATGTCTCGTTTAATTTTGTTAAAAATACGTATCTCCTGTCATTAATATTGAAAATTATTGTAATAGTTGTAATAAAACAACTAATAAAGGAAACGGTTAATGTGATTGTTGTCGTTTTAGTGTGATTTTTAGTTGTCGTAGAAAATCAAAATTTGTTTGGGAGGTGCAATAATAAAAAGATTATGATTTATTTCTGGTGAGATCTGAAAAAGATCATTGCCTTCCAAATTGGCATAAAATGAGAGAAGACCTAAAAAAAAGTTCAGGATATCTCGTTTAATTTTGGTAAAAATACGTATCTCCTCTCATTAATAATGGAAATTATTGTGAACGTTGTGATAAAAAAAACTAATGAAGGAAACTGTTAATGTGATTGTTGTCGTTTTAATGTGATTGGTAATTGTCGTAGAAACATCAAAATTTGTTTGGGAGGTGAAATAATAGAAAGATTATGATTTTTTTGTGGTGAGATCTGAAAAGATCATTCCCTTCCAAAATGGCATAAAATGAGAGAGGACCTAAAAAAAAGTTCAGGATGTCTCGTTTAATTTTGTTAAAAATACGTATCTCCTGTCATTAATATTGAAAATTATTGTAAACGTTGTAATAAAAAAACTAATAAAGGAGGCTGTTAAGGTGATTGTTGTCATTTTAATGAGATTTTTAGTTGTCGTAGAAACATCAAAATTTGTTTGGGAGGTGAAAAATAAAAAGATTATGATTTTTTTCTAGCGAGATCTGAAAAGATCATTCGCTTCCAAATTGGCATAAACTGAGAGAAGACCTAAAAAAAGTTAAGGATGTCTCGTTTAATTTTGTTAAAAATACGTATCTCCTGTCAGTAATATTGAAAATTATTGTAAACGTTGTAATAAAAAAAACTAATAAAGGAGGCTGTTAAGGTGATTGTTGTCATTTTAATGAGATTTTTAGTTGTCGTAGAAACATCAAAATTTGTTTGGGAGGTGAAAAATAAAAAGATTATGATTTTTTTCTAGCGAGATCGGAAAAGATCATTCGCTTCCAAATTGGCATAAACTGAGAGAAGACCTAAAAAAAGTTAAGGATGTCTCGTTTAATTTTGTTAAAAATACGTATCTCCTGTCATTAATATTGAAAATTATTGTAAACATTGTAATAAAAAAACTAATAAACGAAACGGTTAATGTGATTGTTGTCGTTTTAATGTGATTTTTAGTTGTCGTAGAAAATCAAAATTTGTTTGGGAGGTGCGATAATAAAAAGATTATGATTTTTTTCTAGTGAGATCTGAAAAAGATCATTCCCTTCCAAAATGGCATCAAATGAGAGAAGACCTAAAAAAAAGTTCAGGATGTCTCGTTTAATTTTGTTAAAAATACGTATCTCCTGTCATTAATATTGAAAATTATTGTAATAGTTGTAATAAAACAACTAATAAAGGAAACGGTTAATGTGATTGTTGTCGTTTTAGTGTGATTTTTAGTTGTCGTAGAAAATCAAAATTTGTTTGGGAGGTGCAATAATAAAAAGATTATGATTTATTTCTGGTGAGATCTGAAAAAGATCATTGCCTTCCAAATTGGCATAAAATGAGAGAAGACCTAAAAAAAAGTTCAGGATATCTCGTTTAATTTTGGTAAAAATACGTATCTCCTCTCATTAATAATGGAAATTATTGTGAACGTTGTGATAAAAAAAACTAATGAAGGAAACTGTTAATGTGATTGTTGTCGTTTTAATGTGATTGGTAATTGTCGTAGAAACATCAAAATTTGTTTGGGAGGTGAAATAATAGAAAGATTATGATTTTTTTGTGGTGAGATCTGAAAAGATCATTCCCTTCCAAAATGGCATAAAATGAGAGAGGACCTAAAAAAAAGTTCAGGATGTCTCGTTTAATTTTGTTAAAAATACGTATCTCCTGTCATTAATATTGAAAATTATTGTAAACGTTGTAATAAAAAAACTAATAAAGGAGGCTGTTAAGGTGATTGTTGTCATTTTAATGAGATTTTTAGTTGTCGTAGAAACATCAAAATTTGTTTGGGAGGTGAAAAATAAAAAGATTATGATTTTTTTCTAGCGAGATCTGAAAAGATCATTCGCTTCCAAATTGGCATAAACTGAGAGAAGACCTAAAAAAAGTTAAGGATGTCTCGTTTAATTTTGTTAAAAATACGTATCTCCTGTCATTAATATTGAAAATTATTGTAAACGTTGTAATAAAAAAAACTAATAAAGGAGGCTGTTAAGGTGATTGTTGTCATTTTAATGAGATTTTTAGTTGTCGTAGAAACATCAAAATTTGTTTGGGAGGTGAAAAATAAAAAGATTATGATTTTTTTCTAGCGAGATCGGAAAAGATCATTCGCTTCCAAATTGGCATAAACTGAGAGAAGACCTAAAAAAAGTTAAGGATGTCTCGTTTAATTTTGTTAAAAATACGTATCTCCTGTCATTAATATTGAAAATTATTGTAAACATTGTAATAAAAAAACTAATAAACGAAACGGTTAATGTGATTGTTGTCGTTTTAATGTGATTTTTAGTTGTCGTAGAAAATCAAAATTTGTTTGGGAGGTGCGATAATAAAAAGATTATGATTTTTTTCTAGTGAGATCTGAAAAAGATCATTCCCTTCCAAAATGGCATCAAATGAGAGAAGACCTAAAAAAAAGTTCAGGATGTCTCGTTTAATTTTGTTAAAAATACGTATCTCCTGTCATTAATATTGAAAATTATTGTAATAGTTGTAATAAAACAACTAATAAAGGAAACGGTTAATGTGATTGTTGTCGTTTTAGTGTGATTTTTAGTTGTCGTAGAAAATCAAAATTTGTTTGGGAGGTGCAATAATAAAAAGATTATGATTTATTTCTGGTGAGATCTGAAAAAGATCATTGCCTTCCAAATTGGCATAAAATGAGAGAAGACCTAAAAAAAAGTTCAGGATATCTCGTTTAATTTTGGTAAAAATACGTATCTCCTCTCATTAATAATGGAAATTATTGTGAACGTTGTGATAAAAAAAACTAATGAAGGAAACTGTTAATGTGATTGTTGTCGTTTTAATGTGATTGGTAATTGTCGTAGAAACATCAAAATTTGTTTGGGAGGTGAAATAATAGAAAGATTATGATTTTTTTGTGGTGAGATCTGAAAAGATCATTCCCTTCCAAAATGGCATAAAATGAGAGAGGACCTAAAAAAAAGTTCAGGATGTCTCGTTTAATTTTGTTAAAAATACGTATCTCCTGTCATTAATATTGAAAATTATTGTAAACGTTGTAATAAAAAAACTAATAAAGGAGGCTGTTAAGGTGATTGTTGTCATTTTAATGAGATTTTTAGTTGTCGTAGAAACATCAAAATTTGTTTGGGAGGTGAAAAATAAAAAGATTATGATTTTTTTCTAGCGAGATCTGAAAAGATCATTCGCTTCCAAATTGGCATAAACTGAGAGAAGACCTAAAAAAAGTTAAGGATGTCTCGTTTAATTTTGTTAAAAATACGTATCTCCTGTCATTAATATTGAAAATTATTGTAAACGTTGTAATAAAAAAAACTAATAAAGGAGGCTGTTAAGGTGATTGTTGTCATTTTAATGAGATTTTTAGTTGTCGTAGAAACATCAAAATTTGTTTGGGAGGTGAAAAATAAAAAGATTATGATTTTTTTCTAGCGAGATCGGAAAAGATCATTCGCTTCCAAATTGGCATAAACTGAGAGAAGACCTAAAAAAAGTTAAGGATGTCTCGTTTAATTTTGTTAAAAATACGTATCTCCTGTCATTAATATTGAAAATTATTGTAAACATTGTAATAAAAAAACTAATAAACGAAACGGTTAATGTGATTGTTGTCGTTTTAATGTGATTTTTAGTTGTCGTAGAAAATCAAAATTTGTTTGGGAGGTGCGATAATAAAAAGATTATGATTTTTTTCTAGTGAGATCTGAAAAAGATCATTCCCTTCCAAAATGGCATCAAATGAGAGAAGACCTAAAAAAAAGTTCAGGATGTCTCGTTTAATTTTGTTAAAAATACGTATCTCCTGTCATTAATATTGAAAATTATTGTAATAGTTGTAATAAAACAACTAATAAAGGAAACGGTTAATGTGATTGTTGTCGTTTTAGTGTGATTTTTAGTTGTCGTAGAAAATCAAAATTTGTTTGGGAGGTGCAATAATAAAAAGATTATGATTTATTTCTGGTGAGATCTGAAAAAGATCATTGCCTTCCAAATTGGCATAAAATGAGAGAAGACCTAAAAAAAAGTTCAGGATATCTCGTTTAATTTTGGTAAAAATACGTATCTCCTCTCATTAATAATGGAAATTATTGTGAACGTTGTGATAAAAAAAACTAATGAAGGAAACTGTTAATGTGATTGTTGTCGTTTTAATGTGATTGGTAATTGTCGTAGAAACATCAAAATTTGTTTGGGAGGTGAAATAATAGAAAGATTATGATTTTTTTGTGGTGAGATCTGAAAAGATCATTCCCTTCCAAAATGGCATAAAATGAGAGAGGACCTAAAAAAAAGTTCAGGATGTCTCGTTTAATTTTGTTAAAAATACGTATCTCCTGTCATTAATATTGAAAATTATTGTAAACGTTGTAATAAAAAAACTAATAAAGGAGGCTGTTAAGGTGATTGTTGTCATTTTAATGAGATTTTTAGTTGTCGTAGAAACATCAAAATTTGTTTGGGAGGTGAAAAATAAAAAGATTATGATTTTTTTCTAGCGAGATCTGAAAAGATCATTCGCTTCCAAATTGGCATAAACTGAGAGAAGACCTAAAAAAAGTTAAGGATGTCTCGTTTAATTTTGTTAAAAATACGTATCTCCTGTCATTAATATTGAAAATTATTGTAAACGTTGTAATAAAAAAAACTAATAAAGGAGGCTGTTAAGGTGATTGTTGTCATTTTAATGAGATTTTTAGTTGTCGTAGAAACATCAAAATTTGTTTGGGAGGTGAAAAATAAAAAGATTATGATTTTTTTCTAGCGAGATCGGAAAAGATCATTCGCTTCCAAATTGGCATAAACTGAGAGAAGACCTAAAAAAAGTTAAGGATGTCTCGTTTAATTTTGTTAAAAATACGTATCTCCTGTCATTAATATTGAAAATTATTGTAAACATTGTAATAAAAAAACTAATAAACGAAACGGTTAATGTGATTGTTGTCGTTTTAATGTGATTTTTAGTTGTCGTAGAAAATCAAAATTTGTTTGGGAGGTGCGATAATAAAAAGATTATGATTTTTTTCTAGTGAGATCTGAAAAAGATCATTCCCTTCCAAAATGGCATCAAATGAGAGAAGACCTAAAAAAAAGTTCAGGATGTCTCGTTTAATTTTGTTAAAAATACGTATCTCCTGTCATTAATATTGAAAATTATTGTAATAGTTGTAATAAAACAACTAATAAAGGAAACGGTTAATGTGATTGTTGTCGTTTTAGTGTGATTTTTAGTTGTCGTAGAAAATCAAAATTTGTTTGGGAGGTGCAATAATAAAAAGATTATGATTTATTTCTGGTGAGATCTGAAAAAGATCATTGCCTTCCAAATTGGCATAAAATGAGAGAAGACCTAAAAAAAAGTTCAGGATATCTCGTTTAATTTTGGTAAAAATACGTATCTCCTCTCATTAATAATGGAAATTATTGTGAACGTTGTGATAAAAAAAACTAATGAAGGAAACTGTTAATGTGATTGTTGTCGTTTTAATGTGATTGGTAATTGTCGTAGAAACATCAAAATTTGTTTGGGAGGTGAAATAATAGAAAGATTATGATTTTTTTGTGGTGAGATCTGAAAAGATCATTCCCTTCCAAAATGGCATAAAATGAGAGAGGACCTAAAAAAAAGTTCAGGATGTCTCGTTTAATTTTGTTAAAAATACGTATCTCCTGTCATTAATATTGAAAATTATTGTAAACGTTGTAATAAAAAAACTAATAAAGGAGGCTGTTAAGGTGATTGTTGTCATTTTAATGAGATTTTTAGTTGTCGTAGAAACATCAAAATTTGTTTGGGAGGTGAAAAATAAAAAGATTATGATTTTTTTCTAGCGAGATCTGAAAAGATCATTCGCTTCCAAATTGGCATAAACTGAGAGAAGACCTAAAAAAAGTTAAGGATGTCTCGTTTAATTTTGTTAAAAATACGTATCTCCTGTCATTAATATTGAAAATTATTGTAAACGTTGTAATAAAAAAAACTAATAAAGGAGGCTGTTAAGGTGATTGTTGTCATTTTAATGAGATTTTTAGTTGTCGTAGAAACATCAAAATTTGTTTGGGAGGTGAAAAATAAAAAGATTATGATTTTTTTCTAGCGAGATCGGAAAAGATCATTCGCTTCCAAATTGGCATAAACTGAGAGAAGACCTAAAAAAAGTTAAGGATGTCTCGTTTAATTTTGTTAAAAATACGTATCTCCTGTCATTAATATTGAAAATTATTGTAAACATTGTAATAAAAAAACTAATAAACGAAACGGTTAATGTGATTGTTGTCGTTTTAATGTGATTTTTAGTTGTCGTAGAAAATCAAAATTTGTTTGGGAGGTGCGATAATAAAAAGATTATGATTTTTTTCTAGTGAGATCTGAAAAAGATCATTCCCTTCCAAAATGGCATCAAATGAGAGAAGACCTAAAAAAAAGTTCAGGATGTCTCGTTTAATTTTGTTAAAAATACGTATCTCCTGTCATTAATATTGAAAATTATTGTAATAGTTGTAATAAAACAACTAATAAAGGAAACGGTTAATGTGATTGTTGTCGTTTTAGTGTGATTTTTAGTTGTCGTAGAAAATCAAAATTTGTTTGGGAGGTGCAATAATAAAAAGATTATGATTTATTTCTGGTGAGATCTGAAAAAGATCATTGCCTTCCAAATTGGCATAAAATGAGAGAAGACCTAAAAAAAAGTTCAGGATATCTCGTTTAATTTTGGTAAAAATACGTATCTCCTCTCATTAATAATGGAAATTATTGTGAACGTTGTGATAAAAAAAACTAATGAAGGAAACTGTTAATGTGATTGTTGTCGTTTTAATGTGATTGGTAATTGTCGTAGAAACATCAAAATTTGTTTGGGAGGTGAAATAATAGAAAGATTATGATTTTTTTGTGGTGAGATCTGAAAAGATCATTCCCTTCCAAAATGGCATAAAATGAGAGAGGACCTAAAAAAAAGTTCAGGATGTCTCGTTTAATTTTGTTAAAAATACGTATCTCCTGTCATTAATATTGAAAATTATTGTAAACGTTGTAATAAAAAAACTAATAAAGGAGGCTGTTAAGGTGATTGTTGTCATTTTAATGAGATTTTTAGTTGTCGTAGAAACATCAAAATTTGTTTGGGAGGTGAAAAATAAAAAGATTATGATTTTTTTCTAGCGAGATCTGAAAAGATCATTCGCTTCCAAATTGGCATAAACTGAGAGAAGACCTAAAAAAAGTTAAGGATGTCTCGTTTAATTTTGTTAAAAATACGTATCTCCTGTCATTAATATTGAAAATTATTGTAAACGTTGTAATAAAAAAAACTAATAAAGGAGGCTGTTAAGGTGATTGTTGTCATTTTAATGAGATTTTTAGTTGTCGTAGAAACATCAAAATTTGTTTGGGAGGTGAAAAATAAAAAGATTATGATTTTTTTCTAGCGAGATCGGAAAAGATCATTCGCTTCCAAATTGGCATAAACTGAGAGAAGACCTAAAAAAAGTTAAGGATGTCTCGTTTAATTTTGTTAAAAATACGTATCTCCTGTCATTAATATTGAAAATTATTGTAAACATTGTAATAAAAAAACTAATAAACGAAACGGTTAATGTGATTGTTGTCGTTTTAATGTGATTTTTAGTTGTCGTAGAAAATCAAAATTTGTTTGGGAGGTGCGATAATAAAAAGATTATGATTTTTTTCTAGTGAGATCTGAAAAAGATCATTCCCTTCCAAAATGGCATCAAATGAGAGAAGACCTAAAAAAAAGTTCAGGATGTCTCGTTTAATTTTGTTAAAAATACGTATCTCCTGTCATTAATATTGAAAATTATTGTAATAGTTGTAATAAAACAACTAATAAAGGAAACGGTTAATGTGATTGTTGTCGTTTTAGTGTGATTTTTAGTTGTCGTAGAAAATCAAAATTTGTTTGGGAGGTGCAATAATAAAAAGATTATGATTTATTTCTGGTGAGATCTGAAAAAGATCATTGCCTTCCAAATTGGCATAAAATGAGAGAAGACCTAAAAAAAAGTTCAGGATATCTCGTTTAATTTTGGTAAAAATACGTATCTCCTCTCATTAATAATGGAAATTATTGTGAACGTTGTGATAAAAAAAACTAATGAAGGAAACTGTTAATGTGATTGTTGTCGTTTTAATGTGATTGGTAATTGTCGTAGAAACATCAAAATTTGTTTGGGAGGTGAAATAATAGAAAGATTATGATTTTTTTGTGGTGAGATCTGAAAAGATCATTCCCTTCCAAAATGGCATAAAATGAGAGAGGACCTAAAAAAAAGTTCAGGATGTCTCGTTTAATTTTGTTAAAAATACGTATCTCCTGTCATTAATATTGAAAATTATTGTAAACGTTGTAATAAAAAAACTAATAAAGGAGGCTGTTAAGGTGATTGTTGTCATTTTAATGAGATTTTTAGTTGTCGTAGAAACATCAAAATTTGTTTGGGAGGTGAAAAATAAAAAGATTATGATTTTTTTCTAGCGAGATCTGAAAAGATCATTCGCTTCCAAATTGGCATAAACTGAGAGAAGACCTAAAAAAAGTTAAGGATGTCTCGTTTAATTTTGTTAAAAATACGTATCTCCTGTCATTAATATTGAAAATTATTGTAAACGTTGTAATAAAAAAAACTAATAAAGGAGGCTGTTAAGGTGATTGTTGTCATTTTAATGAGATTTTTAGTTGTCGTAGAAACATCAAAATTTGTTTGGGAGGTGAAAAATAAAAAGATTATGATTTTTTTCTAGCGAGATCGGAAAAGATCATTCGCTTCCAAATTGGCATAAACTGAGAGAAGACCTAAAAAAAGTTAAGGATGTCTCGTTTAATTTTGTTAAAAATACGTATCTCCTGTCATTAATATTGAAAATTATTGTAAACATTGTAATAAAAAAACTAATAAACGAAACGGTTAATGTGATTGTTGTCGTTTTAATGTGATTTTTAGTTGTCGTAGAAAATCAAAATTTGTTTGGGAGGTGCGATAATAAAAAGATTATGATTTTTTTCTAGTGAGATCTGAAAAAGATCATTCCCTTCCAAAATGGCATCAAATGAGAGAAGACCTAAAAAAAAGTTCAGGATGTCTCGTTTAATTTTGTTAAAAATACGTATCTCCTGTCATTAATATTGAAAATTATTGTAATAGTTGTAATAAAACAACTAATAAAGGAAACGGTTAATGTGATTGTTGTCGTTTTAGTGTGATTTTTAGTTGTCGTAGAAAATCAAAATTTGTTTGGGAGGTGCAATAATAAAAAGATTATGATTTATTTCTGGTGAGATCTGAAAAAGATCATTGCCTTCCAAATTGGCATAAAATGAGAGAAGACCTAAAAAAAAGTTCAGGATATCTCGTTTAATTTTGGTAAAAATACGTATCTCCTCTCATTAATAATGGAAATTATTGTGAACGTTGTGATAAAAAAAACTAATGAAGGAAACTGTTAATGTGATTGTTGTCGTTTTAATGTGATTGGTAATTGTCGTAGAAACATCAAAATTTGTTTGGGAGGTGAAATAATAGAAAGATTATGATTTTTTTGTGGTGAGATCTGAAAAGATCATTCCCTTCCAAAATGGCATAAAATGAGAGAGGACCTAAAAAAAAGTTCAGGATGTCTCGTTTAATTTTGTTAAAAATACGTATCTCCTGTCATTAATATTGAAAATTATTGTAAACGTTGTAATAAAAAAACTAATAAAGGAGGCTGTTAAGGTGATTGTTGTCATTTTAATGAGATTTTTAGTTGTCGTAGAAACATCAAAATTTGTTTGGGAGGTGAAAAATAAAAAGATTATGATTTTTTTCTAGCGAGATCTGAAAAGATCATTCGCTTCCAAATTGGCATAAACTGAGAGAAGACCTAAAAAAAGTTAAGGATGTCTCGTTTAATTTTGTTAAAAATACGTATCTCCTGTCATTAATATTGAAAATTATTGTAAACGTTGTAATAAAAAAAACTAATAAAGGAGGCTGTTAAGGTGATTGTTGTCATTTTAATGAGATTTTTAGTTGTCGTAGAAACATCAAAATTTGTTTGGGAGGTGAAAAATAAAAAGATTATGATTTTTTTCTAGCGAGATCTGAAAAGATCATTCGCTTCCAAATTGGCATAAACTGAGAGAAGACCTAAAAAAAGTTAAGGATGTCTCGTTTAATTTTGTTAAAAATTCGTATCTCCTGTCATTAATATTGAAAATTATTGTAAACGTTGTAATAAAAAAACTAATAAACGAAACGGTTAATGTGATTGTTGTCGTTTTAATGTGATTGGTCATTGTCGTAGAAACATCAAAATTTCACGATATGTTTGGGAGGTGAAATAATAGAAAGATTATGATTTTTTTCTGGTGAGATATGAATAGATCATTCCCTTCCAAATTGGCATAAAATGAGAGAAGACCTAAAAAAAAGTTTAGGATGTCTCGTTTAATTTTGTTAAAAATACGTATCTCCTGTCATTAATATTGAAAAT
Source organism: Pueraria montana var. lobata (assembly GCA_026413185.1). Taxonomy (NCBI): domain Eukaryota; kingdom Viridiplantae; phylum Streptophyta; class Magnoliopsida; order Fabales; family Fabaceae; genus Pueraria; species Pueraria montana. The sequence continues at coordinate 1,220,506 of JAOZWA010000174.1, forward strand.
TATTGTAAACGTTGTAATAAAAAAAACTAATAAAGGAAACGGTTAATGTGATTGTTGTCGTTTTAATGTGATTTTCAGTTGTCGTAGAAAATCAAAATTTGTTTGGGAGGTGCAATAATAAAAAGATTATGATGTTTTTCGGGTGAGATCTGAAAAAGATCATTCCCTTCCAAATTGGCATAAAATGAGAGAAGACCTAAAAAAAAGTTCAGGATATCTCGTTTAATTTTGGTAAAAATACGTATCTCCTCTCATTAATAATGGAAATTATTGTGAATGTTGTGATAAAAAAACTAATGAAGGAAACTGTTAATGTGATTGTTGTCATTTTGATGTGATTGTTAATTGTCGTAGAAACATCAAAATTTGTTTGGGAGGTGAAATAATAGAAAGATTATGATTTCTTTGTGGTGAGATCTGAAAAGATCATTCCCTTCAAAGTTGGCATAAAATGAGAGAAAACCTAAAAAAAAGTTCAGGATATCTTGTTTAATTTTGTTAAAAATACGTATCTCCTGTCATTAATATTGAAAATTATTGTAAACGTTGTAATAAAAAAAACTAATAAAGGAAACGGTTAATGTGATTGTTGTCGTTTTAATGTGATTTTTAGTTGTCGTAGAAAATCAAAATTTGTTTGGGAGGTGCAATAATAAAAAGATTATGATGTTTTTCTGGTGAGATCTGAAAAAGATCATTCCCTTCCAAATTGGCATAAAATGAGAGAAGACCTAAAAAAAAGTTCAGGATATCTGGTTTAATTTTGGTAAAAATACGTATCTTCTCTCATTAATAATGGAAATTATTGTGAATGTTGTGATAAAAAAACTAATGAAGGAAACTGTTAATGTGATTGTTGTCACTTTAATGTGATTGGTAATTGTCGTAGAAACATCAAAATTTGTTTAGGAGGTGAAATAATAGAAAGATTATGATTTCTTTGTGGTGAGATCTGAAAAGATCATTCCCTTCCAAATTGGCATAAAATGAGAGAAGACCTAAAAAAAAGTTCAGGATATCTCGTTTAATTTTGTTAAAAATACGTATCTCCTGTCATTAATATTGAAAATTATTGTAAACGTTGTAATAAAAAAAACTAATAGAGGAGGCTGTTAAGGTGATTGTTGTCATTTTAATGAGATTTTTAGTTGTCGTAGAAACATCAAAATTTGTTTGGGAGGTGAAATAATAGAAAGATTATGATTTTTTTCTGGTGAGATATGAATAGATCATTCGCTTCCAAATTGGCATAAACTGAGAGAAGACCTAAAAAAAGTTAAGGATGTCTCGTTTAATTTTGTTAAAGATTCGTATCTCCTGTCATTAATATTGAAAATTATTGTAAACGTTGTAATAAAACAACTAATAAAGGGAACGGTTAATGTGATTGTTGTCGTTTTAGTGTGATTTTTAGTTGTCGTAGAAAATCAAAATTTGTTTGGGAGGTGCAATAATAAAAAGATTTTGATGTTTTTCGGGTGAGATCTGAAAAAGATCATTCCCTTCCAAATTGGCATAAAATGAGAGAAGACCTAAAAAAAAGTTCAGGATATCTCGTTTAATTTTGGTAAAAATACGTATCTCCTCTCATTAATAATGGAAATTATTGTGAATGTTGTGATAAAAAAAACTAATGAAGGAAACTGTTAATGTGATTGTTGTCATTTTGATGTGATTGTTAACTGTCGTAGAAACATCAAAATTTGTTTGGGAGGTGAAATAATAGAAAGATTATGATTTCTTTGTGGTGAGATCTGAAAAGATCATTCCCTTCAAAGTTGGCATAAAATGAGAGAAGACCTAAAAAAAAGTTCAGGATATCTTGTTTAATTTTGTTTAAAATACGTATCTCCTGTCATTAATATTGAAAATTATTGTAAACGTTGTAATAAAAAAAACTAATAAAGGAAACGGTTAATGTGATTGTTGTCGTTTTAATGTGATTTTTAGTTGTCGTAGAAAATCAAAATTTGTTTGGGAGGTGCAATAATAAAAAGATTATGATGTTTTTCTGGTGAGATCTGAAAAAGATCATTCCCTTCCAAATTGGCATAAAATGAGAGAAGACCTAAAAAAAAGTTCAGGATATCTCGTTTAATTTTGGTAAAAATACGTATCTTCTCTCATTAATAATGGAAATTATTGTGAATGTTGTGATAAAAAAACTAATGAAGGAAACTGTTAATGTGATTGTTGTCACTTTAATGTGATTGGTAATTGTCGTAGAAACATCAAAATTTGTTTAGGAGGTGAAATAATAGAAAGATTATGATTTCTTTGTGGTGAGATCTGAAAAGATCATTCCCTTCCAAATTGGCATAAAATGAGAGAAGACCTAAAAAAAAGTTCAGGATATCTCGTTTAATTTTGTTAAAAATACGTATCTCCTGTCATTAATATTGAAAATTATTGTAAACGTTGTAATAAAAAAAACTAATAGAGGAGGCTGTTAAGGTGATTGTTGTCATTTTAATGAGATTTTTAGTTGTCGTAGAAACATCAAAATTTGTTTGGGAGGTGAAAAATAAAAAGATTATGATTTTTTTCTAGCGAGATCTGAAAAGATCATTCGCTTCCAAATTGGCATAAACTGAGAGAAGACCTAAAAAAAGTTAAGGATGTCTCGTTTAATTTTGTTAAAGATTCGTATCTCCTGTCATTAATATTGAAAATTATTGTAAACGTTGTAATAAAACAACTAATAAAGGGAACGGTTAATGTGATTGTTGTCGTTTTAGTGTGATTTTTAGTTGTCGTAGAAAATCAAAATTTGTTTGGGAGGTGCAATAATAAAAAGATTTTGATGTTTTTCGGGTGAGATCTGAAAAAGATCATTCCCTTCCAAATTGGCATAAAATGAGAGAAGACCTAAAAAAAAGTTCAGGATATCTCGTTTAATTTTGGTAAAAATACGTATCTCCTCTCATTAATAATGGAAATTATTGTGAATGTTGTGATAAAAAAAACTAATGATGGAAACTGTTAATGTGATTGTTGTCATTTTGATGTGATTGTTAATTGTCGTAGAAACATCAAAATTTGTTTGGGAGGTGAAATAATAGAAAGATTATGATTTCTTTGTGGTGAGATCTGAAAAGATCATTCCCTTCAAAGTTGGCATAAAATGAGAGAAGACCTAAAAAAAAGTTCAGGATATCTTGTTTAATTTTGTTTAAAATACGTATCTCCTGTCATTAATATTGAAAATTATTGTAAACGTTGTAATAAAAAAAACTAATAAAGGAAACGGTTAATGTGATTGTTGTCGTTTTAATGTGATTTTTAGTTGTCGTAGAAAATCAAAATTTGTTTGGGAGGTGCAATAATAAAAAGATTATGATGTTTTTCTGGTGAGATCTGAAAAAGATCATTCCCTTCCAAATTGGCATAAAATGAGAGAAGACCTAAAAAAAAGTTCAGGATATCTCGTTTAATTTTGTTAAAAATACGTATCTCCTGTCATTAATATTGAAAATTATTGTAAACGTTGTAATAAAAAAAACTAATAGAGGAGGCTGTTAAGGTGATTGTTGTCATTTTAATGAGATTTTTAGTTGTCGTAGAAACATCAAAATTTGTTTGGGAGGTGAAAAATAAAAAGATTATGATTTTTTTCTAGCGAGATCTGAAAAGATCATTCGCTTCCAAATTGGCATAAACTGAGAGAAGACCTAAAAAAAGTTCAGGATGTCTCGTTTAATTTTGTTAAAAATACGTATCTCCTCTCATTAATAATGGAAATTATTGTAAACGTTGTGATAAAAAAACTAATAAAGGAAATTGTTAATGTGATTGTTGTCATTTTAATGTGATTGGTCATTGTCGTAGAAATATCAAAATTTCACGATATGTTTGGGAGGTGAAATAATAGAAAGATTATCATTTTTTTCTGGTGAGATATGAAAAGATCATTCCCTTCCAAATTGGCATCAAATGAGAGAAGACCTAAAAAAAAGTTTAGGATGTCTCGTTTAATTTTGTTAAAAATACGTATCTCCTGTCATTAATATTGAAAATTATTGTAAACGTTGTAATAAAAAAAACTAATAAAGGAAACGGTTAATGTGATTGTTGTCGTAGAAAATCAAAATTTGTTTGGGAGGTGCAATAATAAAAAGATTATGATTTTTTTCTGGTGAGATCTGAAAAAGATCATTCCCTTCCAAATTGGCATAAAATGAGAGAAGGCATAAAAAAAAGTTCAGGATATCTCGTTTAATTTTGGTAAAAATACGTATCTCCTCTCATTAATAATGGAAATTATTGTGAACGTTGTGATAAAAAAAATTAATGAAGGAAACTGTTAATGTAATTGTTGTTGTTCTAATGTGATTGGTAATTGTCGTAGAAACATCAAAATTTGTTTGGGAGGTGAAAAATAAAAAGATTATGATTTTTTTCTAGCGAGATCTGAAAAGATCATTCGCTTCCAAATTGGCATAAACTGAGAGAAGACCTAAAAAAAGTTAAGGATGTCTCGTTTAATTTTGTTAAAAATTCGTATCTCCTGTCATTAATATTGAAAATTATTGTAAACGTTGTAATAAAAAAACTAATAAACGAAACGGTTAATGTGATTGTTGTCGTTTTAATGTGATTGGTCATTGTCGTAGAAACATCAAAATTTCACGATATGTTTGGGAGGTGAAATAATAGAAAGATTATGATTTTTTTCTGGTGAGATATGAATAGATCATTCCCTTCCAAATTGGCATAAAATGAGAGAAGACCTAAAAAAAAGTTTAGGATGTCTCGTTTAATTTTGTTAAAAATACGTATCTCCTGTCATTAATATTGAAAATTATTGTAAACGTTGTAATAAAAAAAACTAATAAAGGAAACGGTTAATGTGATTGTTGTCGTTTTAATGTGATTTTTAGTTGTCGTAGAAAATCAAAATTTGTTTGGGAGGTGCAATAATAAAAAGATTATGATGTTTTTCGGGTGAGATCTGAAAAAGATCATTCCCTTCCAAATTGGCATAAAATGAGAGAAGACCTAAAAAAAAGTTCAGGATATCTCGTTTAATTTTGGTAAAAATACGTATCTCCTCTCATTAATAATGGAAATTATTGTGAATGTTGTGATAAAAAAACTAATGAAGGAAACTGTTAATGTGATTGTTGTCATTTTGATGTGATTGTTAATTGTCGTAGAAACATCAAAATTTGTTTGGGAGGTGAAATAATAGAAAGATTATGATTTCTTTGTGGTGAGATCTGAAAAGATCATTCCCTTCAAAGTTGGCATAAAATGAGAGAAGACCTAAAAAAAAGTTCAGGATATCTTGTTTAATTTTGTTAAAAATACGTATCTCCTGTCATTAATATTGAAAATTATTGTAAACGTTGTAATAAAAAAAACTAATAAAGGAAACGGTTAATGTGATTGTTGTCGTTTTAATGTGATTTTTAGTTGTCGTAGAAAATCAAAATTTGTTTGGGAGGTGCAATAATAAAAAGATTATGATGTTTTTCTGGTGAGATCTGAAAAAGATCATTCCCTTCCAAATTGGCATAAAATGAGAGAAGACCTAAAAAAAAGTTCAGGATATCTCGTTTAATTTTGTTAAAAATACGTATCTCCTGTCATTAATATTGAAAATTATTGTAAACGTTGTAATAAAAAAAACTAATAGAGGAGGCTGTTAAGGTGATTGTTGTCATTTTAATGAGATTTTTAGTTGTCGTAGAAACATCAAAATTTGTTTGGGAGGTGAAAAATAAAAAGATTATGATTTTTTTCTAGCGAGATCTGAAAAGATCATTCGCTTCCAAATTGGCATAAACTGAGAGAAGACCTAAAAAAAGTTCAGGATGTCTCGTTTAATTTTGTTAAAAATACGTATCTCCTCTCATTAATAATGGAAATTATTGTAAACGTTGTGATAAAAAAACTAATAAAGGAAACTGTTAATGTGATTGTTGTCATTTTAATGTGATTGGTCATTGTCGTAGAAATATCAAAATTTCACGATATGTTTGGGAGGTGAAATAATAGAAAGATTATCATTTTTTTCTGGTGAGATATGAAAAGATCATTCCCTTCCAAATTGGCATCAAATGAGAGAAGACCTAAAAAAAAGTTTAGGATGTCTCGTTTAATTTTGTTAAAAATACGTATCTCCTGTCATTAATATTGAAAATTATTGTAAACGTTGTAATAAAAAAAACTAATAAAGGAAACGGTTAATGTGATTGTTGTCGTAGAAAATCAAAATTTGTTTGGGAGGTGCAATAATAAAAAGATTATGATTTTTTTCTGGTGAGATCTGAAAAAGATCATTCCCTTCCAAATTGGCATAAAATGAGAGAAGACATAAAAAAAAGTTCAGGATATCTCGTTTAATTTTGGTAAAAATACGTATCTCCTCTCATTAATAATGGAAATTATTGTGAACGTTGTGATAAAAAAAATTAATGAAGGAAACTGTTAATGTAATTGTTGTTGTTCTAATGTGATTGGTAATTGTCGTAGAAACATCAAAATTTGTTTGGGAGGTGAAAAATAAAAAGATTATGATTTTTTTCTCGCGAGATCTGAAAAGATCATTCGCTTCCAAATTGGCATAAACTGAGAGAAGACCTAAAAAAAGTTAAGGATGTCTCGTTTAATTTTGTTAAAAATTCGTATCTCCTGTCATTAATATTGAAAATTATTGTAAACGTTGTAATAAAAAAACTAATAAACGAAACGGTTAATGTGATTGTTGTCGTTTTAATGTGATTGGTCATTGTCGTAGAAACATCAAAATTTCACGATATGTTTGGGAGGTGAAATAATAGAAAGATTATGATTTTTTTCTGGTGAGATATGAATAGATCATTCCCTTCCAAATTGGCATAAAATGAGAGAAGACCTAAAAAAAAGTTTAGGATGTCTCGTTTAATTTTGTTAAAAATACGTATCTCCTGTCATTAATATTGAAAATTATTGTAAACGTTGTAATAAAAAAAACTAATAAAGGAAACGGTTAATGTGATTGTTGTCGTTTTAATGTGATTTTTAGTTGTCGTAGAAATCAAAATTTGTTTGGGAGGTGCAATAATAAAAAGATTATGATGTTTTTCGGGTGAGATCTGAAAAAGATCATTCCCTTCCAAATTGGCATAAAATGAGAGAAGACCTAAAAAAAAGTTCAGGATATCTCGTTTAATTTTGGTAAAAATACGTATCTCCTCTCATTAATAATGGAAATTATTGTGAATGTTGTGATAAAAAAACTAATGAAGGAAACTGTTAATGTGATTGTTGTCATTTTGATGTGATTGTTAATTGTCGTAGAAACATCAAAATTTGTTTGGGAGGTGAAATAATAGAAAGATTATGATTTCTTTGTGGTGAGATCTGAAAAGATCATTCCCTTCAAAGTTGGCATAAAATGAGAGAAGACCTAAAAAAAAGTTCAGGATATCTTGTTTAATTTTGTTAAAAATACGTATCTCCTGTCATTAATATTGAAAATTATTGTAAACGTTGTAATAAAAAAAACTAATAAAGGAAACGGTTAATGTGATTGTTGTCGTTTTAATGTGATTTTTAGTTGTCGTAGAAAATCAAAATTTGTTTGGGAGGTGCAATAATAAAAAGATTATGATGTTTTTCTGGTGAGATCTGAAAAAGATCATTCCCTTCCAAATTGGCATAAAATGAGAGAAGACCTAAAAAAAAGTTCAGGATATCTCGTTTAATTTTGTTAAAAATACGTATCTCCTGTCATTAATATTGAAAATTATTGTAAACGTTGTAATAAAAAAAACTAATAGAGGAGGCTGTTAAGGTGATTGTTGTCATTTTAATGAGATTTTTAGTTGTCGTAGAAACATCAAAATTTGTTTGGGAGGTGAAAAATAAAAAGATTATGATTTTTTTCTAGCGAGATCTGAAAAGATCATTCGCTTCCAAATTGGCATAAACTGAGAGAAGACCTAAAAAAAGTTCAGGATGTCTCGTTTAATTTTGTTAAAAATACGTATCTCCTCTCATTAATAATGGAAATTATTGTAAACGTTGTGATAAAAAAACTAATAAAGGAAACTGTTAATGTGATTGTTGTCATTTTAATGTGATTGGTCATTGTCGTAGAAATATCAAAATTTCACGATATGTTTGGGAGGTGAAATAATAGAAAGATTATCATTTTTTTCTGGTGAGATATGAAAAGATCATTCCCTTCCAAATTGGCATCAAATGAGAGAAGACCTAAAAAAAAGTTTAGGATGTCTCGTTTAATTTTGTTAAAAATACGTATCTCCTGTCATTAATATTGAAAATTATTGTAAACGTTGTAATAAAAAAAACTAATAAAGGAAACGGTTAATGTGATTGTTGTCGTAGAAAATCAAAATTTGTTTGGGAGGTGCAATAATAAAAAGATTATGATTTTTTTCTGGTGAGATCTGAAAAAGATCATTCCCTTCCAAATTGGCATAAAATGAGAGAAGACATAAAAAAAAGTTCAGGATATCTCGTTTAATTTTGGTAAAAATACGTATCTCCTCTCATTAATAATGGAAATTATTGTGAACGTTGTGATAAAAAAAATTAATGAAGGAAACTGTTAATGTAATTGTTGTTGTTCTAATGTGATTGGTAATTGTCGTAGAAACATCAAAATTTGTTTGGGAGGTGAAAAATAAAAAGATTATGATTTTTTTCTCGCGAGATCTGAAAAGATCATTCGCTTCCAAATTGGCATAAACTGAGAGAAGACCTAAAAAAAGTTAAGGATGTCTCGTTTAATTTTGTTAAAAATTCGTATCTCCTGTCATTAATATTGAAAATTATTGTAAACGTTGTAATAAAAAAACTAATAAACGAAACGGTTAATGTGATTGTTGTCGTTTTAATGTGATTGGTCATTGTCGTAGAAACATCAAAATTTCACGATATGTTTGGGAGGTGAAATAATAGAAAGATTATGATTTTTTTCTGGTGAGATATGAATAGATCATTCCCTTCCAAATTGGCATAAAATGAGAGAAGACCTAAAAAAAAGTTTAGGATGTCTCGTTTAATTTTGTTAAAAATACGTATCTCCTGTCATTAATATTGAAAATTATTGTAAACGTTGTAATAAAAAAAACTAATAAAGGAAACGGTTAATGTGATTGTTGTCGTTTTAATGTGATTTTTAGTTGTCGTAGAAATCAAAATTTGTTTGGGAGGTGCAATAATAAAAAGATTATGATGTTTTTCGGGTGAGATCTGAAAAAGATCATTCCCTTCCAAATTGGCATAAAATGAGAGAAGACCTAAAAAAAAGTTCAGGATATCTCGTTTAATTTTGGTAAAAATACGTATCTCCTCTCATTAATAATGGAAATTATTGTGAATGTTGTGATAAAAAAACTAATGAAGGAAACTGTTAATGTGATTGTTGTCATTTTGATGTGATTGTTAATTGTCGTAGAAACATCAAAATTTGTTTGGGAGGTGAAATAATAGAAAGATTATGATTTCTTTGTGGTGAGATCTGAAAAGATCATTCCCTTCAAAGTTGGCATAAAATGAGAGAAGACCTAAAAAAAAGTTCAGGATATCTTGTTTAATTTTGTTAAAAATACGTATCTCCTGTCATTAATATTGAAAATTATTGTAAACGTTGTAATAAAAAAAACTAATAAAGGAAACGGTTAATGTGATTGTTGTCGTTTTAATGTGATTTTTAGTTGTCGTAGAAAATCAAAATTTGTTTGGGAGGTGCAATAATAAAAAGATTATGATGTTTTTCTGGTGAGATCTGAAAAAGATCATTCCCTTCCAAATTGGCATAAAATGAGAGAAGACCTAAAAAAAAGTTCAGGATATCTCGTTTAATTTTGTTAAAAATACGTATCTCCTGTCATTAATATTGAAAATTATTGTAAACATTGTAATAAAAAAAACTAATAGAGGAGGCTGTTAAGGTGATTGTTGTCATTTTAATGAGATTTTTAGTTGTCGTAGAAACATCAAAATTTGTTTGGGAGGTGAAAAATATAAAGATTATGATTTTTTTCTAGCGAGATCTGAAAAGATCATTCGCTTCCAAATTGGCATAAACTGAGAGAAGACCTAAAAAAAGTTCAGGATGTCTCGTTTAATTTTGTTAAAAATACGTATCTCCTCTCATTAATAATGGAAATTATTGTAAACGTTGTGATAAAAAAACTAATAAAGGAAACTGTTAATGTGATTGTTGTCATTTTAATGTGATTGGTCATTGTCGTAGAAATATCAAAATTTCACGATATGTTTGGGAGGTGAAATAATAGAAAGATTATCATTTTGTTCTGGTGAGATATGAAAAGATCATTCCCTTCCAAATTGGCATCAAATGAGAGAAGACCTAAAAAAAAGTTTAGGATGTCTCGTTTAATTTTGTTAAAAATACGTATCTCCTGTCATTAATATTGAAAATTATTGTAAACGTTGTAATAAAAAAAACTAATAAAGGAAACGGTTAATGTGATTGTTGTCGTAGAAAATCAAAATTTGTTTGGGAGGTGCAATAATAAAAAGATTATGATTTTTTTCTGGTGAGATCTGAAAAAGATCATTCCCTTCCAAATTGGCATAAAATGAGAGAAGACATAAAAAAAAGTTCAGGATATCTCGTTTAATTTTGGTAAAAATACGTATCTCCTCTCATTAATAATGGAAATTATTGTGAACGTTGTGATAAAAAAAATTAATGAAGGAAACTGTTAATGTAATTGTTGTTGTTCTAATGTGATTGGTAATTGTCGTAGAAACATCAAAATTTGTTTGGGAGGTGAAAAATAAAAAGATTATGATTTTTTTCTAGCGAGATCTGAAAAGATCATTCGCTTCCAAATTGGCATAAACTGAGAGAAGACCTAAAAAAAGTTAAGGATGTCTCGTTTAATTTTGTTAAAAATTCGTATCTCCTGTCATTAATATTGAAAATTATTGTAAACGTTGTAATAAAAAAACTAATAAACGAAACGGTTAATGTGATTGTTGTCGTTTTAATGTGATTGGTCATTGTCGTAGAAACATCAAAATTTCACGATATGTTTGGGAGGTGAAATAATAGAAAGATTATGATTTTTTTCTGGTGAGATATGAATAGATCATTCCCTTCCAAATTGGCATAAAATGAGAGAAGACCTAAAAAAAAGTTTAGGATGTCTCGTTTAATTTTGTTAAAAATACGTATCTCCTGTCATTAATATTGAAAATTATTGTAAACGTTGTAATAAAAAAAACTAATAAAGGAAACGGTTAATGTGATTGTTGTCGTTTTAATGTGATTTTTAGTTGTCGTAGAAAATCAAAATTTGTTTGGGAGGTGCAATAATAAAAAGATTATGATGTTTTTCGGGTGAGATCTGAAAAAGATCATTCCCTTCCAAATTGGCATAAAATGAGAGAAGACCTAAAAAAAAGTTCAGGATATCTCGTTTAATTTTGGTAAAAATACGTATCTCCTCTCATTAATAATGGAAATTATTGTGAATGTTGTGATAAAAAAACTAATGAAGGAAACTGTTAATGTGATTGTTGTCATTTTGATGTGATTGTTAATTGTCGTAGAAACATCAAAATTTGTTTGGGAGGTGAAATAATAGAAAGATTATGATTTCTTTGTGGTGAGATCTGAAAAGATCATTCCCTTCAAAGTTGGCATAAAATGAGAGAAGACCTAAAAAAAAGTTCAGGATATCTTGTTTAATTTTGTTAAAAATACGTATCTCCTGTCATTAATATTGAAAATTATTGTAAACGTTGTAATAAAAAAAACTAATAAAGGAAACGGTTAATGTGATTGTTGTCGTTTTAATGTGATTTTTAGTTGTCGTAGAAAATCAAAATTTGTTTGGGAGGTGCAATAATAAAAAGATTATGATGTTTTTCTGGTGAGATCTGAAAAAGATCATTCCCTTCCAAATTGGCATAAAATGAGAGAAGACCTAAAAAAAAGTTCAGGATATCTCGTTTAATTTTGTTAAAAATACGTATCTCCTGTCATTAATATTGAAAATTATTGTAAACGTTGTAATAAAAAAAACTAATAGAGGAGGCTGTTAAGGTGATTGTTGTCATTTTAATGAGATTTTTAGTTGTCGTAGAAACATCAAAATTTGTTTGGGAGGTGAAAAATAAAAAGATTATGATTTTTTTCTAGCGAGATCTGAAAAGATCATTCGCTTCCAAATTGGCATAAACTGAGAGAAGACCTAAAAAAAGTTCAGGATGTCTCGTTTAATTTTGTTAAAAATACGTATCTCCTCTCATTAATAATGGAAATTATTGTAAACGTTGTGATAAAAAAACTAATAAAGGAAACTGTTAATGTGATTGTTGTCATTTTAATGTGATTGGTCATTGTCGTAGAAATATCAAAATTTCACGATATGTTTGGGAGGTGAAATAATAGAAAGATTATCATTTTTTTCTGGTGAGATATGAAAAGATCATTCCCTTCCAAATTGGCATCAAATGAGAGAAGACCTAAAAAAAAGTTTAGGATGTCTCGTTTAATTTTGTTAAAAATACGTATCTCCTGTCATTAATATTGAAAATTATTGTAAACGTTGTAATAAAAAAAACTAATAAAGGAAACGGTTAATGTGATTGTTGTCGTAGAAAATCAAAATTTGTTTGGGAGGTGCAATAATAAAAAGATTATGATTTTTTTCTGGTGAGATCTGAAAAAGATCATTCCCTTCCAAATTGGCATAAAATGAGAGAAGACATAAAAAAAAGTTCAGGATATCTCGTTTAATTTTGGTAAAAATACGTATCTCCTCTCATTAATAATGGAAATTATTGTGAACGTTGTGATAAAAAAAATTAATGAAGGAAACTGTTAATGTAATTGTTGTTGTTCTAATGTGATTGGTAATTGTCGTAGAAACATCAAAATTTGTTTGGGAGGTGAAAAATAAAAAGATTATGATTTTTTTCTAGCGAGATCTGAAAAGATCATTCGCTTCCAAATTGGCATAAACTGAGAGAAGACCTAAAAAAAGTTAAGGATGTCTCGTTTAATTTTGTTAAAAATTCGTATCTCCTGTCATTAATATTGAAAATTATTGTAAACGTTGTAATAAAAAAACTAATAAACGAAACGGTTAATGTGATTGTTGTCGTTTTAATGTGATTGGTCATTGTCGTAGAAACATCAAAATTTCACGATATGTTTGGGAGGTGAAATAATAGAAAGATTATGATTTTTTTCTGGTGAGATATGAATAGATCATTCCCTTCCAAATTGGCATAAAATGAGAGAAGACCTAAAAAAAAGTTTAGGATGTCTCGTTTAATTTTGTTAAAAATACGTATCTCCTGTCATTAATATTGAAAATTATTGTAAACGTTGTAATAAAAAAAACTAATAAAGGAAACGGTTAATGTGATTGTTGTCGTTTTAATGTGATTTTTAGTTGTCGTAGAAAATCAAAATTTGTTTGGGAGGTGCAATAATAAAAAGATTATGATGTTTTTCGGGTGAGATCTGAAAAAGATCATTCCCTTCCAAATTGGCATAAAATGAGAGAAGACCTAAAAAAAAGTTCAGGATATCTCGTTTAATTTTGGTAAAAATACGTATCTCCTCTCATTAATAATGGAAATTATTGTGAATGTTGTGATAAAAAAACTAATGAAGGAAACTGTTAATGTGATTGTTGTCATTTTGATGTGATTGTTAATTGTCGTAGAAACATCAAAATTTGTTTGGGAAGTGAAATAATAGAAAGATTATGATTTCTTTGTGGTGAGATCTGAAAAGATCATTCCCTTCAAAGTTGGCATAAAATGAGAGAAGACCTAAAAAAAAGTTCAGGATATCTTGTTTAATTTTGTTAAAAATACGTATCTCCTGTCATTAATATTGAAAATTATTGTAAACGTTGTAATAAAAAAAACTAATAAAGGAAACGGTTAATGTGATTGTTGTCGTTTTAATGTGATTTTTAGTTGTCGTAGAAAATCAAAATTTGTTTGGGAGGTGCAATAATAAAAAGATTATGATGTTTTTCTGGTGAGATCTGAAAAAGATCATTCCCTTCCAAATTGGCATAAAATGAGAGAAGACCTAAAAAAAAGTTCAGGATATCTCGTTTAATTTTGTTAAAAATACGTATCTCCTGTCATTAATATTGAAAATTATTGTAAACGTTGTAATAAAAAAAACTAATAGAGGAGGCTGTTAAGGTGATTGTTGTCATTTTAATGAGATTTTTAGTTGTCGTAGAAACATCAAAATTTGTTTGGGAGGTGAAAAATAAAAAGATTATGATTTTTTTCTAGCGAGATCTGAAAAGATCATTCGCTTCCAAATTGGCATAAACTGAGAGAAGACCTAAAAAAAGTTCAGGATGTCTCGTTTAATTTTGTTAAAAATACGTATCTCCTCTCATTAATAATGGAAATTATTGTAAACGTTGTGATAAAAAAACTAATAAAGGAAACTGTTAATGTGATTGTTGTCATTTTAATGTGATTGGTCATTGTCGTAGAAATATCAAAATTTCACGATATGTTTGGGAGGTGAAATAATAGAAAGATTATCATTTTTTTCTGGTGAGATATGAAAAGATCATTCCCTTCCAAATTGGCATCAAATGAGAGAAGACCTAAAAAAAAGTTTAGGATGTCTCGTTTAATTTTGTTAAAAATACGTATCTCCTGTCATTAATATTGAAAATTATTGTAAACGTTGTAATAAAAAAAACTAATAAAGGAAACGGTTAATGTGATTGTTGTCGTAGAAAATCAAAATTTGTTTGGGAGGTGCAATAATAAAAAGATTATGATTTTTTTCTGGTGAGATCTGAAAAAGATCATTCCCTTCCAAATTGGCATAAAATGAGAGAAGACATAAAAAAAAGTTCAGGATATCTCGTTTAATTTTGGTAAAAATACGTATCTCCTCTCATTAATAATGGAAATTATTGTGAACGTTGTGATAAAAAAAATTAATGAAGGAAACTGTTAATGTAATTGTTGTTGTTCTAATGTGATTGGTAATTGTCGTAGAAACATCAAAATTTGTTTGGGAGGTGAAAAATAAAAAGATTATGATTTTTTTCTCGCGAGATCTGAAAAGATCATTCGCTTCCAAATTGGCATAAACTGAGAGAAGACCTAAAAAAAGTTAAGGATGTCTCGTTTAATTTTGTTAAAAATTCGTATCTCCTGTCATTAATATTGAAAATTATTGTAAACGTTGTAATAAAAAAACTAATAAACGAAACGGTTAATGTGATTGTTGTCGTTTTAATGTGATTGGTCATTGTCGTAGAAACATCAAAATTTCACGATATGTTTGGGAGGTGAAATAATAGAAAGATTATGATTTTTTTCTGGTGAGATATGAATAGATCATTCCCTTCCAAATTGGCATAAAATGAGAGAAGACCTAAAAAAAAGTTTAGGATGTCTCGTTTAATTTTGTTAAAAATACGTATCTCCTGTCATTAATATTGAAAATTATTGTAAACGTTGTAATAAAAAAAACTAATAAAGGAAACGGTTAATGTGATTGTTGTCGTTTTAATGTGATTTTTAGTTGTCGTAGAAATCAAAATTTGTTTGGGAGGTGCAATAATAAAAAGATTATGATGTTTTTCGGGTGAGATCTGAAAAAGATCATTCCCTTCCAAATTGGCATAAAATGAGAGAAGACCTAAAAAAAAGTTCAGGATATCTCGTTTAATTTTGGTAAAAATACGTATCTCCTCTCATTAATAATGGAAATTATTGTGAATGTTGTGATAAAAAAACTAATGAAGGAAACTGTTAATGTGATTGTTGTCATTTTGATGTGATTGTTAATTGTCGTAGAAACATCAAAATTTGTTTGGGAGGTGAAATAATAGAAAGATTATGATTTCTTTGTGGTGAGATCTGAAAAGATCATTCCCTTCAAAGTTGGCATAAAATGAGAGAAGACCTAAAAAAAAGTTCAGGATATCTTGTTTAATTTTGTTAAAAATACGTATCTCCTGTCATTAATATTGAAAATTATTGTAAACGTTGTAATAAAAAAAACTAATAAAGGAAACGGTTAATGTGATTGTTGCCGTTTTAATGTGATTTTTAGTTGTCGTAGAAAATCAAAATTTGTTTGGGAGGTGCAATAATAAAAAGATTATGATGTTTTTCTGGTGAGATCTGAAAAAGATCATTCCCTTCCAAATTGGCATAAAATGAGAGAAGACCTAAAAAAAAGTTCAGGATATCTCGTTTAATTTTGTTAAAAATACGTATCTCCTGTCATTAATATTGAAAATTATTGTAAACATTGTAATAAAAAAAACTAATAGAGGAGGCTGTTAAGGTGATTGTTGTCATTTTAATGAGATTTTTAGTTGTCGTAGAAACATCAAAATTTGTTTGGGAGGTGAAAAATAAAAAGATTATGATTTTTTTCTAGCGAGATCTGAAAAGATCATTCGCTTCCAAATTGGCATAAACTGAGAGAAGACCTAAAAAAAGTTCAGGATGTCTCGTTTAATTTTGTTAAAAATACGTATCTCCTCTCATTAATAATGGAAATTATTGTAAACGTTGTGATAAAAAAACTAATAAAGGAAACTGTTAATGTGATTGTTGTCATTTTAATGTGATTGGTCATTGTCGTAGAAATATCAAAATTTCACGATATGTTTGGGAGGTGAAATAATAGAAAGATTATCATTTTGTTCTGGTGAGATATGAAAAGATCATTCCCTTCCAAATTGGCATCAAATGAGAGAAGACCTAAAAAAAAGTTTAGGATGTCTCGTTTAATTTTGTTAAAAATACGTATCTCCTGTCATTAATATTGAAAATTATTGTAAACGGTGTAATAAAAAAAACTAATAAAGGAAACGGTTAATGTGATTGTTGTCGTAGAAAATCAAAATTTGTTTGGGAGGTGCAATAATAAAAAGATTATGATTTTTTTCTGGTGAGATCTGAAAAAGATCATTCCCTTCCAAATTGGCATAAAATGAGAGAAGACATAAAAAAAAGTTCAGGATATCTCGTTTAATTTTGGTAAAAATACGTATCTCCTCTCATTAATAATGGAAATTATTGTGAACGTTGTGATAAAAAAAATTAATGAAGGAAACTGTTAATGTAATTGTTGTTGTTCTAATGTGATTGGTAATTGTCGTAGAAACATCAAAATTTGTTTGGGAGGTGAAAAATAAAAAGATTATGATTTTTTTCTAGCGAGATCTGAAAAGATCATTCGCTTCCAAATTGGCATAAACTGAGAGAAGACCTAAAAAAAGTTAAGGATGTCTCGTTTAATTTTGTTAAAAATTCGTATCTCCTGTCATTAATATTGAAAATTATTGTAAACGTTGTAATAAAAAAACTAATAAACGAAACGGTTAATGTGATTGTTGTCGTTTTAATGTGATTGGTCATTGTCGTAGAAACATCAAAATTTCACGATATGTTTGGGAGGTGAAATAATAGAAAGATTATGATTTTTTTCTGGTGAGATATGAATAGATCATTCCCTTCCAAATTGGCATAAAATGAGAGAAGACCTAAAAAAAAGTTTAGGATGTCTCGTTTAATTTTGTTAAAAATACGTATCTCCTGTCATTAATATTGAAAATTATTGTAAACGTTGTAATAAAAAAAACTAATAAAGGAAACGGTTAATGTGATTGTTGTCGTTTTAATGTGATTTTTAGTTGTCGTAGAAAATCAAAATTTGTTTGGGAGGTGCAATAATAAAAAGATTATGATGTTTTTCGGGTGAGATCTGAAAAAGATCATTCCCTTCCAAATTGGCATAAAATGAGAGAAGACCTAAAAAAAAGTTCAGGATATCTCGTTTAATTTTGGTAAAAATACGTATCTCCTCTCATTAATAATGGAAATTATTGTGAATGTTGTGATAAAAAAACTAATGAAGGAAACTGTTAATGTGATTGTTGTCATTTTGATGTGATTGTTAATTGTCGTAGAAACATCAAAATTTGTTTGGGAGGTGAAATAATAGAAAGATTATGATTTCTTTGTGGTGAGATCTGAAAAGATCATTCCCTTCAAAGTTGGCATAAAATGAGAGAAGACCTAAAAAAAAGTTCAGGATATCTTGTTTAATTTTGTTAAAAATACGTATCTCCTGTCATTAATATTGAAAATTATTGTAAACGTTGTAATAAAAAAAACTAATAAAGGAAACGGTTAATGTGATTGTTGTCGTTTTAATGTGATTTTTAGTTGTCGTAGAAAATCAAAATTTGTTTGGGAGGTGCAATAATAAAAAGATTATGATGTTTTTCTGGTGAGATCTGAAAAAGATCATTCCCTTCCAAATTGGCATAAAATGAGAGAAGACCTAAAAAAAAGTTCAGGATATCTCGTTTAATTTTGTTAAAAATACGTATCTCCTGTCATTAATATTGAAAATTATTGTAAACGTTGTAATAAAAAAAACTAATAGAGGAGGCTGTTAAGGTGATTGTTGTCATTTTAATGAGATTTTTAGTTGTCGTAGAAACATCAAAATTTGTTTGGGAGGTGAAAAATAAAAAGATTATGATTTTTTTCTAGCGAGATCTGAAAAGATCATTCGCTTCCAAATTGGCATAAACTGAGAGAAGACCTAAAAAAAGTTAAGGATGTCTCGTTTAATTTTGTTAAAAATTCGTATCTCCTGTCATTAATATTGAAAATTATTGTAAACGTTGTAATAAAAAAACTAATAAACGAAACGGTTAATGTGATTGTTGTCGTTTTAATGTGATTGGTCATTGTCGTAGAAACATCAAAATTTCACGATATGTTTGGGAGGTGAAATAATAGAAAGATTATGATTTTTTTCTGGTGAGATATGAATAGATCATTCCCTTCCAAATTGGCATAAAATGAGAGAAGACCTAAAAAAAAGTTTAGGATGTCTCGTTTAATTTTGTTAAAAATACGTATCTCCTGTCATTAATATTGAAAATTATTGTAAACGTTGTAATAAAAAAAACTAATAAAGGAAACGGTTAATGTGATTGTTGTCGTTTTAATGTGATTTTTAGTTGTCGTAGAAAATCAAAATTTGTTTGGGAGGTGCAATAATAAAAAGATTATGATGTTTTTCGGGTGAGATCTGAAAAAGATCATTCCCTTCCAAATTGGCATAAAATGAGAGAAGACCTAAAAAAAAGTTCAGGATATCTCGTTTAATTTTGGTAAAAATACGTATCTCCTCTCATTAATAATGGAAATTATTGTGAATGTTGTGATAAAAAAACTAATGAAGGAAACTGTTAATGTGATTGTTGTCATTTTGATGTGATTGTTAATTGTCGTAGAAACATCAAAATTTGTTTGGGAGGTGAAATAATAGAAAGATTATGATTTCTTTGTGGTGAGATCTGAAAAGATCATTCCCTTCAAAGTTGGCATAAAATGAGAGAAGACCTAAAAAAAAGTTCAGGATATCTTGTTTAATTTTGTTAAAAATACGTATCTCCTGTCATTAATATTGAAAATTATTGTAAACGTTGTAATAAAAAAAACTAATAAAGGAAACGGTTAATGTGATTGTTGTCGTTTTAATGTGATTTTTAGTTGTCGTAGAAAATCAAAATTTGTTTGGGAGGTGCAATAATAAAAAGATTATGATGTTTTTCTGGTGAGATCTGAAAAAGATCATTCCCTTCCAAATTGGCATAAAATGAGAGAAGACCTAAAAAAAAGTTCAGGATATCTCGTTTAATTTTGTTAAAAATACGTATCTCCTGTCATTAATATTGAAAATTATTGTAAACGTTGTAATAAAAAAAACTAATAGAGGAGGCTGTTAAGGTGATTGTTGTCATTTTAATGAGATTTTTAGTTGTCGTAGAAACATCAAAATTTGTTTGGGAGGTGAAAAATAAAAAGATTATGATTTTTTTCTAGCGAGATCTGAAAAGATCATTCGCTTCCAAATTGGCATAAACTGAGAGAAGACCTAAAAAAAGTTCAGGATGTCTCGTTTAATTTTGTTAAAAATACGTATCTCCTCTCATTAATAATGGAAATTATTGTAAACGTTGTGATAAAAAAACTAATAAAGGAAACTGTTAATGTGATTGTTGTCATTTTAATGTGATTGGTCATTGTCGTAGAAATATCAAAATTTCACGATATGTTTGGGAGGTGAAATAATAGAAAGATTATCATTTTGTTCTGGTGAGATATGAAAAGATCATTCCCTTCCAAATTGGCATCAAATGAGAGAAGACCTAAAAAAAAGTTTAGGATGTCTCGTTTAATTTTGTTAAAAATACGTATCTCCTGTCATTAATATTGAAAATTATTGTAAACGTTGTAATAAAAAAAACTAATAAAGGAAACGGTTAATGTGATTGTTGTCGTAGAAAATCAAAATTTGTTTGGGAGGTGCAATAATAAAAAGATTATGATTTTTTTCTGGTGAGATCTGAAAAAGATCATTCCCTTCCAAATTGGCATAAAATGAGAGAAGACATAAAAAAAAGTTCAGGATATCTCGTTTAATTTTGGTAAAAATACGTATCTCCTCTCATTAATAAT
Organism: Pueraria montana var. lobata; assembly: GCA_026413185.1. Lineage (NCBI taxonomy): Eukaryota > Viridiplantae > Streptophyta > Magnoliopsida > Fabales > Fabaceae > Pueraria > Pueraria montana. The sequence goes on from JAOZWA010000174.1 coordinate 1,241,005, forward strand.
GGAAATTATTGTGAACGTTGTGATAAAAAAAATTAATGAAGGAAACTGTTAATGTAATTGTTGTTGTTCTAATGTGATTGGTAATTGTCGTAGAAACATCAAAATTTGTTTGGGAGGTGAAAAATAAAAAGATTATGATTTTTTTCTAGCGAGATCTGAAAAGATCATTCGCTTCCAAATTGGCATAAACTGAGAGAAGACCTAAAAAAAGTTAAGGATGTCTCGTTTAATTTTGTTAAAAATTCGTATCTCCTGTCATTAATATTGAAAATTATTGTAAACGTTGTAATAAAAAAACTAATAAACGAAACGGTTAATGTGATTGTTGTCGTTTTAATGTGATTGGTCATTGTCGTAGAAACATCAAAATTTCACGATATGTTTGGGAGGTGAAATAATAGAAAGATTATGATTTTTTTCTGGTGAGATATGAATAGATCATTCCCTTCCAAATTGGCATAAAATGAGAGAAGACCTAAAAAAAAGTTTAGGATGTCTCGTTTAATTTTGTTAAAAATACGTATCTCCTGTCATTAATATTGAAAATTATTGTAAACGTTGTAATAAAAAAAACTAATAAAGGAAACGGTTAATGTGATTGTTGTCGTTTTAATGTGATTTTTAGTTGTCGTAGAAAATCAAAATTTGTTTGGGAGGTGCAATAATAAAAAGATTATGATGTTTTTCGGGTGAGATCTGAAAAAGATCATTCCCTTCCAAATTGGCATAAAATGAGAGAAGACCTAAAAAAAAGTTCAGGATATCTCGTTTAATTTTGGTAAAAATACGTATCTCCTCTCATTAATAATGGAAATTATTGTGAATGTTGTGATAAAAAAACTAATGAAGGAAACTGTTAATGTGATTGTTGTCATTTTGATGTGATTGTTAATTGTCGTAGAAACATCAAAATTTGTTTGGGAGGTGAAATAATAGAAAGATTATGATTTCTTTGTGGTGAGATCTGAAAAGATCATTCCCTTCAAAGTTGGCATAAAATGAGAGAAGACCTAAAAAAAAGTTCAGGATATCTTGTTTAATTTTGTTAAAAATACGTATCTCCTGTCATTAATATTGAAAATTATTGTAAACGTTGTAATAAAAAAAACTAATAAAGGAAACGGTTAATGTGATTGTTGTCGTTTTAATGTGATTTTTAGTTGTCGTAGAAAATCAAAATTTGTTTGGGAGGTGCAATAATAAAAAGATTATGATGTTTTTCTGGTGAGATCTGAAAAAGATCATTCCCTTCCAAATTGGCATAAAATGAGAGAAGACCTAAAAAAAAGTTCAGGATATCTCGTTTAATTTTGTTAAAAATACGTATCTCCTGTCATTAATATTGAAAATTATTGTAAACATTGTAATAAAAAAAACTAATAGAGGAGGCTGTTAAGGTGATTGTTGTCATTTTAATGAGATTTTTAGTTGTCGTAGAAACATCAAAATTTGTTTGGGAGGTGAAAAATAAAAAGATTATGATTTTTTTCTAGCGAGATCTGAAAAGATCATTCGCTTCCAAATTGGCATAAACTGAGAGAAGACCTAAAAAAAGTTCAGGATGTCTCGTTTAATTTTGTTAAAAATACGTATCTCCTCTCATTAATAATGGAAATTATTGTAAACGTTGTGATAAAAAAACTAATAAAGGAAACTGTTAATGTGATTGTTGTCATTTTAATGTGATTGGTCATTGTCGTAGAAATATCAAAATTTCACGATATGTTTGGGAGGTGAAATAATAGAAAGATTATCATTTTGTTCTGGTGAGATATGAAAAGATCATTCCCTTCCAAATTGGCATCAAATGAGAGAAGACCTAAAAAAAAGTTTAGGATGTCTCGTTTAATTTTGTTAAAAATACGTATCTCCTGTCATTAATATTGAAAATTATTGTAAACGTTGTAATAAAAAAAACTAATAAAGGAAACGGTTAATGTGATTGTTGTCGTAGAAAATCAAAATTTGTTTGGGAGGTGCAATAATAAAAAGATTATGATTTTTTTCTGGTGAGATCTGAAAAAGATCATTCCCTTCCAAATTGGCATAAAATGAGAGAAGACATAAAAAAAAGTTCAGGATATCTCGTTTAATTTTGGTAAAAATACGTATCTCCTCTCATTAATAATGGAAATTATTGTGAACGTTGTGATAAAAAAAATTAATGAAGGAAACTGTTAATGTAATTGTTGTTGTTCTAATGTGATTGGTAATTGTCGTAGAAACATCAAAATTTGTTTGGGAGGTGAAAAATAAAAAGATTATGATTTTTTTCTAGCGAGATCTGAAAAGATCATTCGCTTCCAAATTGGCATAAACTGAGAGAAGACCTAAAAAAAGTTAAGGATGTCTCGTTTAATTTTGTTAAAAATTCGTATCTCCTGTCATTAATATTGAAAATTATTGTAAACGTTGTAATAAAAAAACTAATAAACGAAACGGTTAATGTGATTGTTGTCGTTTTAATGTGATTGGTCATTGTCGTAGAAACATCAAAATTTCACGATATGTTTGGGAGGTGAAATAATAGAAAGATTATGATTTTTTTCTGGTGAGATATGAATAGATCATTCCCTTCCAAATTGGCATAAAATGAGAGAAGACCTAAAAAAAAGTTTAGGATGTCTCGTTTAATTTTGTTAAAAATACGTATCTCCTGTCATTAATATTGAAAATTATTGTAAACGTTGTAATAAAAAAAACTAATAAAGGAAACGGTTAATGTGATTGTTGTCGTTTTAATGTGATTTTTAGTTGTCGTAGAAAATCAAAATTTGTTTGGGAGGTGCAATAATAAAAAGATTATGATGTTTTTCGGGTGAGATCTGAAAAAGATCATTCCCTTCCAAATTGGCATAAAATGAGAGAAGACCTAAAAAAAAGTTCAGGATATCTCGTTTAATTTTGGTAAAAATACGTATCTCCTCTCATTAATAATGGAAATTATTGTGAATGTTGTGATAAAAAAACTAATGAAGGAAACTGTTAATGTGATTGTTGTCATTTTGATGTGATTGTTAATTGTCGTAGAAACATCAAAATTTGTTTGGGAGGTGAAATAATAGAAAGATTATGATTTCTTTGTGGTGAGATCTGAAAAGATCATTCCCTTCAAAGTTGGCATAAAATGAGAGAAGACCTAAAAAAAAGTTCAGGATATCTTGTTTAATTTTGTTAAAAATACGTATCTCCTGTCATTAATATTGAAAATTATTGTAAACGTTGTAATAAAAAAAACTAATAAAGGAAACGGTTAATGTGATTGTTGTCGTTTTAATGTGATTTTTAGTTGTCGTAGAAAATCAAAATTTGTTTGGGAGGTGCAATAATAAAAAGATTATGATGTTTTTCTGGTGAGATCTGAAAAAGATCATTCCCTTCCAAATTGGCATAAAATGAGAGAAGACCTAAAAAAAAGTTCAGGATATCTCGTTTAATTTTGTTAAAAATACGTATCTCCTGTCATTAATATTGAAAATTATTGTAAACGTTGTAATAAAAAAAAGTAATAGAGGAGGCTGTTAAGGTGATTGTTGTCATTTTAATGAGATTTTTAGTTGTCGTAGAAACATCAAAATTTGTTTGGGAGGTGAAAAATAAAAAGATTATGATTTTTTTCTAGCGAGATCTGAAAAGATCATTCGCTTCCAAATTGGCATAAACTGAGAGAAGACCTAAAAAAAGTTCAGGATGTCTCGTTTAATTTTGTTAAAAATACGTATCTCCTCTCATTAATAATGGAAATTATTGTAAACGTTGTGATAAAAAAACTAATAAAGGAAACTGTTAATGTGATTGTTGTCATTTTAATGTGATTGGTCATTGTCGTAGAAATATCAAAATTTCACGATATGTTTGGGAGGTGAAATAATAGAAAGATTATCATTTTTTTCTGGTGAGATATGAAAAGATCATTCCCTTCCAAATTGGCATCAAATGAGAGAAGACCTAAAAAAAAGTTTAGGATGTCTCGTTTAATTTTGTTAAAAATACGTATCTCCTGTCATTAATATTGAAAATTATTGTAAACGTTGTAATAAAAAAAACTAATAAAGGAAACGGTTAATGTGATTGTTGTCGTAGAAAATCAAAATTTGTTTGGGAGGTGCAATAATAAAAAGATTATGATTTTTTTCTGGTGAGATCTGAAAAAGATCATTCCCTTCCAAATTGGCATAAAATGAGAGAAGACATAAACAAAAGTTCAGGATATCTCGTTTAATTTTGGTAAAAATACGTATCTCCTCTCATTAATAATGGAAATTATTGTTGTAACATCCTCATTTTATTAATTGTACGCATTTATATATGTATATTATTAACATTTATGCACTATATTTTATAGAAACCTTATGTACATATTCTCTTAATGAAATTAATACAGTTCTACTCAGAAGAATTTTCTGAATTTGTAAATGTCTCTGTTTTTGCTGAAATTGATAGTTGACTGGACTGCTATGTCAGACAGCTGTCCAGGATAAAATTTCAAGTATAGAATTTTGAACTCATTTATAACTTAAAAGAAAGGTAATAGAATATAGATTAAAAATATATACAGATAAAGAATTAAAATGCTTATTCAGAATTGTTAGGATTTTCTGAAAGTTAGAACTTTGAGAAATTATTACGGTAAAATTTTAAGACAGAAAATTTAGAGAAAATTCATAGGATATCTATAGAATTATCTAATAATTGTAATATACTTAGAATAATTATTAAAAATGTTTAACCAAGAAAAAATTAAATTAGAACCTTAACCAATCAAAAAGTGACAACTTAGGTTTTTCTAATGTCACTAAATTAAGCTAATTAGGCTTGGATTAAGAGATAAGTAAGACACTACCCCAAGGTTTTTGATAGTGAGGAATCCATTGGTGATGTTATCTTCTTCAAATTCTAATCACATTGTAAAATAATTAGCAGCCCTAATTACCTTCTAGAATTTTCTACAAAGTGCTTGAAATGTTGACTTTTGGGGTAGGCAAGTGACTTGGAACTCCTTGGCTGTCCAAGTGGGCTGGAAAGGCTTGGCAAGTGGACTTCCCTTGGTCCAATTGAGCTGCTGGACGTGCAGGCAGCAGCTGGACTTGAAGGCAAAGTCCAATTTGGTTAATAAAATTTTTTAGAAGCATTTAACTTAAGTAAAAGGAGAAAAAAATCACCAAAAACTCAAAAACAGAATCATGAGTCTCCAAACCCAGCAGCTGCAGTTTTCATTTCAATTTCATCTTAACTTCATCATCTCATCTCAAATTAAGAAACCAAACCATCCAAACTTCCTAAACCCTAAGCTAATCGGCAAAAAGGAAAAGAAATTGGAGGAAATCTCAAAAATTCCTACAAGACCAAGGAGTGAGGGAGAAAGGAATTCAAGGCTTTTTCTTCAATTAAAGAGTTTAAGGTAAGGATCTAGGCATTTAATTTCAATTAGAACCCTTGGAATTAGAAGAAAACATGTTGTAGGGTTAAATTCAATTTGTGACCTAGAATCATGAAAACTTGAAATTGATTTAGGGGTTTTGTGTTTTTGATGCTTGTGATTGTAATTCATGGATTGGAATGATGTGTGATTGAATTTTTAATGTGTTGTGATGGTTGAAATTTGAGTTGCTTGATTTTTAATTGAATTGAGATTTGGTTGAATTTTGGTTGGAATTGGAGTTTGTTGCTTTGGAAAATATGTTGAGAATGGTAGTGAGACCATTCGGCCATCCCTAAATGCAAGGAATATTATGTGGAAATTTTTGTAAAACCAAGGGCAAAATGGTCATTTTACATGTAGGGACACATTGGGTATTTTGGAAAAAGATTGAGGGCATTTTCGGAAATTATTAAAATACTAATGTTATAAGGTAAATTGCTTATTTTTTTGTATTCTTGTATGTTAATGTGTACAAATTATTTATTTAATTGTGATCATGAACATAATTCATTGCATGAGTCTTTTTGGGGGATTTATAAAGATTCAAGTGAAAAATAATTGATGTTGGCTAACCGGGATTGCGGTAGCCATGAAAAGAAAGAAAAGAAAAGAAAAGAAAAGAAAAGAAAGAAAAGAAAAGAAAAGAAAGAATTATGTTGACTAACCGGGACTGCGGTAGTCATGTGAAATGAAAATGATTGAGAAAGAATTATGTTGACTAACCGGGACTGCGGTAGTCATGAGAATTGAGTTGATCTATGAGAAATGACTTTTGTTGACTAGCCAGGATTGCGGTAGTCATGTGAAATGAAAATGATTGAGAAATGAATTGTTGACTAACCGAGACTACGGTAGTCATGTGGAAATGGAAATGATTGAGAAATGAATTTTTGGGTGAGCAGAATAAGTTAGGCAGGGTTGTATGGTCTGTGATTATATAACCTGTGGGGTGAGGGATATTGGCAATTCCACATGTGACAGTAATCCGGAACGGGATTGCTGTCGTGGTGGCCTTCCTGGATATCCTGATCTCCTAATTCTGTTTAGTTTATTCGTGTTTAGTAGGGGCTGATAGCTGAATTGCAGTGCGTAATGGTAGGCCAGTTACTTACTAAATACTCAAAGGGGAAGTCTCCATGGAGCAGGGTCAAAATGAATTTGAGTCAAAAAATTGCATTTGCATAAATCATACTGCATTTAATTATGTGTGTAATTAATTAAATTGTTATGATGTGTAATTGTTTGAAATTGTTTTAATTCTATGAGAAATTAAATGCCTGATCCGGTAATGCTGTCCCCAGATTCTAGGGGAGTGTGATTACAGGTATTTGGAAGATTAATTAGAAGTTACAGATGCAGACATGGTCCAGAGCTATAGGATGGGGACTATTTTGGGTAGACAATAATGTTGTAGTAGTTAGAATTATTTTGTAGCAGTGTTTATATAAATTTTAATGATGTAAATTACAGAACATATTTTGGATTGTAATAGAACGTATCAGAACTTTGAAATAAATATATAAAATAAATTAAATAGTTAAATTATGTTTTATAAGAAAGGGGGGTTACAATTGTGAACGTTGTGATAAAAAAAATTAATGAAGGAAACTGTTAATGTAATTGTTGTTGTTCTAATGTGATTGGTAATTGTCGTAGAAACATCAAAATTTGTTTGGGAGGTGAAAAATAAAAAGATTATGATTTTTTTCTAGCGAGATCTGAAAAGATCATTCGCTTCCAAATTGGCATAAACTGAGAGAAGACCTAAAAAAAGTTAAGGATGTCTCGTTTAATTTTGTTAAAAATTCGTATCTCCTGTCATTAATATTGAAAATTATTGTAAACGTTGTAATAAAAAAACTAATAAACGAAACGGTTAATGTGATTGTTGTCGTTTTAATGTGATTGGTCATTGTCGTAGAAACATCAAAATTTCACGATATGTTTGGGAGGTGAAATAATAGAAAGATTATGATTTTTTTCTGGTGAGATATGAATAGATCATTCCCTTCCAAATTGGCATAAAATGAGAGAAGACCTAAAAAAAAGTTTAGGATGTCTCGTTTAATTTTGTTAAAAATACGTATCTCCTGTCATTAATATTGAAAATTATTGTAAACGTTGTAATAAAAAAAACTAATAAAGGAAACGGTTAATGTGATTGTTGTCGTTTTAATGTGATTTTTAGTTGTCGTAGAAAATCAAAATTTGTTTGGGAGGTGCAATAATAAAAAGATTATGATGTTTTTCGGGTGAGATCTGAAAAAGATCATTCCCTTCCAAATTGGCATAAAATGAGAGAAGACCTAAAAAAAAGTTCAGGATATCTCGTTTAATTTTGGTAAAAATACGTATCTCCTCTCATTAATAATGGAAATTATTGTGAATGTTGTGATAAAAAAACTAATGAAGGAAACTGTTAATGTGATTGTTGTCATTTTGATGTGATTGTTAATTGTCGTAGAAACATCAAAATTTGTTTGGGAGGTGAAATAATAGAAAGATTATGATTTCTTTGTGGTGAGATCTGAAAAGATCATTCCCTTCAAAGTTGGCATAAAATGAGAGAAGACCTAAAAAAAAGTTCAGGATATCTTGTTTAATTTTGTTAAAAATACGTATCTCCTGTCATTAATATTGAAAATTATTGTAAACGTTGTAATAAAAAAAACTAATAAAGGAAACGGTTAATGTGATTGTTGTCGTTTTAATGTGATTTTTAGTTGTCGTAGAAAATCAAAATTTGTTTGGGAGGTGCAATAATAAAAAGATTATGATGTTTTTCTGGTGAGATCTGAAAAAGATCATTCCCTTCCAAATTGGCATAAAATGAGAGAAGACCTAAAAAAAAGTTTAGGATGTCTCGTTTAATTTTGTTAAAAATACGTATCTCCTGTCATTAATATTGAAAATTATTGTAAACGTTGTAATAAAAAAAACTAATAAAGGAAACGGTTAATGTGATTGTTGTCGTAGAAAATCAAAATTTGTTTGGGAGGTGCAATAATAAAAAGATTATGATTTTTTTCTGGTGAGATCTGAAAAAGATCATTCCCTTCCAAATTGGCATAAAATGAGAGAAGACATAAAAAAAAGTTCAGGATATCTCGTTTAATTTTGGTAAAAATACGTATCTCCTCTCATTAATAATGGAAATTATTGTGAACGTTGTGATAAAAAAAATTAATGAAGGAAACTGTTAATGTAATTGTTGTTGTTCTAATGTGATTGGTAATTGTCGTAGAAACATCAAAATTTGTTTGGGAGGTGAAAAATAAAAAGATTATGATTTTTTTCTAGCGAGATCTGAAAAGATCATTCGCTTCCAAATTGGCATAAACTGAGAGAAGACCTAAAAAAAGTTAAGGATGTCTCGTTTAATTTTGTTAAAAATTCGTATCTCCTGTCATTAATATTGAAAATTATTGTAAACGTTGTAATAAAAAAACTAATAAACGAAACGGTTAATGTGATTGTTGTCGTTTTAATGTGATTGGTCATTGTCGTAGAAACATCAAAATTTCACGATATGTTTGGGAGGTGAAATAATAGAAAGATTATGATTTTTTTCTGGTGAGATATGAATAGATCATTCCCTTCCAAATTGGCATAAAATGAGAGAAGACCTAAAAAAAAGTTTAGGATGTCTCGTTTAATTTTGTTAAAAATACGTATCTCCTGTCATTAATATTGAAAATTATTGTAAACGTTGTAATAAAAAAAACTAATAAAGGAAACGGTTAATGTGATTGTTGTCGTTTTAATGTGATTTTTAGTTGTCGTAGAAAATCAAAATTTGTTTGGGAGGTGCAATAATAAAAAGATTATGATGTTTTTCGGGTGAGATCTGAAAAAGATCATTCCCTTCCAAATTGGCATAAAATGAGAGAAGACCTAAAAAAAAGTTCAGGATATCTCGTTTAATTTTGGTAAAAATACGTATCTCCTCTCATTAATAATGGAAATTATTGTGAATGTTGTGATAAAAAAACTAATGAAGGAAACTGTTAATGTGATTGTTGTCATTTTGATGTGATTGTTAATTGTCGTAGAAACATCAAAATTTGTTTGGGAGGTGCAATAATAAAAAGATTATGATTTTTTTCTGGTGAGATCTGAAAAAGATCATTCCCTTCCAAATTGGCATAAAATGAGAGAAGACATAAAAAAAAGTTCAGGATATCTCGTTTAATTTTGGTAAAAATACGTATCTCCTGTCATTAATATTGAAAATTATTGTAAACGTTGTAATAAAAAAAACTAATAAAGGAAACGGTTAATGTGATTGTTGTCGTTTTAATGTGATTTTTAGTTGTCGTAGAAAATCAAAATTTGTTTGGGAGGTGCAATAATAAAAAGATTATGATGTTTTTCTGGTGAGATCTGAAAAAGATCATTCCCTTCCAAATTGGCATAAAATGAGAGAAGACCTAAAAAAAAGTTCAGGATATCTCGTTTAATTTTGTTAAAAATACGTATCTCCTGTCATTAATATTGAAAATTATTGTAAACGTTGTAATAAAAAAAACTAATAGAGGAGGCTGTTAAGGTGATTGTTGTCATTTTAATGAGATTTTTAGTTGTCGTAGAAACATCAAAATTTGTTTGGGAGGTGAAAAATAAAAAGATTATGATTTTTTTCTAGCGAGATCTGAAAAGATCATTCGCTTCCAAATTGGCATAAACTGAGAGAAGACCTAAAAAAAGTTCAGGATGTCTCGTTTAATTTTGTTAAAAATACGTATCTCCTCTCATTAATAATGGAAATTATTGTAAACGTTGTGATAAAAAAACTAATAAAGGAAACTGTTAATGTGATTGTTGTCATTTTAATGTGATTGGTCATTGTCGTAGAAATATCAAAATTTCACGATATGTTTGGGAGGTGAAATAATAGAAAGATTATCATTTTTTTCTGGTGAGATATGAAAAGATCATTCCCTTCCAAATTGGCATCAAATGAGAGAAGACCTAAAAAAAAGTTTAGGATGTCTCGTTTAATTTTGTTAAAAATACGTATCTCCTGTCATTAATATTGAAAATTATTGTAAACGTTGTAATAAAAAAAACTAATAAAGGAAACGGTTAATGTGATTGTTGTCATTTTAATGTGATTTTTAGTTGTCGTAGAAAATCAAAATTTGTTTGGGAGGTGCAATAATAAAAAGATTATGATTTTTTTCTGGTGAGATCTGAAAAAGATCATTCCCTTCCAAATTGGCATAAAATGAGAGAAGACATAAACAAAAGTTCAGGATATCTCGTTTAATTTTGGTAAAAATACGTATCTCCTCTCATTAATAATGGAAATTATTGTGAACGTTGTGATAAAAAAAATTAATGAAGGAAACTGTTAATGTAATTGTTGTTGTTCTAATGTGATTGGTAATTGTCGTAGAAACATCAAAATTTGTTTGGGAGGTGAAAAATAAAAAGATTATGATTTTTTTCTAGCGAGATCTGAAAAGATCATTCGCTTCCAAATTGGCATAAACTGAGAGAAGACCTAAAAAAAGTTAAGGATGTCTCGTTTAATTTTGTTAAAAATTCGTATCTCCTGTCATTAATATTGAAAATTATTGTAAACGTTGTAATAAAAAAACTAATAAACGAAACGGTTAATGTGATTGTTGTCGTTTTAATGTGATTGGTCATTGTCGTAGAAACATCAAAATTTCACGATATGTTTGGGAGGTGAAATAATAGAAAGATTATGATTTTTTTCTGGTGAGATATGAATAGATCATTCCCTTCCAAATTGGCATAAAATGAGAGAAGACCTAAAAAAAAGTTTAGGATGTCTCGTTTAATTTTGTTAAAAATACGTATCTCCTGTCATTAATATTGAAAATTATTGTAAACGTTGTAATAAAAAAAACTAATAAAGGAAACGGTTAATGTGATTGTTGTCATTTTAATGTGATTTTTAGTTGTCGTAGAAAATCAAAATTTGTTTGGGAGGTGCAATAATAAAAAGATTATGATGTTTTTCGGGTGAGATCTGAAAAAGATCATTCCCTTCCAAATTGGCATAAAATGAGAGAAGACCTAAAAAAAAGTTCAGGATATCTCGTTTAATTTTGGTAAAAATACGTATCTCCTCTCATTAATAATGGAAATTATTGTGAATGTTGTGATAAAAAAACTAATGAAGGAAACTGTTAATGTGATTGTTGTCATTTTGATGTGATTGTTAATTGTCGTAGAAACATCAAAATTTGTTTGGGAGGTGAAATAATAGAAAGATTATGATTTCTTTGTGGTGAGATCTGAAAAGATCATTCCCTTCAAAGTTGGCATAAAATGAGAGAAGACCTAAAAAAAAGTTCAGGATATCTTGTTTAATCTTGTTAAAAATACGTATCTCCTGTCATTAATATTGAAAATTATTGTAAACGTTGTAATAAAAAAAACTAATAAAGGAAACGGTTAATGTGATTGTTGTCATTTTAATGTGATTTTTAGTTGTCGTAGAAAATCAAAATTTGTTTGGGAGGTGCAATAATAAAAAGATTATGATGTTTTTCTGGTGAGATCTGAAAAAGATCATTCCCTTCCAAATTGGCATAAAATGAGAGAAGACCTAAAAAAAAGTTCAGGATATCTCGTTTAATTTTGTTAAAAATACGTATCTCCTGTCATTAATATTGAAAATTATTGTAAACGTTGTAATAAAAAAAACTAATAGAGGAGGCTGTTAAGGTGATTGTTGTCATTTTAATGAGATTTTTAGTTGTCGTAGAAACATCAAAATTTGTTTGGGAGGTGAAAAATAAAAAGATTATGATTTTTTTCTAGCGAGATCTGAAAAGATCATTCGCTTCCAAATTGGCATAAACTGAGAGAAGACCTAAAAAAAGTTCAGGATGTCTCGTTTAATTTTGTTAAAAATACGTATCTCCTCTCATTAATAATGGAAATTATTGTAAACGTTGTGATAAAAAAACTAATAAAGGAAACTGTTAATGTGATTGTTGTCATTTTAATGTGATTGGTCATTGTCGTAGAAATATCAAAATTTCACGATATGTTTGGGAGGTGAAATAATAGAAAGATTATCATTTTTTTCTGGTGAGATATGAAAAGATCATTCCCTTCCAAATTGGCATCAAATGAGAGAAGACCTAAAAAAAAGTTTAGGATGTCTCGTTTAATTTTGTTAAAAATACGTATCTCCTGTCATTAATATTGAAAATTATTGTAAACTTTGTAATAAAAAAACTAATAAAGGAAACGGTTAATGTGATTGTTGTCGTAGAAAATCAAAATTTGTTTGGGAGGTGCAATAATAAAAAGATTATGATTTTTTTCTGGTGAGATCTGAAAAAGATCATTCCCTTCCAAATTGGCATAAAATGAGAGAAGACATAAAAAAAAGTTCAGGATATCTCGTTTAATTTTGGTAAAAATACGTATCTCCTCTCATTAATAATGGAAATTATTGTGAACGTTGTGATAAAAAAAATTAATGAAGGAAACTGTTAATGTAATTGTTGTTGTTCTAATGTGATTGGTAATTGTCGTAGAAACATCAAAATTTGTTTGGGAGGTGAAAAATAAAAAGATTATGATTTTTTTCTAGCGAGATATGAAAAGATCATTCGCTTCCAAATTGGCATAAACTGAGAGAAGACCTAAAAAAAGTTCAGGATGTCTCGTTTAATTTTGTTAAAAATACGTATCTCCTCTCATTAATAATGGAAATTATTGTAAACGTTGTGATAAAAAAACTAATAAAGGAAACTGTTAATGTGATTGTTGTCATTTTAATGTGATTGGTCATTGTCGTAGAAATATCAAAATTTCACGATATGTTTGGGAGGTGAAATAATAGAAAGATTATGATTTTTTTCTGGTGAGATATGTAAAGATCATTCCCTTCCAAATTGGCATCAAATGAGAGAAGACCTAAAAAAAAGTTTAGGATGTCTCGTTTAATTTTGTTAAAAATACGTATCTCCTGTCATTAATATTGAAAATTATTGTAAACGTTGTAATAAAAAAAACTAATAAAGGAAACGGTTAATGTGATTGTTGTCGTAGAAAATCAAAATTTGTTTGGGAGGTGCAATAATAAAAAGATTATGATTTTTTTCTGGTGAGATCTGAAAAAGATCATTCCCTTCCAAATTGGCATAAAAAGAGAGAAGACCTAAAAAAAAGTTCAGGATATCTCGTTTAATTTTGGTAAAAATACGTATCTCCTCTCATTAATAATGGAAATTATTGTGAACGTTGTGATAAAAAAAAATAATGAAGGAAACTGTTAATGTAATTGTTGTCGTTCTAATGTGATTGGTAATTGTCGTAGAAACATCAAAATTTGTTTGGGAGGTGAAAAATAAAAAGATTATGATTTTTTTCTAGCGAGATCTGAAAAGATCATTCGCTTCCAAATTGGCATAAACTGAGAGAAGACCTAAAAAAAAGTTTAGGATGTCTCGTTTAATTTTGTTAAAAATAAGTATCTCTTGTCATTAATATTGAAAATTATTGTAAACGTTGTAATAAAAAAAACTAACAAAGGAAACTGTTAATTTGATTGTTGTCATTTTAATGTGATTTTTAGTTGTGGTAGAAAATCAAAATTTGTTTGGGAGGTGCAATAATAAAAAGATTATGATTTTTTTCTGGTGAGATCTGAAAAAGATCATTCCCTTCTAAATTGGCATAAAATGAGAGAAGACCTAAAAAAAAGTTCAGGATGTCTCGTTTAATTTTGTTAAAAATACGTATCTCCTGTCATTAATATTGAAAATTATTGTAAACGTTGTAATAAAAAAACTAATAAAGGAGGCTGTTAAGGTGATTGTTGTCATTTTAATGAGATTTTTAGTTGTCGTAGAAACATCAAAATTTGTTTGGGAGGTGAAAAATAAAAAGATTATGATTTTTTTCTAGCGAGATCTGAAAAGATCATTCGCTTCCAAATTGGCATAAACTGAGAGAAGACCTAAAAAGAGTTCAGGATGTCTCGTTTAATTTTGTTAAAAATACGTGTCTCCTCTCATTAATAATGGAAATTATTGTAAACATTGTGATAAAAAAAACTAATAAAGGAAACTGTTAATGTGATTGTTGTCATTTTAATGTGATTGGTCATTGTCGTAGAAACATCAAAATTTCACGATATGTTTGGGAGGTGAAATAATAGAAAGATTATGATTTTTTTCTGGTGAGATATGAAAAGATCATTCCCTTCCAAATTGGCATAAAATGAGAGAAGACCTAAAAAAAAGTTTAGGATGTCTCGTTTAATTTTGTGAAAAATACGTATCTCCTGTCATTAATATTGAAAATTATTGTAAACGTTGTAATAAAAAAAACTAATAAAGGAAACGGTTAATGTGATTGTTGTCATTTTAATGTGATTTTTAGTTGTCGTAGAAAATCAAAATTTGTTTGGGAGGTGCAATAATAAAAAGATTATGATTTTTTTCTGGTGAGATCTGAAAAATATCATTCCCTTCCAAATTGGCATAAAATGAGAGAAGACCTAAAAAAAAGTTTAGGATGTCTCGTTTAATTTTGTTAAAAATAAGTATCTCCTGTCATTAATATTGAAAATTATTGTAAACGTTGTAATAAAAAAAACTAACAAAGGAAACTGTTAATTTGATTGTTGTCATTTTAATGTGATTTTTAGTTGTGGTAGAAAATCAAAATTTGTTTGGGAGGTGCAATAATAAAAAGATTATGATTTTTTTCTGGTGAGATCTGAAAAAGATCATTCCCTTCTAAATTGGCATAAAATGAGAGAAGACCTAAAAAAAAGTTCAGGATGTCTCGTTTAATTTTGTTAAAAATACGTATCTCCTGTCATTAATATTGAAAATTATTGTAAACGTTGTAATAAAAAAACTAATAACGGAGGCTGTTAAGGTGATTGTTGTCATTTTAATGAGATTTTTAGTTGTCGTAGAAACATCAAAATTTGTTTGGGAGGTGAAAAATAAAAAGATTATGATTTTTTTCTAGCGAGATCTGAAAAGATCATTCGCTTCCAAATTGGCATAAACTGAGAGAAGACCTAAAAAGAGTTCAGGATGTCTCGTTTAATTTTGTTAAAAATACGTGTCTCCTCTCATTAATAATGGAAATTATTGTAAACATTGTGATAAAAAAAACTAATAAAGGAAACTGTTAATGTGATTGTTGTCATTTTAATGTGATTGGTCATTGTCGTAGAAACATCAAAATTTCACGATATGTTTGGGAGGTGAAATAATAGAAAGATTATGATTTTTTTCTGGTGAGATATGAAAAGATCATTCCCTTCCAAATTGGCATAAAATGAGAGAAGACCTAAAAAAAAGTTTAGGATGTCTCGTTTAATTTTGTGAAAAATACGTATCTCCTGTCATTAATATTGAAAATTATTGTAAACGTTGTAATAAAAAAACTAATAAAGGAGGCTGTTAAGGTGATTGTTGTCATTTTAATGAGATTTTTAGTTGTCGTAGATACATCAAAATTTGTTTGGGAGGTGAAAAATAAAAAGATTATGATTTTTTTCTAGCGAGATCTGAAAAGATCATTCGCTTCCAAATTGGCATAAACTGAGAGAAGACCTAAAAAAAGTTCAGGATGTCTCGTTTAATTTTGTTAAAAATACGTATCTCCTCTCATTAATAATGGAAATTATTGTGAACGTTGTGATAAAAAAACTAATGAACGAAACTGTTAATGTGATTGTTGTCATTTTAATGTGATTGGTAATTGTCGTAGAAACATCAAAATTTGTTTGGGAGGTGAAACAATAGAAAGATTTTGATTTGTTTGTGGTGAGATCTGAAAAGATCATTCCCTTCCAAATTGGCATAAAATGAGAGAAGACCTAAAAAAAAGTTCCGGATATCTTGTTTAATTTTGTTAAAAATACGTATCTCCTGTCATTAATATTGAAAATTATTGTAAACATTGTAATAAAAAAACTAATAAAGGAAACTGTTAATGTGATTGTTGTCATTTTAATGTGATTGGTCATTGCCGTAGAAATATCAAAATTTCACGATATGTTTGGGAGGTGAAATAATAGAAAGATTATGATTTTTTTCTGGTGAGATATGAAAAGATCATTCCCTTCCAAATTGGCATCAAATGAGAGAAGACCTAAAAAAAAGTTTAGGATGTCTCGTTTAATTTTGGTAAAAATACGTATCTCCTGTCACTAATATTGAAAATTATTGTAAACGTTGTAATAAAAAAAAACTAATAAAGGAAATGGTTAATATGATTGTTGTCGTTTTAATGTGATTTTTAGTTGTCGTAGAAAATCAAAATTTGTTTGGGAGGTGCAATAATAAAAAGATTATGATTTTTTTCTGGTGAGATCTGAAAAAGATCATTCCCTTCCAAATTGGCATAAAATGAGAGAAGACCTAATAAAAAGTTCAGGATATCTCGTTTAATTTTGGTAAAAATACGTATCTCCTCTCATTAATAATGGAAATTATTGTGAACGTTGTGATAAAAAAAACTAATGAAGGAAACTGTTAATGTGATTGTTGTCGTTTTAATGTGATTGGTAATTGTCGTACAAACATCAAAATTTGTTTGGGAGGTGAAATAATAGAAACATTATGATTTCTTTGTGGTGAGATCTGAAAAGATCATTCCCTTCCAAAATGGCATAAAATGAGAGAAGACCTAAAAAAAAGTTCCGGATATCTCGTTTAATTTTGTTAAAAATACGTATCTC
The DNA here is from genome assembly GCA_026413185.1 of Pueraria montana var. lobata. NCBI lineage: Eukaryota > Viridiplantae > Streptophyta > Magnoliopsida > Fabales > Fabaceae > Pueraria > Pueraria montana. The sequence continues at coordinate 1,258,128 of JAOZWA010000174.1, forward strand.
CTGTCATTAATATTGAAAATTATTGTAAACGTTGTAATAAAAAAACTAATAACGGAGGCTGTTAAGGTGATTGTTGTCATTTTAATGAGATTTTTAGTTGTCGTAGAAACATCAAAATTTGTTTGGGAGGTGAAAAATAAAAAGATTATGATTTTTTTCTAGCGAGATCTGAAAAGATCATTCGCTTCCAAATTGGCATAAACTGAGAGAAGACCTAAAAAGAGTTCAGGATGTCTCGTTTAATTTTGTTAAAAATACGTGTCTCCTCTCATTAATAATGGAAATTATTGTAAACATTGTGATAAAAAAAACTAATAAAGGAAACTGTTAATGTGATTGTTGTCATTTTAATGTGATTGGTCATTGTCGTAGAAACATCAAAATTTCACGATATGTTTGGGAGGTGAAATAATAGAAAGATTATGATTTTTTTCTGGTGAGATATGAAAAGATCATTCCCTTCCAAATTGGCATAAAATGAGAGAAGACCTAAAAAAAAGTTTAGGATGTCTCGTTTAATTTTGTTAAAAATACGTATCTCCTGTCATTAATATTGAAAATTATTGTAAACATTGTAATAAAAAAAACTAATAAAGGAAACGGTTAATGTGATTGTTGTCGTTTTAATGTGATTTTTAGTTGTCGTAGAAAATCAAAATTTGTTTGGGAGGTGCAACAATAAAAAGATTATGATGTTTTTCTAGTGAGATCTGAAAAAGATCATTCCCTTCCAAATTGGCATAAAATGAGAGAAGACCTAAAAAAAAGTTCAGGATATCTCGTTTAATTTTGGTAAAAATACGTATCTCCTCTCATTAATAATGGAAATCATTGTGAATGTTGTGATAAAAAAACTAATGAAGGAAACTGTTAATGTGATTGTTGTCGTTTTAATGTGATTGTTAATTGTCGTAGAAACATCAAAATTTGTTTGGGAGGTGAAATAATAGAAAGATTATGATGTCTTTGTGGTGAGATCTGAAAAGATCATTCCCTTCCAAGTTGGCATAAAATGAGAGAAGACCTAAAAAAAAGTTCAGGATATCTCGTTTAATTTTGTTAAAAATACGTATCTCCTGTCATTAATATTAAAAATTATTGTAAACGTTGTAATAAAAAAAACTAATAAAGGAAACGGTTAATGTGATTGTTGTCATTTTAATTTGATTTTTAGTTGTCGTAGAAAATCAAAATTTGTTTGGGAGGTGCAATAATAAAAAGATTATGATGTTTTACTTGTGAGATCTGAAAAAGATCATTCCCTTCCAAATTGGCATAAAATGAGAGAAGACCTAAAAAAAAGTTCAGGATATCTCGTTTAATTTTGGTAAAAATACGTATCTCCTCTCATTAATAATGGAAATTATTGTGAACGTTGTGATAAAAAAAACTAATGAAGGAAACTGTTAATGTGATTGTTGTCGTTTTAATGTGATTGGTAATTGTCGTAGAAACATCAAAATTTGTTTGGGAGGTGAAATAATAGAAAGATTATGATTTCTTTGTGGTGAGATCTGAAAAGATCATTCCCTTCCAAATTGGCATAAAATGAGAGAAGACCTAAAAAAAAGTTCCGGATATCTTGTTTAATTTTGTTAAAAATACGTATCTCCTGTCATTAATATTGAAAATTATTGTAAACATTGTAATAAAAAAACTAATAAAGGAAACTGTTAATGTGATTGTTGTCATTTTAATGTGATTGGTCATTGCCATAGAAATATCAAAATTTCACGATATGTTTGGGAGGTGAAATAATAGAAAGATTATGATTTTTTTCTGGTGAGATATGAAAAGATCATTCCCTTCCAAATTGGCATAAAATGAGAGAAGACCTAAAAAAAAGTTTAGGATGTCTCGTTTAATTTTGTTAAAAATACGTATCTCCTGTCATTAATATTGAAAATTATTGAAAACATTGTAATAAAAAAAACTAATAAAGGAAACGGTTAATGTGATTGTTGTCGTTTTAATTTGATTTTTAGTTGTCGTAGAAAATCAAAATTTGTTTGGGAGGTGCAATAATAAAAAGATTATGATGTTTTACTTGTGAGATCTGAAAAAGATCATTCCCTTCCAAATTGGCATAAAAAGAGAGAAGACCTAAAAAAAAGTTCAGGATATCTCGTTTAATTTTGGTAAAAATACGTATCTTGTAACCCCCCTTCTAATTAATTAATTTCCATCTAAAATCCATAAAAAGAATTTACCATTAAAATAAATACATTCCATTAAAATTTAAAGTTTGTCATTATAATTTACATTATTAAAATTTACAGGAAATGTTACTACCAATTTATTTCTAATTAATACAAAAGTATCTAAAGCCAAAAACACCCATTCCTATAGCTCTGGAAAATATCTGCATCTTTAACTTCTAATTAATCTTCAAAATACCTGCAATTCACACTCCCCTAGAATCTGGGGACAGCATTACCGGATCAGGCATTTAATTTCTCATACAATTAAAACAATTTCAAACATATACATATCCGATACAAATTAACCGTTCTCACACATAATTAAATGCAAGATGATTTATGCAAATGCATTTTTGACTCAAAATCATTTTTGACCCTGCTCCATGGAGACTTCCCCTTTGAGTGTTTAGTAAGTAACTGGCCTACCATTACGTACTGCAATTCAGCTATCAGCCCCTACTAAACGCGAATAAACTAAACAGAATTAGGAGATCAGGATACCCGGAAGGCCACCACGACCGCATCTCTGTCCAGATTACAGCCACATATGGAATTGCCAATATCCTTCTCCCCACAGACTATATAATCACAGATTATACGGTCCTATCTAACTTATTCTGCTCACCCCAAAGATTCAATTCTCAAATCATATTCATTTCACATGACTACCGCAGTCTCGGTTAGTCAACAAAAATCATTTCTCATATATCAACTCGTTTCTCATGACTACCGCAGTTCCGGTTAGTCAACATTTATTCTTTCTTTTCTTTTCTTTTCTTTTCTTTTTCATTCTCATGGCTACCGCAATCCCGGTTAGCCAACATCAATTATTTTTCACTTGAATCTTTATAAATCCCCCAAAAAGACTCATGCATATGCAATATGTTAATAATCACCATTAAATAAGTAATTTTAAACAATCACCTACAAAAATATAAACATTCAACAATTTCCAACATCATTCACAACACAATCAAGCCAAATCAAGCAATTTCAATCCAACAACAAACCAACCAATCAATTTCAATCCATCACAACACATCATCCAATCAATCAAACATGGTTCCAAACAATTATTTCAAGCTTCTAATATCAATTATATAAAAACTCAAAATCAATTTCATCTTTTCATAGTTCTTGATCAACTATTGAATCTAAACTTAACAACATGTTTTTCTACATTCCAAATGATCTAAAAATGAAATTAAATGCCTTGATCCTTACCTTGAATCCTTAGTTTGATGGAGAAACCTTTGAATCCCTTTTCTCCTTTTCTCCTTTGTCTTCTTTAAATTTTAGGATTTTTCTCCCAAATATTTCTCTCTGAATATAAGATCTCACTGATACAAGCAATTCACATGCACAACAAATTACAGCACTCTTTGCCCGAGGATCACATTCCTCCCGGTCTCCAATTCACAGTTAATAATAGAACAATCATTAATAACCAATAATTCAATAACTCAAACTCAATACATCACAAATCATTGCATTCATATTTCTATGGAAACTTCCCTTTTTAGGTGAAATTATTCCTTAACAAGTACAATTAAAGGCATTAAAACCAAATACACAATTAATATAATTAAATTTCATGTGGACACATAGAGCTGTACACACACACCAAAAATTATTTGATACATCATATCAATTTGAAATTTCATGAGATTTTACAGAGAAACTATACATCATTCATATTTCATCATATAAATTTATCTCACGAAAATTCAACCCACAATTATTATTTTTGAATTAAAAACAGTGGCAGGACATACTCTGTAAAACACAATTCCATATTTTTAGAAAATAGCATATCAAATTTGTTTCATGTGCAATTTTACAGAGAATATCTCCAACATGTGGACCATCATATATAATTTCCTCAGTACCAAAAATCTACCAAAAATACCTTTGTTGAATTTCCAAATCATTATTGCTCCAGAATAGAGTTTTCAATAAGAAAATGTAAATAATTACAAAAGGTACTTACAAAATTCTGAGAAAATCCATGGATATTCCACATGGTCAAAAAAGTATTACTAAATTTTCTCAAGACCAAATTCTCACAAAAGTAATTTTCTACATTTAATTTCTCTACTGTCCAGCTTTTCGGTTTTTCCAACATTAAATCACTAAAAATACTTCCCAGGCTTTTCTGACCTTACAAAAATTCAGAGATGACCCTCATGATACATAAAATGAACTCATGGTTTCACTTTTCCAAAATCATGTCCCAAAATTCTTGTAAAAATCAAAACAGTCCCATTCTCAGAATCAACAGTTTTTAAAAATAATTCCGGTAAAAATAGTTACAGTGCTCAAAAAAATCTGAAAAAAATACCACGACATCCAGAGGCATCAAAACATAGGAAAATGTATTTACATCCTCAAAAACATGCACGAAAACGGAGACGAAAAATCCAGACAGTCACAGGACACAAATCACAAGTAGCTTATTTCGGGTTTTCAAAATTATTTACAGACCATCAACAACAGCCACAATCCATATTTAACAAGAAAACAAGAAAATAGCTTAGGAAAAAAAAAGATACCCCTCCATACCTCGATGAAATCGAAATCCAATCGGTTGGTTTTGAAGCTCTAATCTCCCTCTATGATATATCCAATTTTAATCGGTAGAAACTTTGATTTGGATGCTCAAATATTAAAGAGGAGATACAGAACATTTACAGAGAAGGAGCAGAAGACAGCGGATGAAAGGAAAATGAAAAAAATGAATGAAAGAAGCCAAGTCGTTCACGCTAAGAGGGGGTATAAAATTTGATATTTTGCTATCTGCACTCACCCTACCTCTAAGTACACCCCTCTTCTCTTTTTTCTTTTTTCTACAACTTACGGAACTCACGTAAAAACTATGGAAATCTCACAATAATACTAACTATATTTTAATTACTAAAACATATATTTTCTTATTTAAAAGAAATAAATTCCAATTAAATCATAACTCAATCACACAAATATATATTTATTGAGTTGTAATTTTTAGGATGTTACATATCTCCTCTCATTAATAATGGAAATTATTGTGAACGTTGTGATAAAAAAAACTAATGAAGGAAACTGTTAATGTGATTGGTAATTGTCGTAGAAACATCAAAATTTGTTTGGGAGGTGAAATAATAGAAAGATTATGATTTCTTTGTGGTGAGATTTGAAAAGATCATTCCCTTCCAAATTGGCATAAAATGAGAGAAGACCTAAAAAAAAGTTCCGGATATCTTGTTTAATTTTGTTAAAAATACGTATCTCCTGTCATTAATATTGAAAATTATTGTAAACATTGTAATAAAAAAACTAATAAAGGAAACTGTTAATGTGATTGTTGTCATTTTAATGTGATTGGTCATTGCCGTAGAAATATCAAAATTTCACGATATGTTTGGGAGGTGAAATAATAGAAAGATTATGATTTTTTTCTGGTGAGATATGAAAAGATCATTCCCTTCCAAATTGGCATAAAATGAGAGAAGACCTAAAAAAAAGTTTAGGATGTCTCGTTTAATTTTGTTAAAAATACGTATCTCCTGTCATTAATATTGAAAATTATTGTAAACATTGTAATAAAAAAAACTAATAAAGGAAACGGTTAATGTGATTGTTGTCGTTTTAATGTGATTTTTAGTTGTCGTAGAAAATCAAAATTTGTTTGGGAGGTGCAATAATAAAAAGATTATGATGTTTTTCTAGTGAGATCTGAAAAAGATCATTCCCTTCCAAATTGGCATAAAATGAGAGAAGACCTAAAAAAAAGTTCAGGATATCTCGTTTAATTTTGGTAAAAATACGTATCTCCTCTCATTAATAATGGAAATCATTGTGAATGTTGTGATAAAAAAACTAATGAAGGAAACTGTTAATGTGATTGTTGTCGTTTTAATGTGATTGTTAATTGTCGTAGAAACATCAAAATTTGTTTGGGAGGTGAAATAATAGAAAGATTATGATGTCTTTGTGGTGAGATCTGAAAAGATCATTCCCTTCCAAGTTGGCATAAAATGAGAGAAGACCTAAAAAAAAGTTCAGGATGTCTCGTTTAATTTTGTTAAAAATACGTATCTCCTGTCATTAATATTGAAAATTATTGTAAACGTTGTAATAAAAAAACTAATAACGGAGGCTGTTAAGGTGATTGTTGTCATTTTAATGAGATTTTTAGTTGTCGTAGAAACATCAAAATTTGTTTGGGAGGTGAAAAATAAAAAGATTATGATTTTTTTCTAGCGAGATCTGAAAAGATCATTCGCTTCCAAATTGGCATAAACTGAGAGAAGACCTAAAAAGAGTTCAGGATGTCTCGTTTAATTTTGTTAAAAATACGTGTCTCCTCTCATTAATAATGGAAATTATTGTAAACATTGTGATAAAAAAAACTAATAAAGGAAACTGTTAATGTGATTGTTGTCATTTTAATGTGATTGGTCATTGTCGTAGAAACATCAAAATTTCACGATATGTTTGGGAGGTGAAATAATAGAAAGATTATGATTTTTTTCTGGTGAGATATGAAAAGATCATTCCCTTCCAAATTGGCATAAAATGAGAGAAGACCTAAAAAAAAGTTTAGGATGTCTCGTTTAATTTTGTTAAAAATACGTATCTCCTGTCATTAATATTGAAAATTATTGTAAACATTGTAATAAAAAAAACTAATAAAGGAAACGGTTAATGTGATTGTTGTCGTTTTAATGTGATTTTTAGTTGTCGTAGAAAATCAAAATTTGTTTGGGAGGTGCAACAATAAAAAGATTATGATGTTTTTCTAGTGAGATCTGAAAAAGATCATTCCCTTCCAAATTGGCATAAAATGAGAGAAGACCTAAAAAAAAGTTCAGGATATCTCGTTTAATTTTGGTAAAAATACGTATCTCCTCTCATTAATAATGGAAATCATTGTGAATGTTGTGATAAAAAAACTAATGAAGGAAACTGTTAATGTGATTGTTGTCGTTTTAATGTGATTGTTAATTGTCGTAGAAACATCAAAATTTGTTTGGGAGGTGAAATAATAGAAAGATTATGATGTCTTTGTGGTGAGATCTGAAAAGATCATTCCCTTCCAAGTTGGCATAAAATGAGAGAAGACCTAAAAAAAAGTTCAGGATATCTCGTTTAATTTTGTTAAAAATACGTATCTCCTGTCATTAATATTAAAAATTATTGTAAACGTTGTAATAAAAAAAACTAATAAAGGAAACGGTTAATGTGATTGTTGTCATTTTAATTTGATTTTTAGTTGTCGTAGAAAATCAAAATTTGTTTGGGAGGTGCAATAATAAAAAGATTATGATGTTTTACTTGTGAGATCTGAAAAAGATCATTCCCTTCCAAATTGGCATAAAATGAGAGAAGACCTAAAAAAAAGTTCAGGATATCTCGTTTAATTTTGGTAAAAATACGTATCTCCTCTCATTAATAATGGAAATTATTGTGAACGTTGTGATAAAAAAAACTAATGAAGGAAACTGTTAATGTGATTGTTGTCGTTTTAATGTGATTGGTAATTGTCGTAGAAACATCAAAATTTGTTTGGGAGGTGAAATAATAGAAAGATTATGATTTCTTTGTGGTGAGATCTGAAAAGATCATTCCCTTCCAAATTGGCATAAAATGAGAGAAGACCTAAAAAAAAGTTCCGGATATCTTGTTTAATTTTGTTAAAAATACGTATCTCCTGTCATTAATATTGAAAATTATTGTAAACATTGTAATAAAAAAACTAATAAAGGAAACTGTTAATGTGATTGTTGTCATTTTAATGTGATTGGTCATTGCCGTAGAAATATCAAAATTTCACGATATGTTTGGGAGGTGAAATAATAGAAAGATTATGATTTTTTTCTGGTGAGATATGAAAAGATCATTCCCTTCCAAATTGGCATAAAATGAGAGAAGACCTAAAAAAAAGTTTAGGATGTCTCGTTTAATTTTGTTAAAAATACGTATCTCCTGTCATTAATATTGAAAATTATTGTAAACATTGTAATAAAAAAAACTAATAAAGGAAACGGTTAATGTGATTGTTGTCGTTTTAATTTGATTTTTAGTTGTCGTAGAAAATCAAAATTTGTTTGGGAGGTGCAATAATAAAAAGATTATGATGTTTTACTTGTGAGATCTGAAAAAGATCATTCCCTTCCAAATTGGCATAAAAAGAGAGAAGACCTAAAAAAAAGTTCAGGATATCTCGTTTAATTTTGGTAAAAATACGTATCTCCTCTCATTAATAATGGAAATTATTGTGAACGTTGTGATAAAAAAAACTAATGAAGGAAACTGTTAATGTGATTGGTAATTGTCGTAGAAACATCAAAATTTGTTTGGGAGGTGAAATAATAGAAAGATTATGATTTCTTTGTGGTGAGATCTGAAAAGATCATTCCCTTCCAAATTGGCATAAAATGAGAGAAGACCTAAAAAAAAGTTCCGGATATCTTGTTTAATTTTGTTAAAAATACGTATCTCCTGTCATTAATATTGAAAATTATTATAAACATTGTAATAAAAAAACTAATAAAGGAAACTGTTAATGTGATTGTTGTCATTTTAATGTGATTGGTCATTGCCGTAGAAATATCAAAATTTCACGATATGTTTGGGAGGTGAAATAATAGAAAGATTATGATTTTTTTCTGGTGAGATATGAAAAGATCATTCCCTTCCAAATTGGCATAAAATGAGAGAAGACCTAAAAAAAAGTTTAGGATGTCTCGTTTAATTTTGTTAAAAATACGTATCTCCTGTCATTAATATTGAAAATTATTGTAAACATTGCAATAAAAAAAACTAATAAAGAAACGGTTAATGTGATTGTTGTCGTTTTAATTTGATTTTTAGTTGTCGTAGAAAATCAAAATTTGTTTGGGAGGTGCAATAATAAAAAGATTATGATATTTTACTTGTGAGATCTGAAAAAGATCATTCCCTTCCAAATTGGCATAAAATGAGAGAAGACCTAAAAAAAAGTTCAGGATATCTCGTTTAATTTTGGTAAAAATACGTATCTCCTCTCATTAATAATGGAAATTATTGTGAACGTTGTGATAAAAAAAACTAATGAAGGAAACTGTTAATGTGATTGTTGTCGTTTTAATGTGATTGGTAATTGTCGTAGAAACATCAAAATTTGTTTGGGAGGTGAAAAATAAAAAGATTATGATTTTTTTCTAGCGAGATCTGAAAAGATCATTCGCTTCCAAATTGGCATAAAATGAGAGAAGACCTAAAAAAAAGTTCCGGATATCTTGTTTAATTTTGTTAAAAATACGTATCTCCTGTCATTAATATTGAAAATTATTGTAAACATTGTAATAAAAAAACTAATAAAGGAAACTGTTAATGTGATTGTTGTCATTTTAATGTGATTGGTCATTGCCGTAGAAATATCAAAATTTCACGATATGTTTTGGAGGTGAAATAATAGAAAGATTATGATTTTTTTCTGGTGAGATATGAGAAGATCATTCCCTTCCAAATTGGCATAAAATGAGAGAAGACCTAAAAAAAAGTTTAGGATGTCTCGTTTAATTTTGTTAAAAATACGTATCTCCTGTCATTAATATTGAAAATTATTGTAAACATTGTAATAAAAAAAACTAATAAAGGAAACGGTTAATGTGATTGTTGTCGTTTTAATGTGATTTTTAGTTGTCGTAGAAAATCAAAATTTGTTTGGGAGGTGCAATAATAAAAAGATTATGATGTTTTTCTAGTGAGATCTGAAAAAGATCATTCCCTTCCAAATTGGCATAAAATGAGAGAAGACCTAAAAAAAAGTTCAGGATATCTCGTTTAATTTTGGTAAAAATACGTATCTCCTCTCATTAATAATGGAAATCATTGTGAATGTTGTGATAAAAAAACTAATGAAGGAAACTGTTAATGTGATTGTTGTCGTTTTAATGTGATTGTTAATTGTCGTAGAAACATCAAAATTTGTTTGGGAGGTGAAATAATAGAAAGATTATGATGTCTTTGTGGTGAGATCTGAAAAGATCATTCCCTTCCAAGTTGGCATAAAATGAGAGAAGACCTAAAAAAAAGTTCAGGATATCTCGTTTAATTTTGTTAAAAATACGTATCTCCTGTCATTAATATTAAAAATTATTGTAAACGTTGTAATAAAAAAAACTAATAAAGGAAACGGTTAATGTGATTGTTGTCGTTTTAATTTGATTTTTAGTTGTCGTAGAAAATCAAAATTTGTTTGGGAGGTGCAATAATAAAAAGATTATGATGTTTTACTTGTGAGATCTGAAAAAGATCATTCCCTTCCAAATTGGCATAAAATGAGAGAAGACCTAAAAAAAAGTTCAGGATATCTCGTTTAATTTTGGTAAAAATACGTATCTCCTCTCATTAATAATGGAAATTATTGTGAACGTTGTGATAAAAAAAACTAATGAAGGAAACTGTTAATGTGATTGTTGTCGTTTTAATGTGATTGGTAATTGTCGTAGAAACATCAAAATTTGTTTGGGAGGTGAAATAATAGAAAGATTATGATTTCTTTGTGGTGAGATCTGAAAAGATCATTCCCTTCCAAATTGGCATAAAATGAGAGAAGACCTAAAAAAAAGTTCCGGATATCTTGTTTAATTTTGTTAAAAATACGTATCTCCTGTCATTAATATTGAAAATTATTGTAAACATTGTAATAAAAAAACTAATAAAGGAAACTGTTAATGTGATTGTTGTCATTTTAATGTGATTGGTCATTGCCGTAGAAATATCAAAATTTCACGATATGTTTGGGAGGTGAAATAATAGAAAGATTATGATTTTTTTCTGGTGAGATATGAAAAGATCATTCCCTTCCAAATTGGCATAAAATGAGAGAAGACCTAAAAAAAAGTTTAGGATGTCTCGTTTAATTTTGTTAAAAATACGTATCTCCTGTCATTAATATTGAAAATTATTGAAAACATTGTAATAAAAAAAACTAATAAAGGAAACGGTTAATGTGATTGTTGTCGTTTTAATTTGATTTTTGGTTGTCGTAGAAAATCAAAATTTGTTTGGGAGGTGCAATAATAAAAAGATTATGATGTTTTACTTGTGAGATCTGAAAAAGATCATTCCCTTCCAAATTGGCATAAAAAGAGAGAAGACCTAAAAAAAAGTTCAGGATATCTCGTTTAATTTTGGTAAAAATACGTATCTCCTCTCATTAATAATGGAAATTATTGCGAACGTTGTGATAAAAAAAACTAATGAAGGAAACTGTTAATGTGATTGGTAATTGTCGTAGAAACATCAAAATTTGTTTGGGAGGTGAAATAATAGAAAGATTATGATTTCTTTGTGGTGAGATTTGAAAAGATCATTCCCTTCCAAATTGGCATAAAATGAGAGAAGACCTAAAAAAAAGTTCCGGATATCTTGTTTAATTTTGTTAAAAATACGTATCTCCTGTCATTAATATTGAAAATTATTGTAAACATTGTAATAAAAAAACTAATAAAGGAAACTGTTAATGTGATTGTTGTCATTTTAATGTGATTGGTCATTGCCGTAGAAATATCAAAATTTCACGATATGTTTGGGAGGTGAAATAATAGAAAGATTATGATTTTTTTCTGGTGAGATATGAAAAGATCATTCCCTTCCAAATTGGCATCAAATGAGAGAAGACCTAAAAAAAAGTTTAGGATGTCTCGTTTAATTTTGGTAAAAATACGTATCTCCTGTCACTAATATTGAAAATTATTGTAAACGTTGTAATTAAAAAAAACTAATAAAGGAAACGGTTAATGTGATTGTTGTCGTTTTAATGTGATTTTTAGTTGTCGTAGAAAATCAAAATTTGTTTGGGAGGTGCAATAATAAAAAGATTATGATTTTTTTCTGGTGAGATCTGAAAAAGATCATTCCCTTCCAAATTGGCATAAAATGAGAGAAGACCTAATAAAAAGTTCAGGATATCTCGTTTAATTTTGGTAAAAATACGTATCTCCTCATTAATAATGGAAATTATTGTGAACGTTGTGATAAAAAAAACTAATGAAGGAAACTGTTAATGTGATTGTCGTCGTTTTAATGTGATTGGTAATTGTCGTAGAAACATCAAAATTTGTTTGGGAGGTGAAATAATAGAAAGATTATGATTTCTTTGTGGTGAGATCTGAAAAGATCATTCCCTTCCAAATTGGCATAAAATGAGAGAAGACCTAAAAAAAAGTTCCGGATATCTCGTTTAATTTTGTTAAAGATATGTATCTCCTGTCATTAATATTGAAAATTATTGTAAACGTTGTAATAAAAAAACTAATAAAGGAAACTGTTAATGTGATTGTTGTCATTTTAATGTGATTGGTCATTGTCGTAGAAACATCAAAATTTCACGATATGTTTGGGAGGTGAAATAATAGAAAGATTATGATTTTTTTCTGGTGAGATATGAAAAGATCATTCCCTTCCAAATTGGCATAAAATGAGAGAAGACCTAAAAAAATGTTTAGGATGTCTCGTTTAATTTTGTTAAAAACACGTATCTCCTGTCATTAATATTGAAAATTATTGTAAATGTTGTAATAAAAAAAATTAATAAAGGAAACAGTTAATGTGATTGTTGTCGTTTTAATGTGATTTTTAGTTGTCGTAGAAAATCAAAATTTGTTTGGGAGGTGCAATAATAAAAAGATTATGATTTTTTTCTGGTGAGATCTGAAAAAGATCATTCCCTTCCAAATTGGCATAAAATGAGAGAAGACCTAAAAAAAAGTTCAGGATGTCTCGTTTAATTTTGTTAAAAATACGTATCTCCTGTCATTAATATTGAAAATTATTGTAAACGTTGTAATAAAAAACTAATAAAGGAGGCTGTTAAGGTGATTGTTGTCATTTTAATGAGATTTTTAGTTGTCGTAGAAACATCAAAATTTGTTTGGGAGGTGAAAAATAAAAAGATTATGATTTTTTTCTAGCGAGATCTGAAAAGATCATTCGCTTCCAAATTGGCATAAACTGAGAGAAGACCTAAAAAAAGTTCAGGATGTCTCGTTTAATTTTGTTAAAACTACGTATCTCCTCTCATTAATAATGGAAATTATTGTAAACGTTGTGATAAAAAAAACTTATAAAGGAAACTGTTAATGTGATTGTTGTCATTTTAATGTGATTGGTCATTGTCGTAGAAACATCAAAATTTCACGATATGTTTGGGAGGTGAAATAATAGAAAGATTATGATTTTTTTCTGGTGAGATATGAAAAGATCATTCCCTTCCAAATTGGCATAAAATGAGAGAAGACCTAAAAAAAAGTTTAGGATGTCTCGTTTAATTTTGTTAAAAATACGTATCTCCTATCATTAATATTGAAAATTATTGTAAATGTTGTAATAAAAAAAATTAATAAAGGAAACGGTTAATGTGATTGTTGTCGTTTTAATGTGATTTTTTGTTGTCGTAGAAAATGAAAATTTGTTTGGGAGGTGCAATAATAAAAACATTATGATTTTTTTCTGGTGAGATCTGAAAAAGATCATTCCCTTCCAAATTGGCATAAAATGAGAGAAGACCTAAAAAAAAGTTCAGGATATCTCATTTAATTTTGGTAAAAATACGTATCTCCTCTCATTAATAATGGAAATTATTGTGAACGTTGTGATAAAAAAAACTAATGAAGGAAACTGTTAATGTGATTGTTGTCGTTTTAATGTGATTGGTAATTATCGTAGAAACATCAAAATTTGTTTGGGAGGTGAAATAATAGAAAGATTGTGATTTCTTTGTGGTGAGATCTGAAAAGATCATTCCCTTCCAAATTGGCATAAAATGAGACAAGACCTAAAAAAAAGTTCAGGATATCTCGTTTAATTTTGTTAAAAATACGTATCTCCTGTCATTAATATTGAAAATTATTGTAAACGTTGTAATAAAAAAACTAATAAAGGAGGCTGTTAAGGTGATTTTATCCCAACGTTTATAATAATTTCCATTATTAACGAGAGGAGATACGTGTTCTTAACAAAATTTAACGAGATATCCTGAACTTGTTTTAGGTCTTCTCTCATTTTATGCCAATTTGGAAGGGAATGATCTTTTTAGATCTCACCGGAAAAAAAAAACCATAATCTTTCTATTATCTCACCTCCCAAACATATCATGAAATTTTGAGGTTTCTACGACAATTACCAATCACGTTATAACGACAACAATCACATTAATTGTTTCCTTTATTAGTTTTTTTTTTTATCACAACGTTTATAATAATTTCCATTATTAATGAGAGGAGATGCGTGTTTAAACAAAATTAAACGAGATATCCTGAACTTTTTTTAGGTCTTCTCTCATTTTATGCCAATTTGCAAGGGAATGATCTTTTTAGATCTCACCGGAAAAAAAAACCATATTCTTTCTATTAATTATTTCACCTCCCAAACATATCGTGAAATTTTGAAGTTTATACGACAATTACCAATCACGTTAAAATGACAACAATTACATTAATAGTTTCCTTTATTAGTTTTTTTTATCCCAACGTTTATAATAATTTTCATTATTAACGAGAGGAGATACGTGTTTTTAACAAAATTTAACGAGATATCCTGAACTTTTTTTAGGTCTTCTCTCATTTTATGCCAATTTGGAAGGGAATGATCTTTTTAGATCTCACCGGAAAAAAAAACCATATTCTTTCTATTAATTATTTCACCTCCCAAACATATCGTGAAATTTTGAAGTTTCTACGACAATTACCAATCACGTTAAAACGATAACAATCACATTAATGGTTTCCTTTATTAGTTTTTTTATCACAACGTTTATAATAATTTCCATTATTAATGAGAGGAGATACATATTTTTCAAAAAATTAAACGAGATATCCTTAACTTATTTTGAGGTCTTCTCTCATTTTTTGCCAATTTGGAAGGGAATGATTTTTTTAGATCTCACCGGAAAAAAAAAACCATAATCTTTCTATTATTTCACCTCCCAAACATATCGTGAAATTTAGATGTTTCTCAGACAATTACCAATCACGTTAAAATGACAACAATTGTCACCCCCTTTTTTTTTTAAAACATTTATTTTAATTTACTTTATATTATATATATATATATATATATATATATATATCTAAAAAATTTAATATATTGTATTAAAATCCAAAATATTTTCACACAATTTATATAACTAAAATTTAAAGAAAATACTACTACAAAATTTTTCTAAATATTACAAACATTATCTACCCAAAATACTCCCATCCTACAGCTCTGGAAAATATCTGCATCTTTAACTTCTAATTAATCTTCAAAATACCTGCAATTCACACTCCCCTAGAATCTGGGGACAGCATTACCGGATCAGGCATTTAATTTCTAATACATAGAAAAACAACCACAATCAATGACATTTCATTTCATAATTAAGAATTCACATAAATAATGCAAATGCAGTATGCTTTATGAAAATGCAAGTTTATAAAGCAGATGCAGTTGTGACTCAAAATCATTTTGACCCGTGCTCCATGGAGACTTCCCTTTTGAGTGTTTAGTAAGTAACTGGCCTACCATTACCTCATGTAATTCAGCTATCAGTCCCTACTAAACGCAAATAAACTAGACAGAATTAGGAGGTCAGGATACCCAGGAAGGCCACCACGACAGTATCTGCGCTCCAGATTACGGTCCTCTGTGGAATTGCCAATATCCTTCACCCCACAGACTATATAATCACAGACTATACGGTCCTGTCTAACTTACTCTGCTCACCCATTTCTCAGGACTATCATAATCTCTGTTCATAATCTCAATCATCTTTTCAAATACATGACTACCGCAGTCTGGTCAGTCAACACAGTTCTCTGTTCATAATCTCATTCATCTTTTCAAATACATGACTACCGCAGTCCGGTCAGTCAACATAGTCCTGGAAATCAATTCCCCCAAAAATACTCATTTTTCATGACTACCGCAGTCCCGGTTAGTCAACAAAATCATTTCTCATTTGAAAACTCATTTCTCATTTGAAATCTTTGTATTTTCCAAGAACTCAGGCTTATGCAATATGACAATGATGCTAATAAACAAATAATTAATATTAATCAATCACATAAAAATTATAAAAATTCACTATTTTGCATTATAACATCAATACCTTAATAAAATACTAACTAGTACTTTACTAGGAAAAATTACTAAACTTTTACTAAAAAGACCAATTATTCTTTACTATGGAAATTACTAAAATACCCCTATCTTTTTCTAAAATTCCTATTTTGCCCTCAAAGGGTGAAATTACCAAATTATCCTTACTATTTTCTAAAATTTCCCATTTTGCCCTTGATCTTTTTATGAAATTCCAAATATGTCCTAATTGTTCTAGAATCTATAAAATTACCTAATTGCCCTCAATCTTTTTATAAAATTCCCATTGTGTCCTCTAAATGCGAAATTACCTGATTACCCTCAATCTTTTTATAAAATTCCATTTGTGTCCTCTAAATGTGAAATTACCTAATTACCCTCAATCTTTTTATAAATTTCCAATTGTGTCCTCTAAATGTGAAATTACCTAATTACCCTTATACTTTTTAATTATTGCCGAAAATGCCCTTAAACTTTTTCTAAAATTCCCAATGGGTCCCTACATGTGAAATGACTATTTTGCCCTTGATTATTTGAAAAATTTGCACATAGTACCCCTCCAATTTCAACATGGCCGTGAGTGCTTTTCTCAAAATTTCCAACATCTTCTCAAAATCAATCAAGCCAATTTCAATCAATATCAAACCAAATCAAGCAATTTCAATCAAGAACAAATCAATTCAAGGTTCAATCAATCACAACACATCATGATATCAACCAAAACATTCATTCAACCATCAAATTTCAACTTATTTTATCAAAGATATAAAAGCCCTAATTTAATTTCATCTTTTAATATTTCTTGATCTAATCTTGAAATTAAACCTAAGGACATGTTTCTCCTACTTCCAATTTGTTTAAATTGAAATTAAATGCCAAGATCCTTACCTAGAATCCTTAGTTTGATGAAGAAATCCCTTGAACCCTTTTCTCCCTTTCTCTCTTGTCTTTTGAAATTTTTGAGACTTTCTCCCAAATCTCATCTCTTTGGCCAAAGGTATATTGAAATTTGGGAGGTTTTGGTTGGTTTAATTCTTGGAATTGGAAGAAAGGATGAAGAGAAATGGAGAAGGCAGCAGCTGCAGAACTCACGGGTTTGGGTGGGTGAGGAAAGCTAGCTTATGTGTTTCTCTTTTGGCTTTTGTGTCTTAAGTTAAAAAAAAAATTCTCTACCAAATTGAATTAAACTTACACGTCCAACCTTGGTCTATGGGCAGCCACTTTAGTCAAGGATTTCAGCCCACTTGGACGGCTCCTACAATGCCTTACGTGAGTTGCCAATTACTTTGTTAATTGGTCAAAGTTTGTAGAAAAGTGTGGACTTTTCTAGAATAATGTAGGGCTTTTTAATTATCTTACAAAGTAATTATAATTTTAAGAAACTAACACCACCATTGAATTCCTCACTATCAAAAACCTTGGGGTAGTGTCTTAACTATCTCTTAATCAAGGTCTAATTAGCTTAATTTAATTACCTTAGAAATGTCAATTTGTCAAATTTTGATTGGTTAATACTTTTATTTTTCTTTTTCTTAGTTAAACAATTTTAATAATTATTCTAAGTATGTTATAATTAATAGATAATTCTATAGATGTCATATAGATTTTATCTTAATTTTCTACCTTAAAATTTTACCGTAATAATTCCTCAGAGTCCTAATTCTCAGAAAATTCTAATAATT
Organism: Pueraria montana var. lobata; assembly: GCA_026413185.1. Lineage (NCBI taxonomy): Eukaryota > Viridiplantae > Streptophyta > Magnoliopsida > Fabales > Fabaceae > Pueraria > Pueraria montana. The sequence goes on from JAOZWA010000174.1 coordinate 1,276,123, forward strand.
CGAAACTAGCATTTTGATTCTTCAACTGTATATATATTTCATCTATATTCAATTACCTTTTTATTAAGTTACAGATTAGTCCAAAATTTTACACTTGAAAATTTATCCTGGACAGCCGTCAGACACAACGGTCCAGTCAACAAGTAATTCATTTCTCAACTGTATATATTTTAAATCTACATTAAATTCTTGATTTATTAGAGTACATTTTAATCCAAAATGTTATACTGGAAAATCTTATCCTGGACAGCTGTCTGACACAACTGTCCGGTCAACAAGAAATTTAGGTATAAACAAAAGTATTAAAAGACTTAGAAAATTTTACTTAATAGAACTGTATTAATGTTATTATGAAAATATGTACAGAAAATATTCTCTAAAATACAGTACTTAATTTCTCATAATTATTTATATAAAAATATTTACAATTGTAAAATAATAAAAATGAGGATGTTACAATTCTCCCCTACTAATAAAAATTTCGTCCTCGAAATTTCTAATACAATTATACAAACAATTGAGGATATTTTTCTCTCATTTTTCTCTTCTAAGGTATAGGCTCTTAAGAAATCTTCTAATGTCTGAATAGTCCTTTCTGTTTGACCATCAATCTGAGAGTGGTATACTGAACTAAGATGTAATTTACTTCCTAAAGCTTTATGAAATTCTCTCCAAAATTTAGAAACAAATCTAAGGTCCTTATCCAACACTATACTATTAGGTACTTCATGTAATCTAACTATTTCCTTTATGTACCATTGACCTAATCTTTATAAAGAGTAACTAATATTTATTAGAAGAAAATGTGCTGATTTAGTTAATCTATCTACAATTACCCAAATAATATCACAATTCCTATTTGTTCTAGTTAATCCTACCACAAAATCTATTGATATACTATCCAATTTCCATATAGGTATCTTCAAAGTTATAACATGTCAGATGGTTTCTAATGTTCAATATTTACTTTCTGACACATTAAACATCTAGTTACATATTCTGCTATATCTCTCTTCACCCTAGGCCACCAAAACATCTCCTTTAAATCTTTATACATTTTTGTATTTCTAGGTTGAATACTAAATTTACTTTTGTGTCCTTCTTCCAAAATTAACTCCTTTAATTCTTGGTTATTAGATACACAAATTTTATTTTTAAATCTAATAATTCCATCTATTCCTAAATTAAATTCTTTTACTTTATCTGTTCCTATTATTCCTTTCTTTTCCTGAATAAATGTATCTACATCTTGTTTCTTTCTAATTTCTTCCAAGAAATCATTAGTGATAGTAATCATTCCTAATTGAATTTTATCCTTCTTCCTACTGTACATAAATTCAAATCTCTAAATTGTTCTATTAATTCTAATTCTTTGATCATCATGGTTGACCTGTGTACAATTTTCCTACTTAAAGCATCTACTACTACATTAGCTTTTCCTGAATGATACTTTACTGAAAATCATAATCCTTAATAAACTCCATCCATATTCTTTGTCTCATATTCAATTCCTTTTAATCAAACAAATATTTTAAACTCTTATGGTCACTATATACATTAAATCTAGATCCATATAAATAATGTCTCCAAATTTTAAAGCAAAAACTATAGCATCTAACTCCAAATCATCTGTAGGATAATTTCTTTCATGTGATTTCAACCGCCTAGATGCATAAGCTACCACTTTCCTATTTTACATTAACACACATCCTAACCCTAGAGATGAAACATCACAGTATACCTCCTAGGGTTCATTTGGGTCTAGTAAAACTAAAACTGGTGAAGTAGTCAATTTATGTTTCAATTCTTGAAAAATTTTCTCACAACTCTCACTCCAAACAAAAGGTTGAGTTTTCCTAGTTAATTTTGTTAAGGGTCCAACTATCTTAGAAAAACCTTTAATAAACCTTTTGTAATATCCATCAATTCCTAAGAACTACTAATCTCAGTTACTGTCTTAGGCCTTTCCCATTCTAAAACTGCTTCTACCTTAGAAAGATCCATACTTATTCCATCTCTAGAAATTACATCTCCTAAAAATTTTTACTTCCTCCAACCAAAATTCACACTTAGCAATTTAGCATATAATTTTCTATCTTTCAAAGTTTGCAATGTTATTCTAAGATGATTTTCATGTTCCTCTTTATTTTTAGAATATATTAATACATCATCTATAAATACTACTACAAACTGATCTAAGTATGGTCTAAACACCCTATTCATATAATCCAACACTGCTGGAGCATTAGTCACTCCAAATGGCATCACTTGATATTCATAATGTCCATATCTAGTCCTAAAAGCAGTCTTGGGCATATCTTCCTTTTTAGCTCTAATTGGATGGTACCCAGACCTTAAATCTATTTTAGATAAAATTGTTGCTCCTCTGAGTTGGTTCATTAAATCATCTATCCTAGGTAAAGGATATTTATTCTTTATAGTTACTTTAATTGTCTATAATCTACACATAACTTAGATCCTCCATCTTTCTTTTTAACTAAAAATACTAGGGCTCACCATGGTGACACACTAGGTCTTATAAACTGTTTTTCTAATAATTCTTCCAATTATTTCTTTAACTCAGTTAATTCCAATGGTGACATCCTATATGGTTGCATAGAAATTGGTCTAGTACCAAGCATCAAGTCTAGGCTAAATTCTACTTCTCTTTCAGGAGGTAAGCCAGGAACATCATCAGGAAACACCTCAGGATACTTACTTACAACTGGCACAGAGTCTATTTCTATTTTATCTTCCTTAGATTCAAGAAACGATAACATGTTTTTTTTTTTTATATTTCTTTAGGTTTGATAGGCTTAAGTCTAGAAACATCAGGTTCAAGAAAAATCCAGGTTTTAGAGGCACAATCTATTAGGATAAACCAACCATATCCTAATATCACATCAAAGTCAATTAAAGGCAAACAAATTAAATTCACAACAAATGATTTATTTCTTATGGTTATCACACAATTCAAACATATTCTTGAGGTTAAGATAGGTTTAGAAGTAGGTACAGAAACAAACAAGGTATAGGGTATGTTAAACATGATTAACATCCTCAAATTAGTCCAATTCACTACTACCAATTTAATTTTTTTACTTGGGCTCAATATCCAACATCAAGACACACCCTTAGGCCTTCCAATCACTTACTCTTTCAACTAAAAATATTCTTAGGACAACTTCTACTAACTTAGTATTTGGGTCCTATTCTACTCTCTTAATCAAGGTTTAACCATCAAGAACCTTCACACATACCTACCAACTAAAGTCTATAACATGGATCATTGATAACCTCAATTATACAAACCTTAAATCACCACTTACACCATGGGAATGTAATTAAACAATGTTAAACCCGCAGACTATTTTACTGCACCAGAAAAATGCACTATTTTGGTTCTAAATCATGTCCAAAACACAAAATTTCAAGTCCTATTAGTTAACATATCAATCCTACAACAAATCTAAACCACAATACACTGTTTCAACCTTCAAAACACATGAAAACATCCATTAGAACAATAAGGTAATAACCATACTCTTAACCTCTTATCATATTCCAAACATCAAGGTACCTTCAAAACCTTGTTTTCTTTCCATTGTCAAACTCATCCTTATTCTATAAACTCAAATAATTGAACCTCTATTCTCAACCTTGATCTATTAACTCAGATCTTTAGATCTCCTTTCTCAACTAACTCATGGTTATAACTCTTAAATTCACAATATAAAGAACCTGGAAAATAATACAACTTGGACCATATTAAAATTTTAGTATTAGGAGGGAAAAGTCATCTCGACTGAGTCCTGAGTGTGCACCCTCACAACTCTATCAAGATTTCCTTTCTTCCTTTCTGCCAATTCAACTATACTATTAGTTTCAATTCTTAAGGTTTATAACTAGCCTTCCTCTTCTCATTTCTACAAGTCTTAAAATTTTCAGTTCTAGTTACTACACTTTTTCCCATAATATTCTTAACAAACAAACAATTCTAATCAGGGTAACACAGCAGAACACCTAATAGACCCACTACTCACAAGTCCTAGAGATGCATAACCAGAGCTCTGATACCACTAATGTAACCCCCTTTTTTTTTTAAAACATTTAATTTAATTTACTTTATATTATATATATATATATATATATATATATCTAAAAAATTTAATATATTGTATTAAAATCCAAAATATTTTCACACAATTTATATAACTAAAATTTAAAGAAAATACTACTACAAAATTTTTCTAAATATTACAAACATTATCTACCCAAAATACTCCCATCCTACAGCTCTGGAAAATATCTGCATCTTTAACTTCTAATTAATCTTCAAAATACCTGCAATTCACACTCCCCTAGAATCTGGGGACAGCATTACCGGATCAGGCATTTAATTTCTAATACATAGAAAAACAACCACAATCAATGACATTTCATTTCATAATTAAGAATTCACATAAATAATGCAAATGCAGTATGCTTTATGAAAATGCAAGTTTATAAAGCAGATGCAGTTGTGACTCAAAATTATTTTGACCCGTGCTCCATGGAGACTTCCCTTTTGAGTGTTTAGTAAGTAACTGGCCTACCATTACCTCATGTAATTCAGCTATCAGTCCCTACTAAACGCAAATAAACTAGACAGAATTAGGAGGTCAGGATACCCAGGAAGGCCACCACGACAGTATCTGCGCTCCAGATTACGGTCCTCTGTGGAATTGCCAATATCCTTCACCCCACAGACTATATAATCACAGACTATACGGTCCTGTCTAACTTACTCTGCTCACCCATTTCTCAGGACTATCATAATCTCTGTTCATAATCTCAATCATCTTTTCAAATACATGACTACCGCAGTCTGGTCAGTCAACACAGTTCTCTGTTCATAATCTCATTCATCTTTTCAAATACATGACTACCGCAGTCCGGTCAGTCAACATAGTCCTGGAAATCAATTCCCCCAAAAATACTCATTTTTCATGACTACCGCAGTCCCGGTTAGTCAACAAAATCATTTCTCATTTGAAAACTCATTTCTCATTTGAAATCTTTGTATTTTCCAAGAACTCAGGCTTATGCAATATGACAATGATGCTAATAAACAAATAATTAATATTAATCAATCACATAAAAATTATAAAAATTCACTATTTTGCATTATAACATCAATACCTTAATAAAATACTAACTAGTACTTTACTAGGAAAAATTACTAAACTTTTACTAAAAAGACCAATTATTCTTTACTATGGAAATTACTAAAATACCCCTATCTTTTTCTAAAATTCCTATTTTGCCCTCAAAGGGTGAAATTACCAAATTATCCTTACTATTTTCTAAAATTTCCCATTTTGCCCTTGATCTTTTTATGAAATTCCAAATATGTCCTAATTGTTCTAGAATCTATAAAATTACCTAATTGCCCTCAATCTTTTTATAAAATTCCCATTGTGTCCTCTAAATGCGAAATTACCTGATTACCCTCAATCTTTTTATAAAATTCCATTTGTGTCCTCTAAATGTGAAATTACCTAATTACCCTCAATCTTTTTATAAATTTCCAATTGTGTCCTCTAAATGTGAAATTACCTAATTACCCTTATACTTTTTAATTATTGCCGAAAATGCCCTTAAACTTTTTCTAAAATTCCCAATGGGTCCCTACATGTGAAATGACTATTTTGCCCTTGATTATTTGAAAAATTTGCACATAGTACCCCTCCAATTTCAACATGGCCGTGAGTGCTTTTCTCAAAATTTCCAACATCTTCTCAAAATCAATCAAGCCAATTTCAATCAATATCAAACCAAATCAAGCAATTTCAATCAAGAACAAATCAATTCAAGGTTCAATCAATCACAACACATCATGATATCAACCAAAACATTCATTCAACCATCAAATTTCAACTTATTTTATCAAAGATATAAAAGCCCTAATTTAATTTCATCTTTTAATATTTCTTGATCTAATCTTGAAATTAAACCTAAGGACATGTTTCTCCTACTTCCAATTTGTTTAAATTGAAATTAAATGCCAAGATCCTTACCTAGAATCCTTAGTTTGATGAAGAAATCCCTTGAACCCTTTTCTCCCTTTCTCTCTTGTCTTTTGAAATTTTTGAGACTTTCTCCCAAATCTCATCTCTTTGGCCAAAGGTATATTGAAATTTGGGAGGTTTTGGTTGGTTTAATTCTTGGAATTGGAAGAAAGGATGAAGAGAAATGGAGAAGGCAGCAGCTGCAGAACTCACGGGTTTGGGTGGGTGAGGAAAGCTAGCTTATGTGTTTCTCTTTTGGCTTTTGTGTCTTAAGTTAAAAAAAAAATTATCTACCAAATTGAATTAAACTTACACGTCCAACCTTGGTCTATGGGCAGCCACTTTAGTCAAGGATTTCAGCCCACTTGGACGGCTCCTACAATGCCTTACGTGAGTTGCCAATTACTTTGTTAATTGGTCAAAGTTTGTAGAAAAGTGTGGACTTTTCTAGAATAATGTAGGGCTTTTTAATTATCTTACAAAGTAATTATAATTTTAAGAAACTAACACCACCATTGAATTCCTCACTATCAAAAACCTTGGGGTAGTGTCTTAACTATCTCTTAATCAAGGTCTAATTAGCTTAATTTAATTACCTTAGAAATGTCAATTTGTCAAATTTTGATTGGTTAATACTTTTATTTTTCTTTTTCTTAGTTAAACAATTTTAATAATTATTCTAAGTATGTTATAATTAATAGATAATTCTATAGATGTCATATAGATTTTATCTTAATTTTCTACCTTAAAATTTTACCGTAATAATTCCTCAGAGTCCTAATTCTCAGAAAATTCTAATAATTCGAAACTAGCATTTTGATTCTTCAACTGTATATATATTTCATCTATATTCAATTACCTTTTTATTAAGTTACAGATTAGTCCAAAATTTTACACTTGAAAATTTATCCTGGACAGCCGTCAGACACAACGGTCCAGTCAACAAGTAATTCATTTCTCAACTGTATATATTTTAAATCTACATTAAATTCTTGATTTATTAGAGTACATTTTAATCCAAAATGTTATACTGGAAAATCTTATCCTGGACAGCTGTCTGACACAACTGTCCGGTCAACAAGAAATTTAGGTATAAACAAAAGTATTAAAAGACTTAGAAAATTTTACTTAATAGAACTGTATTAATGTTATTATGAAAATATGTACAGAAAATATTCTCTAAAATACAGTACTTAATTTCTCATAATTATTTATATAAAAATATTTACAATTGTAAAATAATAAAAATGAGGATGTTACAATTCTCCCCTACTAATAAAAATTTCGTCCTCGAAATTTCTAATACAATTATACAAACAATTGAGGATATTTTTCTCTCATTTTTCTCTTCTAAGGTATAGGCTCTTAAGAAATCTTCTAATGTCTGAATAGTCCTTTCTGTTTGACCATCAATCTGAGAGTGGTATACTGAACTAAGATGTAATTTACTTCCTAAAGCTTTATGAAATTCTCTCCAAAATTTAGAAACAAATCTAAGGTCCTTATCCAACACTATACTATTAGGTACTTCATGTAATCTAACTATTTCCTTTATGTACCATTGACCTAATCTTTATAAAGAGTAACTAATATTTATTAGAAGAAAATGTGCTGATTTAGTTAATCTATCTACAATTACCCAAATAATATCACAATTCCTATTTGTTCTAGTTAATCCTACCACAAAATCTATTGATATACTATCCAATTTCCATATAGGTATCTTCAAAGTTATAACATGTCAGATGGTTTCTAATGTTCAATATTTACTTTCTGACACATTAAACATCTAGTTACATATTCTGCTACATCTCTCTTCACCCTAGGCCACCAAAACATCTCCTTTAAATCTTTATACATTTTTGTATTTCTAGGTTGAATACTAAATTTACTTTTGTGTCCTTCTTCCAAAATTAACTCCTTTAATTCTTGGTTATTAGATACACAAATTTTATTTTTAAATCTAATAATTCCATCTATTCCTAAATTAAATTCTTTTACTTTATCTGTTCCTATTATTCCTTTCTTTTCCTGAATAAATGTATCTACATCTTGTTTCTTTCTAATTTCTTCCAAGAAATCATTAGTGATAGTAATCATTCCTAATTGAATTTTATCCTTCTTCCTACTGTACATAAATTCAAATCTCTAAATTGTTCTATTAATTCTAATTCTTTGATCATCATGGTTGACCTGTGTACAATTTTCCTACTTAAAGCATCTACTACTACATTAGCTTTTCCTGAATGATACTTTACTGAAAATCATAATCCTTAATAAACTCCATCCATATTCTTTGTCTCATATTCAATTCCTTTTAATCAAACAAATATTTTAAACTCTTATGGTCACTATATACATTAAATCTAGATCCATATAAATAATGTCTCCAAATTTTAAAGCAAAAACTATAGCATCTAACTCCAAATCATCTGTAGGATAATTTCTTTCATGTGATTTCAACCGCCTAGATGCATAAGCTACCACTTTCCTATTTTACATTAACACACATCCTAACCCTAGAGATGAAACATCACAGTATACCTCCTAGGGTTCATTTGGGTCTAGTAAAACTAAAACTGGTGAAGTAGTCAATTTATGTTTCAATTCTTGAAAAATTTTCTCACAACTCTCACTCCAAACAAAAGGTTGAGTTTTCCTAGTTAATTTTGTTAAGGGTCCAACTATCTTAGAAAAACCTTTAATAAACCTTTTGTAATATCCATCAATTCCTAAGAACTACTAATCTCAGTTACTGTCTTAGGCCTTTCCCATTCTAAAACTGCTTCTACCTTAGAAAGATCCATACTTATTCCATCTCTAGAAATTACATCTCCTAAAAATTTTTACTTCCTCCAACCAAAATTCACACTTAGCAATTTAGCATATAATTTTCTATCTTTCAAAGTTTGCAATGTTATTCTAAGATGATTTTCATGTTCCTCTTTATTTTTAGAATATATTAATACATCATCTATAAATACTACTACAAACTGATCTAAGTATGGTCTAAACACCCTATTCATATAATCCAACACTGCTGGAGCATTAGTCACTCCAAATGGCATCACTTGATATTCATAATGTCCATATCTAGTCCTAAAAGCAGTATTGGGCATATCTTCCTTTTTAGCTCTAATTGGATGGTACCCAGACCTTAAATCTATTTTAGATAAAATTGTTGCTCCTCTGAGTTGGTTCATTAAATCATCTATCCTAGGTAAAGGATATTTATTCTTTATAGTTACTTTAATTGTCTATAATCTACACATAACTTAGATCCTCCATCTTTCTTTTTAACTAAAAATACTAGGGCTCACCATGGTGACACACTAGGTCTTATAAACTGTTTTTCTAATAATTCTTCCAATTATTTCTTTAACTCAGTTAATTCCAATGGTGACATCCTATATGGTTGCATAGAAATTGGTCTAGTACCAAGCATCAAGTCTAGGCTAAATTCTACTTCTCTTTCAGGAGGTAAGCCAGGAACATCATCAGGAAACACCTCAGGATACTTACTTACAACTGGCACAGAGTCTATTTCTATTTTATCTTCCTTAGATTCAAGAAACGATAACATGTTTTTTTTTTTTATATTTCTTTAGGTTTGATAGGCTTAAGTCTAGAAACATCAGGTTCAAGAAAAATCCAGGTTTTAGAGGCACAATCTATTAGGATAAACCAACCATATCCTAATATCACATCAAAGTCAATTAAAGGCAAACAAATTAAATTCACAACAAATGATTTATTTCTTATGGTTATCACACAATTCAAACATATTCTTGAGGTTAAGATAGGTTTAGAAGTAGGTACAGAAACAAACAAGGTATAGGGTATGTTAAACATGATTAACATCCTCAAATTAGTCCAATTCACTACTACCAATTTAATTTTTTTACTTGGGCTCAATATCCAACATCAAGACACACCCTTAGGCCTTCCAATCACTTACTCTTTCAACTAAAAATATTCTTAGGACAACTTCTACTAACTTAGTATTTGGGTCCTATTCTACTCTCTTAATCAAGGTTTAACCATCAAGAACCTTCACACATACCTACCAACTAAAGTCTATAACATGGATCATTGATAACCTCAATTATACAAACCTTAAATCACCACTTACACCATGGGAATGTAATTAAACAATGTTAAACCCGCAGACTATTTTACTGCACCAGAAAAATGCACTATTTTGGTTCTAAATCATGTCCAAAACACAAAATTTCAAGTCCTATTAGTTAACATATCAATCCTACAACAAATCTAAACCACAATACACTGTTTCAACCTTCAAAACACATGAAAACATCCATTAGAACAATAAGGTAATAACCATACTCTTAACCTCTTATCATATTCCAAACATCAAGGTACCTTCAAAACCTTGTTTTCTTTCCATTGTCAAACTCATCCTTATTCTATAAACTCAAATAATTGAACCTCTATTCTCAACCTTGATCTATTAACTCAGATCTTTAGATCTCCTTTCTCAACTAACTCATGGTTATAACTCTTAAATTCACAATATAAAGAACCTGGAAAATAATACAACTTGGACCATATTAAAATTTTAGTATTAGGAGGGAAAAGTCATCTCGACTGAGTCCTGAGTGTGCACCCTCACAACTCTATCAAGATTTCCTTTCTTCCTTTCTGCCAATTCAACTATACTATTAGTTTCAATTCTTAAGGTTTATAACTAGCCTTCCTCTTCTCATTTCTACAAGTCTTAAAATTTTCAGTTCTAGTTACTACACTTTTTCCCATAATATTCTTAACAAACAAACAATTCTAATCAGGGTAACACAGCAGAACACCTAATAGACCCACTACTCACAAGTCCTAGAGATGCATAACCAGAGCTCTGATACCACTAATGTAACCCCCTTTTTTTTTTAAAACATTTAATTTAATTTACTTTATATTATATATATATATATATATATATATATATATCTAAAAAATTTAATATATTGTATTAAAATCCAAAATATTTTCACACAATTTATATAACTAAAATTTAAAGAAAATACTACTACAAAATTTTTCTAAATATTACAAACATTATCTACCCAAAATACTCCCATCCTACAGCTCTGGAAAATATCTGCATCTTTAACTTCTAATTAATCTTCAAAATACCTGCAATTCACACTCCCCTAGAATCTGGGGACAGCATTACCGGATCAGGCATTTAATTTCTAATACATAGAAAAACAACCACAATCAATGACATTTCATTTCATAATTAAGAATTCACATAAATAATGCAAATGCAGTATGCTTTATGAAAATGCAAGTTTATAAAGCAGATGCAGTTGTGACTCAAAATCATTTTGACCCGTGCTCCATGGAGACTTCCCTTTTGAGTGTTTAGTAAGTAACTGGCCTACCATTACCTCATGTAATTCAGCTATCAGTCCCTACTAAACGCAAATAAACTAGACAGAATTAGGAGGTCAGGATACCCAGGAAGGCCACCACGACAGTATCTGCGCTCCAGATTACGGTCCTCTGTGGAATTGCCAATATCCTTCACCCCACAGACTATATAATCACAGACTATACGGTCCTGTCTAACTTACTCTGCTCACCCATTTCTCAGGACTATCATAATCTCTGTTCATAATCTCAATCATCTTTTCAAATACATGACTACCGCAGTCTGGTCAGTCAACACAGTTCTCTGTTCATAATCTCATTCATCTTTTCAAATACATGACTACCGCAGTCCGGTCAGTCAACATAGTCCTGGAAATCAATTCCCCCAAAAATACTCATTTTTCATGACTACCGCAGTCCCGGTTAGTCAACAAAATCATTTCTCATTTGAAAACTCATTTCTCATTTGAAATCTTTGTATTTTCCAAGAACTCAGGCTTATGCAATATGACAATGATGCTAATAAACAAATAATTAATATTAATCAATCACATAAAAATTATAAAAATTCACTATTTTGCATTATAACATCAATACCTTAATAAAATACTAACTAGTACTTTACTAGGAAAAATTACTAAACTTTTACTAAAAAGACCAATTATTCTTTACTATGGAAATTACTAAAATACCCCTATCTTTTTCTAAAATTCCTATTTTGCCCTCAAAGGGTGAAATTACCAAATTATCCTTACTATTTTCTAAAATTTCCCATTTTGCCCTTGATCTTTTTATGAAATTCCAAATATGTCCTAATTGTTCTAGAATCTATAAAATTACCTAATTGCCCTCAATCTTTTTATAAAATTCCCATTGTGTCCTCTAAATGCGAAATTACCTGATTACCCTCAATCTTTTTATAAAATTCCATTTGTGTCCTCTAAATGTGAAATTACCTAATTACCCTCAATCTTTTTATAAATTTCCAATTGTGTCCTCTAAATGTGAAATTACCTAATTACCCTTATACTTTTTAATTATTGTCGAAAATGCCCTTAAACTTTTTCTAAAATTCCCAATGGGTCCCTACATGTGAAATGACTATTTTGCCCTTGATTATTTGAAAAATTTGCACATAGTACCCCTCCAATTTCAACATGGCCGTGAGTGCTTTTCTCAAAATTTCCAACATCTTCTCAAAATCAATCAAGCCAATTTCAATCAATATCAAACCAAATCAAGCAATTTCAATCAAGAACAAATCAATTCAAGGTTCAATCAATCACAACACATCATGATATCAACCAAAACATTCATTCAACCATCAAATTTCAACTTATTTTATCAAAGATATAAAAGCCCTAATTTAATTTCATCTTTTAATATTTCTTGATCTAATCTTGAAATTAAACCTAAGGACATGTTTCTCCTACTTCCAATTTGTTTAAATTGAAATTAAATGCCAAGATCCTTACCTAGAATCCTTAGTTTGATGAAGAAATCCCTTGAACCCTTTTCTCCCTTTCTCTCTTGTCTTTTGAAATTTTTGAGACTTTCTCCCAAATCTCATCTCTTTGGCCAAAGGTATATTGAAATTTGGGAGGTTTTGGTTGGTTTAATTCTTGGAATTGGAAGAAAGGATGAAGAGAAATGGAGAAGGCAGCAGCTGCAGAACTCACGGGTTTGGGTGGGTGAGGAAAGCTAGCTTATGTGTTTCTCTTTTGGCTTTTGTGTCTTAAGTTAAAAAAAAAATTCTCTACCAAATTGAATTAAACTTACACGTCCAACCTTGGTCTATGGGCAGCCACTTTAGTCAAGGATTTCAGCCCACTTGGACGGCTCCTACAATGCCTTACGTGAGTTGCCAATTACTTTGTTAATTGGTCAAAGTTTGTAGAAAAGTGTGGACTTTTCTAGAATAATGTAGGGCTTTTTAATTATCTTACAAAGTAATTATAATTTTAAGAAACTAACACCACCATTGAATTCCTCACTATCAAAAACCTTGGGGTAGTGTCTTAACTATCTCTTAATCAAGGTCTAATTAGCTTAATTTAATTACCTTAGAAATGTCAATTTGTCAAATTTTGATTGGTTAATACTTTTATTTTTCTTTTTCTTAGTTAAACAATTTTAATAATTATTCTAAGTATGTTATAATTAATAGATAATTCTATAGATGTCATATAGATTTTATCTTAATTTTCTACCTTAAAATTTTACCGTAATAATTCCTCAGAGTCCTAATTCTCAGAAAATTCTAATAATTCGAAACTAGCATTTTGATTCTTCAACTGTATATATATTTCATCTATACTCAATTACCTTTTTATTAAGTTACAGATTAGTCCAAAATTTTACACTTGAAAATTTATCCTGGACAGCCGTCAGACACAACGGTCCAGTCAACAAGTAATTCATTTCTCAACTGTATATATTTTAAATCTACATTAAATTCTTGATTTATTAGAGTACATTTTAATCCAAAATGTTATACTGGAAAATCTTATCCTGGACAGCTGTCTGACACAACTGTCCGGTCAACAAGAAATTTAGGTATAAACAAAAGTATTAAAAGACTTAGAAAATTTTACTTAATAGAACTGTATTAATGTTATTATGAAAATATGTACAGAAAATATTCTCTAAAATACAGTACTTAATTTCTCATAATTATTTATATAAAAATATTTACAATTGTAAAATAATAAAAATGAGGATGTTACAACAATCACATTAATAGTTTCCTTTATTAGTTTTTTTTTATCACAACATTTCTAATAATTTCCAATATTAATGGGAGGAGATACGTATTTTTAAAAAAATGAAACGAGATATCCTGAACTTTTTTTATGGTCTTCTCTCATTTTATGCCAATTTGGAAGGGAATGATCTTTTTGGATCTCACCGGAATAAAAAAACCATAATCTTTCTATTATTTTACATCCCAAACATATCGTGAAATTTTAAAGTTTCTACGACAATTACCAATCACGTTAAAACGACAACAATGACATTAATAGTTTTCTTTATTAGTTTTTTATCACAACGTTTATAATAATTTATATTAATAATGAGAGGAGATATGTATTTTTAATGAAATTAAACAAGATATCCTGAAATTTTTTTAGGTCTTCTCTCATTTTATGCCAATTTGGAAGGAATGATCTTTTTAGATCTCACCGGAAAAAAAAACCATAATCTTTCTATTATTTCACCTCCCAAACATATCATGAAATTTTGAAGCTTCTATGACAATTACCAATCACGTTAAAACGACAACAATCACATTAATAGTTTCCCTTATTAGTTTTTTTTATCACAGCGTTTATAATAATTTCCATTATTAATGAGAGGAGATGCGTGTTTTTAACAAAATTAAACGAGATATCCTGAACTTTTTTTAGGGCTTCTCTCATTTTATGCCAATTTGGAAGGGAATCATCTTTTTAGATCTCACCGGAAAAAAAAAACCATATTCTTTCTATTAATTATTTCACCTCCCAAATATATCGTGAAATTTTGAAGTTTCTACGACAATTACCAATCACGTTAAAATGACAACAATTACATTAATAGTTTCCTTTATTAGTTTTTTTTATCCCAACGTTTATAATAATTTCCATTATTAACGAGAGGAGATACGTGTTTTTAACAAAATTTAACGAGATATCCTGAACTTTTTTTAGGTCTTCTCTCATTTTATGCCAATTTGGAAGGGAATGATCTTTTTAGATCTCACCGGAAAAAAAAACCATATTCTTTCTATTAATTATTTCACCTCCCAAACATATCGTGAAATTTTGAAGTTTCTACGACAATTACCAATCACGTTAAAACGATAACAATCACATTAATGGTTTCCTTTATTAGTTTTTTTTATCACAACGTTTATAATAATTTCCATTATTAATGAGGGGAGATACATATTTTTCAAAAAATTAAACGAGATATCCTTAACTTATTTTGAGGTCTTCTCTCATTTTTTGCCAATTTAGAAGGGAATGATTTTTTTAGATCTCACCGGAAAAAAAAAACCATAATCTTTCTATTATTTCACCTCCCAAACATATCGTGAAATTTAGATGTTTCTCAGACAATTATCAATCACGTTAAAATGACAACAATCACATTAATAGTTTCCTTTATTAGTTTTTTTTTATCACAACATTTATAATAATTTCCAATATTAATGAGAGGAGATACGTATTTTTAAAAAAATTAAACGAGATATCCTGAACTTTTTTTATGGTCTTCTCTCATTTTATGCCAATTTGGAAGGGAATGATCTTTTTGGATCTCACCGGAAAAAAAAAACCATAATCTTTCTATTATTTTACATCCCAAACATATCGTGAAATTTTAAAGTTTCTACGACAATTACCAATCACGTTAAAACGACAACAATAACATTAATAGTTTCCTTTATTAGTTTTTTATCACAACGTTTATAATAATTTATATTAATAATGAGAGGAGATATGTATTTTTAATGAAATTAAACAAGATATCCTGAAATGTTTTTAGGTCTTCTCTCATTTTATGCCAATTTGGAAGGAATGATCTTTTTAGATCTCACCGGAAAAAAAAACCATAATCTTTCTATTATTTCACCTCCCAAACATATCATGAAATTTTGAAGTTTCTATGACAATTACCAATCACGTTAAATCGACAACAATCACATTAATAGTTTCCCTTATTAGTTTTTTTTATCACAGCGTTTATAATAATTTCCATTATTAATGAGAGGAGATGCGTGTTTTTAACAAAATTAAACGAGATATCCTGAACTTTTTTTAGGTCTTCTCTCATTTTATGCCAATTTGGAAGGGAATGATATTTTTAGATCTCACCGGAAAAAAAAAACCGTATTCTTTCTATTAATTATTTCACCTCCCAAACATATCGTGAAATTTTGAAGTTTCTATGACAATTACCAATCACGTTAAAACGACAACAATCACATTAATAGTTTCCTTTATTAGTTTTTTTTATCACAACGTTTATAATAATTTCCATTATTAATAAGAGGAGATGCATGTTTAAACAAAATTAAACGAGATATCCTGAACTTTTTTTAGGGCTTCTCTCATTTTATGCCAATTTGGAAGGGAATCATCTTTTTAGATCTCCCCGGAAAAAAAAAAAACCATATTCTTTCTATTAATTATTTCACCTCCCAAACATATCGTGAAATTTTGAAGTTTCTACGACAATTACCAATCACGTTAAAATGACAACAATTACATTAATAGTTTCCTTTATTAGTTTTTTTTATCCCAACGTTTATAATAATTTCCATTATTAACGAGAGGAGATACGTGTTTTTAACAAAATTTAACGAGATATCCTGAACTTTTTTTAGGTCTTCTCTCATTTTATGCCAATTTGGAAGGGAATGATCTTTTTAGATCTCACCGGAAAAAAAAACCATAATCTTTCTATTATCTCACCTCCCAAACATATCGTGAAATTTTGAGTTTTCTACGACAATTACCAATCACGTTATAACGACAACAATCACATTAATTGTTTCCTTTATTAGTTTTTTTTATCACAACGTTTATAATAATTTCCATTATTAATGAGAGGAGATGCGTGTTTAAACAAAATTAAACGAGATATCCTGAACTTTTTTTAGGTCTTCTCTCATTTTTTGCCAATTTGGAAGGGAATGATCTTTTTAGATCTCACCGGAAAAAGAAAACCATATTCTTTCTATTAATTATTTCACCTCCCAAACATATCGTGAAATTTTGAAGTTTCTACGACAATTACCAATCAAGTTAAAACGATAACAATCACATTAATGGTTTCCTTTATTAGTTTTTTTTATCACAACGTTTATAATAATTTCCATTATTAATGAGAGGAGATACATATTTTTCAAAAAATTAAACGAGATATCCTTAACTTATTTTTAGGTCTTCTCTCATTTTTTGCCAATTTGGAAGGGAATGATTTTTTTAGACCTCACCGGAAAAAAAAAACCATAATCTTTCTATTATTTCACCTCCCAAACATATCGTGAAATTTAGATGTTTCTCAGACAATTACCAATCACGTTAAAATGACAACAAGCACATTAATAGTTTCCTTTATTAGTTTTTTTTTATCACAACATTTATAATAATTTCCAATATTAATGAGAGGAGATACGTATTTTTAAAAAAATGAAACGAGATATCCTGAACTTTTTTTATGGTCTTCTCTCATTTTATGCCAATTTGGAAGGGAATGATCTTTTTAGATCTCACCGGAAAAAAAAACCATAATCTTTCTATTATTTTACCTCCCAAACATATCGTGAAATTTTGAAATTTCTACGACAATTACCAATCACGTTAAAACGACAACAATAACATTTATAGTTTCCTTTATTAGTTTTTTATCACAATGTTTATAATAATTTATATTAATAATGAGAGGAGATATGTATTTTTAATGAAATTAAACAAGATATCCAGAAATTTTTTTAGGTCTTCTCGCATTTTATGCCAATCTGGAAGGGAATGATCTTTTTAGATCTCACCGGAAAAAAAAAAACCATAATCTTTCTATTATTTCACCTCCCTAACATATCGTGTAATTTTGAAGTTTCTATGACAATTACCAATCACGTTAAAACGACAACAATCACATTAATAGTATCCTTTATTAGTTTTTTTTATCACAACGTTTATAATAATTTCCATTATTAATGAGAGGAGATGCGTGTTTTAAACAAAATTAAACGAGATATCCTGAACTTTTTTTAGGGCTTCTCTCATTTTATGCCAATTTGGAAGGGAATGATCTTTTTAGATCTCACCGGAAAAAAAAAACCATATTCTTTCTATTAATTATTTCACCTCCCAAACATATCATGAAATTTTGAAGTTTGTACGAAAGTTACCAATCACGTTAAAACGACAACAATCACATTAATAGTTTCCCTTATTAGTTTTTTTTATCACAACGTTTATAATAATTTCCATTATTAATGAGAGGAGATGCGTGTTTTAAACAAAATTAAACGAGATATCCTGAACTTTTTTTAGGTCTTCTCTCATTTTATGCCAATTTGGAAGGGAATGATATTTTTAGATCTCACCGGAAAAAAAAACCATATTCTTTCTATTAATTATTTCACCTCCCAAACATATCGTGAAATTTCGAAGTTTCTACGACAATTACCAATCACGTTAAAATGACAACAATTACATTAATAGTTTCCTTTATTAATTTTTTTTATCCCAACGTTTATAATAATTTCCATTATTAACGAGAGGAGATACGTGTTTTTAACAAAATTTAACGAGATATCCTGAACTTTTTTTAGGTCTTCTCTCATTTTATGCCAATTTGGAAGGGAATCATCTTTTTAGATCTCACCGGAAAAAAAAAAACATATTCTTTCTATTAATTATTTCACCTCCCAAACATATCTTGAAATTTTGAGGTTTCTACGACAATTACCAATCACGTTAAAACGACAACAATCACAGTAATTGTTTCCTTTATTAGTTTTTTTTTATCACAACGTTTATAATAATTTCCATTATTAATGAGAGGAGATGCGTGTTTAAACCAAATTAAACGAGATATCCTGAACTTTTTTTAGGTCTTCTCTCATTTTATGCCAATTTGGAAGGGAATGATCTTTTTAGATCTCAAAGGGAAAAAAAAACCATATTCTTTCTATTAATTATTTCACCTCCCAAACATATCGTGAAATTTTGAAGTTTCTACGACAATTACCAATCACGTTAAAACGATAACAATCACATTAATGGTTTCCTTTATTAGTTTTTTTTATCACAACGTTTATAATAATTTCCATTATTAATGAGAGGAGATACATATTTTTCAAAAAATTAAACGAGATATCCTTAACTTATTTTTAGGTCTTCTCTCATTTTTTGCCAATTTGGAAGGGAATGATTTTTTTAGATCTCACCGGAAAAAAAAACCATAATCTTTCTATTATTTCACCTCCCAAACATATCGTGAAATTTAGATGTTTCTCAGACAATTACCAATCACGTTAAAATGACAACAATCACATTAATAGTTTCCTTTATTAGTTTTTTTTATCACAACATTTATAATAATTTCCGATATTAATGAGAGGAGATACGTATTTTTAAAAAAATGAAACGAGATATCCTGAACTTTTTTTATGGTCTTCTCTCATTTTATGCCAATTTGGAAGGGAATGATCTTTTTAGATCTCACCGGAAAAAAAAAACCATAATCTTTCTATTATTTTACCTCCCAAACATATCGTGAAATTTTGAAGTTTCTACGACAATTACCAATCACGATAAAAAGACAACAATAACATTAATAGTTTCCTTTATTAGTTTTTTATCACAACGTTTATAATAATTTATATTAATAATGAGAGGAGATATGTATTTTTAATGAAATTAAACAAGATATCCTGAAATTTTTTTAGGTCTTCTCGCATTTTATGTCAATCTGGAAGGGAATGATCTTTTTAGATCTCACCGGAAAAAAAAAAACCATAATCTTTCTATTATTTCACCTCCCTAACATATCGTGTAATTTTGAAGTTTCTATGACAATTACCAATCACGTTAAATAGATAACAATTACATTAATAGTTTCCTTTATTAGTTTTTTTTATCCCAATGTTTATAATAATTTCCATTATTAACGAGAGGAGATACGTGTTTTTAACAAAATTTAATGAGATATCCTGAACTTTTTTTAGGTCTTCTCTCATTTTATGCCAATTTGGAAGGGAATGATCTTTTTAGATCTCACCGGAAAAAACAAACCATAATCTTTCTATTAATTATTTCACCTCCCAAACATATCGTGAAATTTTGATGGTTATACGACAATTACCAATCACGTTAAAACGACAACAATCACATTAATAGTTTCCTTTATTATTTTTTTTTATCACAACGTTTATAATAATTTCCGTTATTAATGAGAGGAGATACGTAATTTTAACAAAATTAAACGAGATATCCTGAACTTTTTTTTAGGTCTTCTCTCATTTTATGCCAATTTAGAAGGGAATGATCTTTTTAGATCTCACCCGAAAAAATAACCATAATCTTTCTATTATTTCACCTCCCAAACATATCGTGAAATTTTGATGTTTCTACGAAAATTACCAATCACGTTAAAACGACAACAATCACATTAATAGTTTCCTTTATTAGTTTTTTTTATCACAACATTTATAATAATTTCCTTTATTAATGAGAGGAGATGCGTGTTTTAAACATAATTAAACGAGATATCCTGAACTTTTTTTAGGTCTTCTATCATTTTATGCCAATTTGGAAGGGAATGATCTTTTTAGATCTCACCGGAAAAAAAAACTTATTCTTTCTATTAATTATTTCACCTCCCAAACATATCGTGAAATTTTGAAGTTTCTACGACAATTACCAATCACGTTAAAACGACAACAATCACATTAATAGTTTCCTTTATTAGTTTTTTATCACAACGTTTATAATAATTTCCATTAATAATGAGAGGAGATATTTATTTTTAATGAAATTAAAGGAGATATCCTGAACTTTTTTTAGGTCTTCTCTCATTTTATGCCAATTTGGAAGGGAATGATCTTTTTAGATCTCACCGGAAAAAAAAACCATAATCTTTCTATTATCTCACCTCCCAAACATATCGTGAAATTTTGAAGTTTCTACGACAATTACCAATCACGTTAAAACGACAACAATCACATTAATTGTTTCCTTTGTTAGTTTTTTTTTATCACAACGTTTATAATAATTTCCATTATTAATGAGAGGAGATGCGTGTTTAAACAAAATTAAACGAGATATCCTGAACTTTTTTTAGGTCTTCTCTCATTTTATGCCAATTTGGAAGGGAATGATCTTTTTAGATCTCACCAGAAAAAAAAACCATATTCTTTCTATTAATTATTTCACCTCCCAAACATATCATGAAATTTTGAAGTTTCTACGACAATTACCAATCACGTTAAAACGACAACAATCACATTAATGGTTTCCTTTATTAGTTTATTTTATCACAACGTTTATAATAATTTTCATTATTAATGAGAGGAGATACATATTTTTCAAAAAATTAAACGAGATATCCTTAACTTATTTCTAGGTCTTCTCTCATTTTTTGCCAATTTGGAAGGGAATGATTTTTTTAGATCTCACCGGAAAAAAAAAACCATAATCTTTCTATTATTTCACCTCCCAAACATATCGTGAAATTTAGATGTTTCTCAGACAATTACCAATCACGTTAAAATGACAACAATCACATTAAGAGTATCCTTTATTAGTTTTTTTTATCACAACGTTTATAATAATTTCCATTATTAATGAGAGGAGATGCGTGTTTTAAACAAAATTAAACGAGATATCCTGAACTTTTTTTAGGTCTTCTCTCATTTTATGCCAATTTGGAAGGGAATGATCTTTTTAGATCTCACCGGAAAAAAAAACCATATTCTTTCTATTAATTATTTCACCTCCCAAACATATCGTGAAATTTTGAAGTTTCTACGACAATTACCAATCACGTTAAAATGACAACAATCACATTAATAGTTTCCGTTATTAGTTTTTTATCACAACGTTTATAATAATTTCCATTAATAATGAGAGGAGATATGTATGTTTAATGAAATTAAACGAGATATCCTGAAATTTTTTTAGGTCTTCTCTCATTTTATGCCAATTTGGAAGGGAATGATGTTTTTAGATCTCACCGGAAAAAAAAACCATAATCTTTCTATTATCTCACCTCCCAAACATATCGTGAAATTTTGAAGTTTCTACGACAATTACCAATCACGTTAAAACGACAACAATCACATTAATAGTTTCCTTTATTAGTTTTTTTTATCACAACGTTTATAATAATTTCCATTATTAATGAGAGGAGATGCATGTTTTAAACAAAATTAAATCAGATATCCTGAACTTTTTTTAGGTCTTCTCTCATTTTATGCCAATTTGGAAGGGAATCATCTTTTTAGATCTCACCGGAAAAAAAACCATATTCTTTCTATTAATTATTTCACCTCCCAAACATATCGTGAAATTTTGAAGTTTCTACGACAGTTACCAATCACGTTAAAACGACAACAATCACATTAATGGTTTCCTTTATTAGTTTTTTTTTATCACAACGTTTATAATAATTTCCATTATTAATGAGAGGAGATGCGTGTTTTAAACATAATTAAACGAGATATCCTGAACTTTTTTTAGGTCTTCTCTCATTTTATGCCAATTTGGAAGGGAATGATTTTTTTAGATCTCACCGGAAAAAAAAAACCATATTCTTTCTATTAATTAATTCACCTCCCAAACATATCGTGAAATTTTGAAGTTTCTACGACAATTACCAATCACGTTAAAACGACAACAATCACCTTAATAGTTTCCTTTATTAGTTTTTTATCACACCGTTTATAATAATTTCCATTAATAATGAGAGGAGATATGTATTTTTAATGAAATTAAACGAGATATCCTGAAATTTTTTTAGGTCTTCTCTCATTTTATGCCAATTTGGAAGGGAATGATCTTTTTAGATCTCACCGGAAAAAAAAAACCATAATCTTTCTATTATTTCACCTCCCAAACATATCGTGAAATTTTGAAGTTTCTATGACAATTACCAATCACGTTAAAACGACAACAATCACATTAATAGTTTCCTTTATTAGTTTTTTATCACAACGTTTATAATAATTTCCATTAATAATGAGAGGAGATATGTATTTTTAATGAAATTAAACGAGATATCCTGAAATTTTTTTAGGTCTTCTCTCATTTTATGCCAATTTGGAAGGGAATGATCTTTTTAGATATCGCCGGGAAAAAAACCATAATCTTTCTATTATTTCACCTCCCAAACATATCGTGAAATTTTGAAGTTTCTATGACAATTACCAATCACGTTAAAACGACAACAATCACATTAATAGTTTCCTTTATTAGTTTTTTATCACAACGTTTATAATAATTTCCATTAATAATGAGAGGAGATCTGTATTTTTAATGAAATTAAACGAGATATCCTGAACTTTTTTTAGGTCTTCTCTCATTTTATGCGAATTTGGAAGGGAATCATCTTTTTAGATATCACCGGAAAAAAAAACCATATTCTTTCTATTAATTATTTCACCTCCCAAACATATCGTGAAATTTTGAAGTTTCTACGACAATTACCAATCACGTCAAAACGACAACAATCACATTAATAGTTTCCATTATTAGTTTTTTATCACAACGTTTATAATAATTTCCATTAATAATGAGAGGAGATATGTATATTTAATGAAATTAAACGAGATATCCTGAAATTTTTTTAGGTCTTCTCTCATTTTATGCCAATTTGGAAGGGAATGATCTTTTTAGATCTCACCGGAAAAAAAAACCATAATCTTTCTATTATTTCACCTCCCAAACAAATTTTGATGTTTCTACGACAATTACCAATCACATTAAAACGACAACAATCACATTAACAGTTTCCTTCATTAGTTTTTTTTATCACAACGTTCACAATAATTTCCATTATTAATGAGAGGAGATACGTATTTTTACCAAAATTAAACGAGATATCCTCAACTTTTTTTTAGGTCTTCTCTCATTTTATGCCAATTTGGAAGGGAATGATCTTTTTCAGATCTCACCAGAAAAAAATCATAATCTTTTCATTATTGCACCTCCCAAACAAATTTTGATTTTCTACGACAACTAAAAATCACATTAAAACGACAACAATCACATTAACCGTTTCCTTTATTAGTTTTTTTATTACAACGTTTACAATAATTTTCAATATTAATGACAGGAGATACGTATTTTTAACAAAATTAAACGAGACATCCTAAACTTTTTTTTAGGTCTTCTCTCATTTTATGCCAATTTGGAAGGGAATGATCTTTTCATATCTCACCAGAAAAAAATCATAATCTTTCTATTATTTCACCTCCCAAACATATCGTGAAATTTTGATGTTTCTACGACAATGACCAATCACATTAAAACGACAACAATCACATTAACAGTTTCCTTTATTAGTTTTTTTATTACAACGTTTACAATAATTTCCATTATTAATGAGAGGAGATACGTATTTTTAACAAAATTAAACGAGACATCCTGAACTTTTTTTAGGTCTTCTCTCAGTTGATGCCAATTTGGAAGCGAATGATCTTTTCAGATCTCGCTAGAAAAAAATCATAATCTTTTTATTTTTCACCTCCCAAACAAATTTTGATGTTTCTACGACAACTAACAGTCTCATTAAAATGACAACAATCACCTTAATAGCCTCCTTTATTAGTTTTTTTATTACAACGTTTACAATAAATTTCAATATTAATGACAGGAGATACGTATTTTTAACAAAATTAAACGAGATATCCTGAACTTTTTTTTAGGTCTTCTCTCATTTCATGCCAATTTGGAAGGGAATGATCTTTTTCAGATCTCACCAGAAAAAAATCTTAATCTTTTCATTATTGCACCTCCCAAACAAATTTTGATTTTCTACGACAACTAAAAATCACATTAAAATGACAACAATCACATTAACCATTTCCTTTATTAGTTTTTTTATTACAACGTTTACAATAATTTTCAATATTAATGACAGGAGATACATATTTTTAACAAAATTAAACGAGACATCCTAAACTTTTTTTTAGGTCTTCTCTCATTTTATGCCAATTTGGAAGGGAATGATCTTTTCATACCTCACAAGAAAAAAATCATAATTTTTTTATTTTTCACCTCCCAAACAAATTTTGATGTTTCTACGACAACTAAAAATCTCATTAAAATGACAACAATCACCTTAACAGCCTCCTTTATTAGTTTTTTTATTACAACGTTTACAATAATTTTCAATATTAATGACAGGAGATACGTATTTTTAACAAAATAAAACGAGATATCCTGAACTTTTTTTTAGGTCTTCTCTCATTTTATGCCAATTTGGAAGGGAATGATCTTATCAGATCTCACCACAAAAAAATCATAATCTTTCTATTATTTCACCTCCCAAACAAATTTTGATGTTTCTACGACAATTACCAATCACATTAAAACGACAACAATCACATTAACAGTTTCCCTCATTAGTTTTTTTTATCACAACGTTCACAATAATTTCCATTATTAATGAGAGGAGATACGTATTTTTACCAAAATTAAACGAGATATCCTGAACTTTTTTTAGGTCTTCTCTCATTTCATGCCAATTTGGAAGGGAATGATCTTTTTCAGATCTCACCAGAAAAAAATCATAATCTTTTCATTATTGCACCTCCCAAACAAATTTTGATTTTCTACGACAACTAAAAATCACATTAAAACGACAACAATCACATTAACAGTTTCCTTCATTAGTTTTTTTATTACAACGTTTACAATAATTTTCAATATTAATGACAGGAGATACCTATTTTTAACAAAATTAAACGAGACATCCTAAACTTTTTTTAGGTCTTCTCTCATTTTATGCCAATTTGGAAGGGAATGATCTTTTCATATCTCACCAGAAAAAAATCATAATCTTTCTATTATTTCACCTCCCAAACATATCGTGAAATTTTGATGTTTCTACGACAATGACCAATCACATTAAAACGACAACAATCACATTAACAGTTTCCTTTATTAGTTTTTTTATTAAAACATTTACAATAATTTCCATTATTAATGAGAGGAGATACGTATTTTTAACAAAATTAAACGAGACATCCTGAACTTTTTTTAGGTCTTCTCTCAGTTGATGCCAATTTGGAAGCGAATGATCTTTTCAGATCTCGCTAGAAAAAAATCATAATCTTTTTATTTTTCACCTCCCAAACAAATTTTGATGTTTCTACGAAAACTAACAGTCTCATTAAAATGACAACAATCACCTTAACAGCCTCATTTATTAGTTTTTTTATTACAACATTTACAATAATTTTCAATATTAATGACAGGAGATACGTATTTTTAACAAAATTAAACGAGATATCCTGAACTTTTTTTTAGGTCTTCTCTCATTTTATGCCAATTTGGAAGGGAATGATCTTTTCAGATCTCACCACAAAAAAATCATAATCTTTCTATTATTTCACCTCCCAAACAAATTTTGATGTTTCTACGACAATTACCAATCACATTAAAACGACAACAATCACATTAACAGTTTCCTTCATTAGTTTTTTTTTTCACAACGTTCACAATAATTTCCATTATTAATGAGAGGAGATACAATCATAATCTTTTTATTTTTCACCTCCCAAACAAATTTTGATGTTTCTACGACAACTAAAAATCTCATTAAAATGACAACAATCACCTTAACAGCCTCCTTTATTAGTTTTTTTATTACAACGTTTACAATAATTTTCAATATTAATGACAGGAGATACGTATTTTTAACAAAATTAAACGAGATATCCTGAACTTTTTTTTAGGTCTTCTCTCATTTTATGCCAATTTGGAAGGGAATGATCTTTTAAGATCTCACCACAAAAAAATCATAATCTTTCTATTATTTCACCTCCCAAACAAATTTTGATGTTTCTACGACAATTACCAATCACATTAAAACGACAACAATCACATTAACAGTTTCCTTCATTAGTTTTTTTTTTTCACAACGTTCACAATAATTTCCATTATTAATGAGAGGAGATACAATCATAATCTTTTTATTTTTCACCTCCCAAACAAATTTTGATGTTTCTACGACAACTAAAAATCTCATTAAAATGACAACAATCACCTTAACAGCCTCCTTTATTAGTTTTTTTATTACAACGTTTACAATAATTTTCAATATTAATGACAGGAGATACGTATTTTTAACAAAATTAAACGAGATATCCTGAACTTTTTTTTAGGTCTTCTCTCATTTTATGCCAATTTGGAAGGGAATGATCTTTTCAGATCTCCCCACAAAAAATTCATAATCTTTCTATTATTTCACCTCGCAAGCAAATTTTGATGTTTCTACGACAATTACCAATCACATTAAAACGACAACAATCACATTAACAGTTTCCTTCATTAGTTTTTTTTATCGCAACATTCACAATGATTTCCGTTATTAATGAGAGGAGATACGTATTTTTACCAAAATTAAACGAGATATCCTGAACTTTTTTGTAGGTCTTCTCTCATTTGATGCCAATTTGGAAGGGAATGATCTTTTCAGATCTCACCACAAAAAAATCATAATCTTTCTATTATTTCACCTCCCAAACAAATTTTGATGTTTCTACGACAATTACCAATCACATTAAAACGACAACAATCACATTAACAGTTTCCTTCATTAGTTTTTTTTTTCACAACGTTCACAATAATTTCCATTATTAATGAGAGGAGATACAATCATAATCTTTTTATTTTTCACCTCCCAAAAAAATTTTGATGTTTCTACGACAACTAAAAATCTCATTAAAATGACAACAATCACCTTAACAGCCTCCTTTATTAGTTTTTTTATTACAACGTTTACAATAATTTTCAATATTAATGACAGGAGATACGTATTTTTAACAAAATTAAACGAGATATCCTGAACTTTTTTTTAGGTCTTCTCTCATTTTATGCCAATTTGGAAGGGAATGATCTTTTCAGATCTCACCACAAAAAAATCATAATCTTTCTATTATTTCACCTCCCAAACAAATTTTGATGTTTCTACGACAATTACCAATCACATTAAAACGACAACAATCACATTAACAGTTTCCTTCATTAGTTTTTTTTTTCACAACGTTCACAATAATTTCCATTATTAATGAGAGGAGATACAATCATAATCTTTTTATTTTTCACCTCCCAAACAAATTTTGATGTTTCTACGACAACTAAAAATCTCATTAAAATGACAACAATCACCTTAACAGCCTCCTTTATTAGTTTTTTTATTACAACGTTTACAATAATTTTCAATATTAATGACAGGAGATACGTATTTTTAACAAAATTAAACGAGATATCCTGAACTTTTTTTTAGGTCTTCTCTCATTTTATGCCAATTTGGAAGGGAATGATCTTTTCAGATCTCACCACAAAAAAATCATAATCTTTCTATTATTTCACCTCGCAAGCAAATTTTGATGTTTCTACGACAACTAAAAATCTCATTAAAATGACAACAATCACCTTAACAGCCTCCTTTATTAGTTTTTTTATTACAACGTTTACAATAATTTTCAATATTAATGACAGGAGATACGTATTTTTAACAAAATTAAACAAGATATCCTGAACTTGTTTTGAGGTCTTCTCTCGTTTTATGCCAATTTGGAAGGGAATGATCTTTTCAGATCTCACCACAAAAAAATCATAATCTTTCTATTATTTCACCTCGCAAGCAAATTTTGATGTTTCTACGACAATTACCAATCACATTAAAACGACAACAATCACATTAACAGTTTCCTTCATTAGTTTTTTTTATCACAACGTTCACAATGATTTCCATTATTAATGAGAGGAGATACGTATTTTTACCAAAATTAAACGAGATATCCTGAACTTTTTTTTAGGTCTTCTCTCATTTCAGGCCAATTTGGAAGGGAATGATCTTTTTCAGATCTCACCAGAAAAAAATCATAATCTTTTCATTATTGCACCTCCCAAACAAATTTTGATTTTCTACGACAACTAAAAATCACATTAAAACGACAACAATCACATTAACCATTTCCTTTATTAGTTTTTTTATTACAACGTTTATAATAATTTTCAATATTAATGACAGGAGATACGTATTTTTAACAAAATTAAACGAGACATCCTAAACTTTTTTTTAGGTCTTCTCTCATTTTATGCCAATTTGGAAGGGAATGATCTTTTCATATCTCACCAGAAAAAAATCATAATCTTTCTATTATTTCACCTCCCAAACAAATTTTGATGTTTCTACGACAATGACCAATCACATTAAAATGACAACAATCACATTAACAGTTTCCTTTATTAGTTTTTTTTATCACAACGTTTACAATAATTTCCATTATTAATGAGAGGAGATACGTATTTTTAACAAAATTAAACGAGACATCCTAAACTTTTTTTAGGTCTTCACTCAGTTGATGCCAATTTGGAAGCGAATGATCTTTTCAGATCTCGCTAGAAAAAAATCATAATCTTTTTATTTTTCACCTCCCAAACAAATTTTGATGTTTCTACGACAACTAAAAATCTCATTAAAATGACAACAATCACCTTAACAGCCTCCTTTATTAGTTTTTTTATTACGACGTTTACAATAATTTTCAATATTAATGATAGCAGATACGTATTTTTAACAAAATTAAACGAGACATCCTGAACTTTTTTTTAGGTCTTCTCTCATTTTATGCCAATTTGGAAGGGAATGATCTTTTCAGATCTCCACACAAAGAAATCATAATCTTTCTATTATTTCACCTCCCAAACAAATTTTGATGTTTCTACGACAATTACCAATCACATTAACAGTTTCCTTCATTAGTTTTTTTTATCACAACGTTCACAATAATGATGTGATATATTCTAATGGAGGCTCTGCTAGGGTTAGGGTTCCTCGCGTGATCTTCTTCCTTTCGCAGGAGCTTTCTATCAGCCATGAATACGTTTGTTCCTTGGAACTTCTTGATTGACGACGATAACGTCAAAAAGAAGGATGCTAGTTCGTCAAATCAGCCTCCGATCAGAAAGACGTTTGTTCAAGCGCTGAATCATGCCTGCAATATTCCTTTAAGCCAATTGCCTACCCCTTGTGTAAAGGGAGATGCATTAGCAGTCTCTATTCCAGAAGAAGAATATCAAGCGGGACTGGAGGGATCTCGTAACAACCTTCATGGCAGGCTGGTTCTTTCCAAAGGTGACGTGCCCCCCAAGGTTATGGATTTGCGATCCAAATTAGGTAAGCTTTGGCAGTCGCTGGGTAATTGGCGTTTGGTCCCTATAGGAAAAGGTTTCTTTGAATTTTCCTTCTCTTCAATAGAAGACCTGCGTCGCGTTCTGGCAGTAGGAGCATGGAATCTTGAGCCTGGAATTCTGCGGCTGTTTTCCTGGACGCCGGATTTTAATCCGAATTCAGTAAAGCAAACCAACTCTCAGTGTTGGATTCGGATTTTTGGTTTGCCACAGGAATATTGGAGACCCAAAATCTTGTTCTCTATTGCTAGAGGCATTGGTATCCCCTTATCACTAGATGATGCAACTAGCAACAAAACTTTTGGCCATTATGCGCGGGTTCTAGTGGATTTAGATCTGACCAGCAACCTTCGAGATCAAATTCTAGTGGAAAGAACTGGCTATGCTTTCTTTGTTGACATCGTTTATGAAAGATTACCACAATTCTGCTCTTTTTGCAAAATAGTAGGACATTCTTTAGCAGACTGTAAAAAGAAGATGTCTTCTGATCCAAAGATTGATTCCAAGAACGATCCCAAGATGAAGAAAGTCTACGTCCCCAAGCCGAATAATAAGGATCTGGTCGTTCCAGATGAGGGTCTTAGAGCTGGCCCTAGTCATGTCAAGGATAAGGCAGTTTTTGTAGAGGAGCAGCATCATGCCCACCTTGATCCGCAGACCAATCTACATGCCCATGTCGATCAGTTGAACCTGGATGAGAATGATCTGAATCATAGGGACAACGGACACAGCCCTGCTGAGGCAGCCATGGACAGCGGACACAGCCCTGCTGAGGCAGACTTGGCCAACGATGCAGTCTCAGACTCGTGTGATGAGTCATTGCATCCAGATTCTCCTTTGGATAGAGAAGTTGTTGATGATGCTCAAAAACGCATTTTGGCAGATATTCAAAATATTACTAGCAGATGGGGGGATATTGCGGAGGAGGAAGAGCGATCAAATCCTATCCTTGATACTGTGCAGCATCCAAGTCCTTCTGTTCCTGAAACGATTCCTTCTCAAGGCGAGGAAGATTTTACTCTTGTTCTCTCCAAGTCTCAACAGAAACGCTTGAAGAAAAAGAACAACAAGAAATCTTCTCCGGCAATCACTCGATCCCGTTACAGGGAAGGCGTTCATTTTCATGCTTGATGAAGTCTATTTATTGGAATGCTAGGGGTGTTGCTAACCAAGCCACCCTTTTATATTTAAAACATTTATGTTCAGTTTATAAACCAGATTTTTTGTTCATTGCAGAACCATGGATTTCTCCTTCAGATATTCCCTCATCTTTCTGGAAGCATCTTAATTTCAGACTTTTTGCTGTTAATGATCGTGGTAATCTCCAGCCCAATCTTTGGGCTCTTTGTGAAGACTCTCTCCTTCCTGTGACTGCCTCCTCTTCCCAACAACAAATTTCTTTCTCCATAGCTGTCAATGGAGTTCATGGCTCGGTCTCTTTCTCAGTGGTATATGCTAGTACATCTTATGTTCTTCGCAGAAATCTTTGGGCAGAATTGGCTCAGATTCAGCAAAGCACTGCTGGACCTTGGTGCTGTATAGGAGACTTCAATGCCGTTATGGGATCTCATGAGAAACGTGGAGGGCGCTTGCCTTTGTCTTTATCGTGCTCTGAATTTCGTGCTTGGGCTGACTCCTGTAATCTCACTGATTTGCCATCAAAGGGAGCAAGTTTTACTTGGTCTAATGGTAGACGTGGCTCCCAGCACATTGATATGCGTCTGGATCGTGCCTTTTGCAATGAAGATAGTCTCTCTTTTTGGACATCGATTTCTTGTAATGTGCTTCCTCGGATGCACTCTGATCATGCCCCTTTGCTGCTATCCCTGCAGCTTGAGGAGAAACCTGGACCCTCCCCTTTTCGTTTTCAGAAGATGTGGATTGAACATCAGGACTGTTATTCCATAGTCGAATCCGCTTGGAAGCAGAACTTTGTTGGCTGTCCCATGTTTATCCTGGGAAGTAAATTGAGGCACGTGAAGTTTGTTCTGCGCGCTTGGAACAAAAGTAGCTTTGGGAATATTCATGACAATGTCAAATCTTGCCAAGATGCTGTTAAAGCTATTCAGCATGATATTTCTTATAAGGGATATTCTGATGTTCTTAAAGATCAAGAGATGCAGGCTCAGATTAATCTTGAAAAAGCTCTATCCATGCAGGAATCCTTTTGGAAAGGGAAAGCGAGGGTTAAGTGGCACTGCCAGGGTGATCGTAATACTGCATACTTTCACAGAATTGCTCGTATTCGGAATGCTTCTAACAAGCTTTCTCTTCTTCGGAGTGGTGAACAATTACTTGTCAATAAGGAGGACATTGAGAGAGAGGTTCTTACCTTTTTCTCTAGTATTTATGCTGGTGAGAATAATTGCAGGCCCAATGATTTGATTAGTAATACCATTCCGGCTTTAGTTTCCAGCGAGGATAATTGTTTCCTTACTAACATCCCAACCAAGGAAGAAGTAAGGCGGGCTGTTTTCAACATGAATGGCGATGGTGCTCCTGGACCGGATGGTTTTGGGGGATGTTTTTTCCAACATTTCTGGAATATAGTGGGAGAAGATGTTTTCCAGGCTGTTCTCCAATTTTTTCGTCAAGGTTGGATTCTCCCCAATATGAATTCCAATCTTGTTGTTCTGATTCCCAAATTTCCTGAGGCGGACACAGTGGATAATTTTCGTCCAATTGCTTTGGCTAATTTCCAATTCAAAATTATCTCCAAAGTTCTGGCGGATAGACTTGCAGTGATAGCCCCCAAAATCATCTCACCCCACCAAAGAGGTTTTATCAAGGATAGGCAAATTAGTGACTGTATTTGTGTTGCATCTGAAGCAGTTAACCTGCTTAAGCATCGCACTTTTGGGGGAAACTTGATTATGAAATTTGATATTCGCAAAGCTTTTGATACTTTGGACTGGAATTTTCTTCTTGAGGTTCTGAGAGCTTTTGGTTTTGAGGAAAAATTTGTTAATTGGATTCATGTCATTCTTCTGTCTGCAAAGCTCTCCTTCTCCATCAATGGTAGGCCAGTTGGATTCTTTTCCTGCAAGAGGGGTGTTCGTCAAGGTGACCCTTTGTCTCCCCTCTTATTTTGTCTTGCGGAGGAGGTGCTTAGTCGTGGTATTTCTTCTCTGGTTGATAGGGGTTTATTCCAGCCTATGAGTGGTCCTAATGGTATCTGTACTCCTAGCCATGCTTTTTTCGCTGATGATATCCTTGTCTTTGGCAAAGGAACTAAGCGCAGTTTGCAACATCTCATGTCTCTTTTCAGTGACTACGGGGAAGCGTCAGGCCAATTTGTTAATCCCTCCAAATGTAAATTTTATTCTTTGCATGAGGGTATTAGATTGCACACAATTAAAGAGATTTTGGGATTCTCTAAGGGGTCTCTCCCTTTTTCATACCTGGGGGTTCCTCTGTTTGTTGGACGTCCAAAGAAAATACATCTGCAACCAATTATGGATAAAGTTCGTTTTAAATTGGGAACTTGGAGAGGTAAGCTTCTTTCTTTTATG
Source organism: Pueraria montana var. lobata (assembly GCA_026413185.1). Lineage (NCBI taxonomy): Eukaryota > Viridiplantae > Streptophyta > Magnoliopsida > Fabales > Fabaceae > Pueraria > Pueraria montana. The sequence goes on from JAOZWA010000174.1 coordinate 1,309,996, forward strand.
GGAAGAGTTCAGCTCATTAAATCTGTCATACATAGTTTGCTTTTATACTCCTTCCACATCTATGCCTGGCCTGTAGCTATGCTCAACACACTTGACTCTTGGATTCGGAATTTTATTTGGACTGGGGATGCTGATAAATCCAAATTAATCACGGTTTCTTGGAAGAAAATCTGTTTGCCGGTGGAGATGGGTGGTCTTGGCATTCGTCCTCTAAAGTTAGTTAATAAAGCTGCCATGCTTAAGCTTGGGTGGTCTATGCTCACTTCTAATTGCCACTGGGGCTGTTTGGGGCGCAGTAGGTTCTTCAAGAAGGGCGTCCCTAGAACATCTTATGTTCCCTCCTCCCTTTGGGCTGGAATAAAACCTTTCATTCCAATTATTTTGAACAACTCTGCTTGGCAGCTTGGGAATGGAAAGCGCATCATGTTCTGGACGGATACTTGGCTCTCTTGTCCTATAGCTGAATTATTGAACATACCGCTGGATACTCATAGTCATTTGACAGCATCGGTAGCTGATTTTATCTTGAATAAGCAATGGGTTTTTCCGACTTTGTTTGAGCAATCTTTCCCCCTTTTGGTGCAGCAAATCAAAGGTGTTACCATTCCTTTGGAGGCTGTTGATGATGTCCAGGTGTGGTGCCCATCTGATTCGGGGATTTTGTTTTTTAAAGATGCAATCAAGTTTTTTCAACCCCCTTCACAACCTGTAGCATGGAGTAAGCTGATTTGGCGTGCTGGAATTCCTCCATCCAAAGCTTTTTTCTTTTGGCGCTGGATTTTTAATAGATTACCTACGGATGATAATCTCCAGAAAAGTGGTATCTCTTTTGTTTCCATCTGCTCGCACTGTGGTGCTTCTGCTGAAACAGCCTCTCATCTTTTTTTGGAGTGCCCTTTTGCTCGTGATCTTTGGACGTCTTTGGGGCATCTGATCCAGAGGAACTTTGATCTTTCATCCCCTTTGCAGCTGCTGGCTCTTGCCCAAACAGCGACAAGTTCTCAGGCTCTTGATGTTCTCCTCTCCTTAATGATTAATTTGGCTGATCTTATTTGGTTTAGCAGAAATCACAGCAGATTCCATAATGGCCCCTTACCGAAAAATCTCATTTTGAATAAGTCCATTGCTGCTGCTTCCTTATCTGGTAACTTCTCAACTGGAACCATGTCTAATTCTATGGAAGAGTTTGTTCTATTTAAAAAGCTGCGTGTTACTGGTCCTAATAAACGTGCTCCCAACATCATCCAAGTGAATTGGTATCCTCCTTTGCCGGAATGGACTAAATGCAATGTGGATGGGGCTGCAAAGGGATGTCCTGGCCTGGCTGCCTGTGGTGGTATTTTTAGGAATCATGTTGGTGATATGTTGGGATGCTTTGCTCTTTCTCTGCCCAATTGCATTGCTTTTCATGCGGAATTACACGCTGCTATGACAGCAATTGAAATTGCTTCAGAAAAAGGTTGGTCGAAACTATGGGTTGAATGTGATTCATTAGCTGTTGTGCAAGCCTTTGAGAAAGTGGATATGGTGCCCTGGAAATTTAAAGCCCGTTGGAGGAATTGCATTACTCTTTCCCATTCAATGTCCTTTCGCATATCACATATCTATAGAGAGGGAAATAGTTGTGCTGACAGTTTGGCAAATTATGCTCTTCAAGCTCATGGCTTTACTTGGTGGGATTCTTCTCCAAGCTTCATCCGGGAATCTTTGTGGAGAGATCGGCTTAGTCTTCCTAACTACAGATTTTGCTAATCTTTTTGTCATGTATATCTAGGCTCTTAAGTCTAGCGTAGATGCTTATCTTTTGATGTTTCTCATGGGGTTGTTTTCCCTATGTTTCTTCTTGTACTCTTTTTCCTTTTGTTTAATAAATTTGGAGTCTGCTTCAGGTGATGAGTAGGTCCTCTGGTGCCAACATAGTTGGGATGAGAGGTCCTATGGACACCTAAGTGGCTCTTTCTTCTTGCCTTAAAAAAAAAAATTTCCATTATTAATGAGAGGAGATACGTATTTTTACCAAAATTAAACGAGATATCCTGAACTTTTTTTTAGGTCTTCTCTCATTTTATGCCAATTTGGAAGGGAATGATCTTTTCAGATCTCACCAGAAAAAAATCATAATCTTTTTATTATTGCACCTCCCAAACAAATTTTGATTTTCTACGACAACTAAAAATCCCATTAAAATGACAACAATCACATTAACCGTTTCCTTTATTAGTTTTTTTATTACAACGTTTACAATAATTTTCAATATTACTGACAGGAGATACGTATTTTTAACAAAATTAAATGAGACATCCTAAACTTTTTTTTAGGTCTTCTCTCATTTTATGCCAATTTGGAAGGGAATGATCTTTTCATATCTCACCAGAAAAAAATCATAATCTTTCTATTATTTCACCTCCCAAACATATCGTGAAATTTTGATGTTTCTACGACAATGACCAATCACATTAAAATGACAACAATCACATTAACAGTTTCCTTTATTAGTTTTTTTTATCACAACGTTTACAATAATTTCCATTATTAATGAGAGGAGATACGTATTTTTAACAAAATTAAACGAGACATCCTGAACTTTTTTTAGGTCTTCTCTCAGTTTATGCCAATTTGGAAGCGAATGATCTTTTCAGATCTCGCTAGAAAAAAATCATAATCTTTTTATTTTTCACCTCCCAAACAAATTTTGATGTTTCTACGACAACTAAAAATCTCATTAAAATGACAACAATCACCTTAACAGCCTCCTTTATTAGTTTTTTTATTACAACGTTTACAATAATTTTCAATATTAATGACAGGAGATACGTATTTTTAACAAAATTAAACGAGACATCCTGAACTTTTTTTTAGGTGTTCTCTCATTTTATGCCAATTTGGAAGGGAATGATCTTTTCAGATCTCACCACAAAGAAATCATAATCTTTCTATTATTTCACATCCCAAACAAATTTTGATGTTTCTACGACAATTACCAATCACATTAAAATGACAACAATCACATTAACAGTTTCCTTCATTAGTTTTTTTTATCACAACGTTCACAATAATTTCCATTATTAATGAGAGGAGATACGTATTTTTACCAAAACTAAACGAGATATCCTGAACTTTTTTTTAGGTCTTCTCTCATTTTATGCCAATTTGGAAGGGAGTGATCTTTTTCAGATATCACCAGAAAAAATTCCTAATCTTTTTATTATTGCACCTCCCAAACAAATTTTGATTTTCTACTACAACTAAAAATCCCATTAAAACGACAACAATCACATTAACCGTTTCCTTTATTAGTTTTTTTATTACAACGTTTACAATAATTTTCAATATTACTGGCAGGAGATACGTATTTTTAACAAAATTAAATGAGACATCCTAAACTTTTTTTTAGGTCTTCTCTCATTTTATGCGAATTTGGAAGGGAATGATCTTTTCATATCTCACCAGAAAAAAATCATAATCTTTCTATTATTTCACCTCCCAAACATATCGTGAAATTTTGATGTTTCTACGACAATGACCAATCACATTAAAATGACAACAATCACATTAACAGTTTCCTTTATTAGATTTTTTTATCACAACGTTTACAATAATTTCCATTATTAATGAGAGGAGATACGTATTTTTAACAAAATTAAACGAGATATCCTGAACTTTTTTTTAGGTCTTCTATCATTTTATGCCAATTTGGAAGGGAATGATGTTTTCAGATCTCACCACATAAAAATCATAATCTTTCTATTATTTCACCTCCCAAACAAATTTTGATGTTTCTACGACAATTACCAATCACATTAAAACGACAACAATCACATTAACAGTTTCCTTCATTAGTTTTTTTTATCACAACGTTCACAATAATTTCCATTATTAATGAGAGGAGATACGTATTTTTACCAAAATTAAACGAGATATCCTGAACTTTTTTTTAGGTCTTCTCTCATTTTATGCCAATTTGGAAGGGAATGATCTTTTTCAGATCTCACCAGAAAAAAATCATAATCTTTTTATGTTTGCACCTCCCAAACAAATTTTGATTTTCTACGACAACTAAAAATCACATTAAAACGACAACAATCACATGAACCGTTTCCTTTATTAGTTTTTTTTTATTACAACGTTTACAATAATTTTCAATATTAATGACAGGAGATACGTATTTTTTAACAAAATTAAACAAGACATCCTGAACTTTTTTTTAGGTATTCTCTCATTTTATGCCAATTTGGAAGGGAATGATCTTTTCAGATCTCACCACAAAGAAATCATAATCTTTCTATTATTTCACCTCCCAAACAAATTTTGATGTTTCTACGACAATGACCAATCACATTAAAACGACAACAATCACATTAACAGTTTCCTTCATTAGTTTTTTTTTCATTACAACGTTTACAATAATTTTCAATATTAATGACAGGAGATACGTATTTTTTAACAAAATTAAACGAGACATCCTGAACTTTTTTTTAGGTCTTCTCTCATTTTATGCCAATTTGGAAGGGAATGATCTTTTCAGATCTCACCATAAAGAAATCATAATCTTTCTATTATTTCACCTCCCAAACAAATTTTGATGTTTCTACGACAATTACCAATCATATTAAAACGACAACAATCACATTAACAGTTTCCTTCATTAGTTTTTTTTATCACAACGTTTACAATAATTTCCATTATTAATGGGAGGAGATACGTATTTTTCCCAAAATTAAACGAGATATCCTGAACTTTTTTTTAGGTCTTCTCTCATTTTATGCCAATTTGGAAGGGAATGATCTTTTTCAGATCTCACCAGAAAAAAATCATAATCTTTTTATTATTGCACCTCCCAAACAAATTTTGATTTTCTACGACAACTAAAAATCACATTAAAACGACAACAATCACATTAACCGTTTCCTTTATTAGTTTTTTTTATTACAACGTTTACAGTAATTTTCAATATTAATGACAGGAGATACGTATTTTTAACAAAATTAAACGAGACATCCTAAACTTTTTTTAGGTCTTCTCTCATTTTATGCCAATTTGGAAGGGAATGATCTTTTCAGATCTCACCACAAAGAAATCATAATCTTTCTATTATTTCACCTCCCAAACAAATTTCGATGTTTCTACGACAATTACCAATCACATTAAAACGACAACAATCACATTAACAGTTTCCTTTATTAGTTTTTTTTATTACAATGTTTACAATAATTTTCAATATTAATGACAGGAGATACGTATTTTTACCAAAATTAAACGAGATATCCTGAACTTTTTTTTAGGTCTTCTCTCATTTTATGCCAATTTGGAAGGGAATGATCTTTTTCAGATCTCACCAGAAAAAAATCATAATCTTTTTATTATTGCACCTCCCAAACAAATTTTGATTTTCTACGACAACTAAAAATCCCATTAAAATGACAACAATCACATTAACCGTTTCCTTTATTGGTTTTTTTATTACAACGTTTACAATAATTTTCAATATTACTGACAGGAGATACGTATTTTTAACAAAATTAAATGAGACATCCTAAACTTTTTTTTAGGTCTTCTCTCATTTTATGCGAATTTGGAAGGGAATGATCTTTTCATATCTCACCAGAAAAAAATCATAATCTTTCTATTATTTCACCTCCCAAACATATCGTGAAATTTTGATGTTTCTACGACAATGACCAATCACATTAAAATGACAACAATCACATTAACAGTTTCCTTTATTAGATTTTTTTATCACAACGTTTACAATAATTTCCATTATTAATGAGAGGAGATACGTATTTTTAACAAAATTAAACGAGATATCCTGAACTTTTTTTTAGGTCTTCTATCATTTTATGCCAATTTGGAAGGGAATGATGTTTTCAGATCTCACCACATAAAAATCATAATCTTTCTATTATTTCACCTCCCAAACAAATTTTGATGTTTCTACGACAATTACCAATCACATTAAAACGACAACAATCACATTAACAGTTTCCTTCATTAGTTTTTTTTATCACAACGTTCACAATAATTTCCATTATTAATGAGAGGAGATACGTATTTTTACCAAAATTAAACGAGATATCCTGAACTTTTTTTTAGGTCTTCTCTCATTTTATGCCAATTTGGAAGGGAATGATCTTTTTCAGATCTCACCAGAAAAAAATCATAATCTTTTTATGTTTGCACCTCCCAAACAAATTTTGATTTTCTACGACAACTAAAAATCACATTAAAACGACAACAATCACATGAACCGTTTCCTTTATTAGTTTTTTTTTATTACAACGTTTACAATAATTTTCAATATTAATGACAGGAGATACGTATTTTTTAACAAAATTAAACAAGACATCCTGAACTTTTTTTTAGGTATTCTCTCATTTTATGCCAATTTGGAAGGGAATGATCTTTTCAGATCTCACCACAAAGAAATCATAATCTTTCTATTATTTCACCTCCCAAACAAATTTTGATGTTTCTACGACAATGACCAATCACATTAAAACGACAACAATCACATTAACAGTTTCCTTCATTAGTTTTTTTTTCATTACAACGTTTACAATAATTTTCAATATTAATGACAGGAGATACGTATTTTTTAACAAAATTAAACGAGACATCCTGAACTTTTTTTTAGGTCTTCTCTCATTTTATGCCAATTTGGAAGGGAATGATCTTTTCAGATCTCACCATAAAGAAATCATAATCTTTCTATTATTTCACCTCCCAAACAAATTTTGATGTTTCTACGACAATTACCAATCATATTAAAACGACAACAATCACATTAACAGTTTCCTTCATTAGTTTTTTTTATCACAACGTTTACAATAATTTCCATTATTAATGGGAGGAGATACGTATTTTTCCCAAAATTAAACGAGATATCCTGAACTTTTTTTTAGGTCTTCTCTCATTTTATGCCAATTTGGAAGGGAATGATCTTTTTCAGATCTCACCAGAAAAAAATCATAATCTTTTTATTATTGCACCTCCCAAACAAATTTTGATTTTCTACGACAACTAAAAATCACATTAAAACGACAACAATCACATTAACCGTTTCCTTTATTAGTTTTTTTTATTACAACGTTTACAGTAATTTTCAATATTAATGACAGGAGATACGTATTTTTAACAAAATTAAACGAGACATCCTAAACTTTTTTTAGGTCTTCTCTCATTTTATGCCAATTTGGAAGGGAATGATCTTTTCAGATCTCACCACAAAGAAATCATAATCTTTCTATTATTTCACCTCCCAAACAAATTTCGATGTTTCTACGACAATTACCAATCACATTAAAACGACAACAATCACATTAACAGTTTCCTTTATTAGTTTTTTTTATTACAACGTTTACAATAATTTTCAATATTAATGACAGGAGATACGTATTTTTACCAAAATTAAACGAGATATCCTGAACTTTTTTTTAGGTCTTCTCTCATTTTATGCCAATTTGGAAGGGAATGATCTTTTTCAGATCTCACCAGAAAAAAATCATAATCTTTTTATTATTGCACCTCCCAAACAAATTTTGATTTTCTACGACAACTAAAAATCCCATTAAAATGACAACAATCACATTAACCGTTTCCTTTATTGGTTTTTTTATTACAACGTTTACAATAATTTTCAATATTACTGACAGGAGATACGTATTTTTAACAAAATTAAATGAGACATCCTAAACTTTTTTTTAGGTCTTCTCTCATTTTATGCGAATTTGGAAGGGAATGATCTTTTCATATCTCACCAGAAAAAAATCATAATCTTTCTATTATTTCACCTCCCAAACATATCGTGAAATTTTGATGTTTCTACGACAATGACCAATTACATTAAAATGACAACAATCACATTAACAGTTTCCTTTATTAGTTTTTTTTATCACAACGTTTACAATAATTTCCATTATTAATGAGAGGAGATACGTATTTTTAACAAAATTAAACGAGACATCCTGAACTTTTTTTAGGTCTTCTCTCAAATTATGCCAATTTGGAAGCGAATGATCTTTTCAGATCTCGCTAGAAAAAAATCATAATCTTTTTATTTTTCACCTCCCAAACAAATTTTGATGTTTCTACGACAACTAAAAATCTCATTAAAATGACAACAATCACCTTAACAGCCTCTTTTATTAGTTTTTTTATTACAACGTTTACAATAATTTTCAATATTAATGACAGGAGATACGTATTTTTAACAAAATTAAACGAGACATCCTGAACTTTTTTTTAGGTCTTCTCTCATTTTATGCCAATTTGGAAGGGAATGATCTTTTCAGATCTCACCACAAAGAAATCATAATCTTTCTATTATTTCACCTCCCAAACAAATTTTGATGTTTCTACGACAATTACCAATCACATTAAAATGACAACAATCACATTAACAGTTTCCTTCATTAGTTTTTTTTATTACAACGTTCACAATAATTTCCATTATTAATGAGAGGAGATACGTATTTTTACCAAAATTAAACGAGATATCCTGAACTTTTTTTTAGGTCTTGTCTCATTTTATGCCAATTTGGAAGGGAATGATCTTTTTCAGATCTCACCAGAAAAAAATCATAATCTTTTTATGTTTGCACCTCCTAAACAAATTTTGATTTTCTACGACAACTAAAAATCACATTAAAACGACAACAATCACATGAACCGTTTCCTTTATTAGTTTTTTTTTATTACAACGTTTACAATAATTTTCAATATTAATGACAGGAGATACGTATTTTTTAACAAAATTAAACGAGACATCCTGAACTTTTTTTTAGGTCTTCTCTCATTTTATGCCAATTTGAAAGGGAATGATCTTTTCAGATCTCACTACAAAGAAATCATAATCTTTCTATTATTTCACCTCCCAAACAAATTTTGATGTTTCTAGGACAATGACCAATCACATTAAAACGACAACAATCACATTAACAGTTTCCTTCATTAGTTTTTTTTTCATTACAACGTTTACAATAATTTTCAATATTAATGACAGGAGATACGTATTTTTTAACAAAATTAAACGAGACATCCTGAACTTTTTTTTAGGTCTTCTCTCATTTTATGCCAATTTGGAAGGGAATGATCTTTTCAGATCTCACCACAAAGAAATCATAATCTTTCTATTATTTCACCTCCCAAACAAATTTTGATGTTTCTACGACAATTACCAATCATATTAAAATGACAACAATCACATTAACAGTTTCCTTCATTAGTTTTTTTTATGACAACGTTCACAATAATTTCCATTATTAATGAGAGGAGATACGTATTTTTACCAAAACTAAACGAGATATCCTGAACTTTTTTTTAGGTCTTCTCTCATTTTATGCCAATTTGGAAGGGAATGATCTTTTTCAGATCTCACCAGAAAAAAATCATAATCTTTTTATTATTGCACCTCCCAAACAAATTTTGATTTTCTACGACAACTAAAAATCACATTAAAACGACAACAATCACATGAACCGTTTCCTTTATTAGTTTTTTTTTATCACAACGTTTACAATAATTTCCATTATTAATGAGAGGAGATACGTATTTTTAACAAAATTAAACGAGACATCCTGAACTTTTTTTAGGTCTTCTCTCAAATTATGCCAATTTGGAAGCGAATGATCTTTTCAGATCTCGCTAGAAAAAAATCATAATCTTTTTATTTTTCACCTCCCAAACAAATTTTGATGTTTCTACGACAACTAAAAATCTCATTAAAATGACAACAATCACCTTAACAGCCTCTTTTATTAGTTTTTTTATTACAACGTTTACAATAATTTTCAATATTAATGACAGGAGATACGTATTTTTAACAAAATTAAACGAGACATCCTGAACTTTTTTTTAGGTCTTCTCTCATTTTATGCCAATTTGGAAGGGAATGATCTTTTCAGATCTCACCACAAAGAAATCATAATCTTTCTATTATTTCACCTCCCAAACAAATTTTGATGTTTCTACGACAATTACCAATCATATTAAAATGACAACAATCACATTAACAGTTTCCTTCATTAGTTTTTTTTATCACAACGTTCACAATAATTTCCATTATTAATGAGAGGAGATACGTATTTTTACCAAAATTAAACGAGATATCCTGAACTTTTTTTTAGGTCTTCTCTCATTTTATGCCAATTTGGAAGGGAATAATCTTTTTCAGATCTCACCAGAAAAAAATCATAATCTTTTTATTATTGAACCTCCCAAACAAATTTTGATTTTCTACGACAACTAAAAATCACATTAAAACGACGACAATCACATGAACCGTTTCCTTTATTAGTTTTTTTTATTACAACGTTTACAATAATTTTCAATATTAATGACAGGAGATACGTATTTTTTAACAAAATTAAACGAGACATCCTGAACTTTTTTTTAGGTCTTCTCTCATTTTATGCCAATTTGGAAGGGAATGATCTTTTCAGATCTCACCACAAAGAAATCATAATCTTTCTATTATTTCACCTCCCAAACATATCGTGAAATTTTGATGTTTCTACGACAATGACCAATCACATTAAAATGACAACAATCACATTAACAGTTTCCTTTATTAGATTTTTTTATCACAACGTTTACAATAATTTCCATTATTAATGAGAGGAGATACGTATTTTTAACAAAATTAAACGAGATATCCTGAACTTTTTTTTAGGTCTTCTCTCATTTTATGCCAATTTGGAAGGGAATGATCTTTTCAGATATCACCACAAAGAAATCATAATCTTTCTATTATTTCACCTCCCAAACAAATTTCGATGTTTCTACGACAATTACCAATCACATTAAAACGACAACAATCACATTAACAGTTTCCTTTATTAGTTTTTTTTATTACAACGTTTACAATAATTTTCAATATTAATGACAGGAGATACGTATTTTTAACAAAATTAAACGAGACATCCTGAACTTTTTTTTAGGTCTTCTCTCATTTTATGCCAAATTGGAAGGGAATGATCTTTTCAGATCTCACCACAAAGAAATCATAATCTTTCTATTATTTCACCTCCCAAACATATCGTGAAATTTTGATGTTTCTACGACAATGACCAATCACATTAAAATGACAACAATCACATTAACAGTTTCCTTTATTAGTTTTTTTTATCACAACGTTTACAATAATTTCCATTATTAATGACAGGAGATACGTATTTTTAACAAAATTAAACGTGACATCCTGAACTTTTTTTTAGGTCTTCTCTCATTTTATGCCAATTTGGAAGGGAATGGTCTTTTCATATCTCACCACAAAGAAATCATAATCTTTCTATTATTTCACCTCCCAAACAAATTTTGATGTTTCTACGACAATTACCAATCACATTAAAATGACACCAATCACATTAACAGTTTCCTTCATTAGTTTTTTTTATCACAACGTTCACAATAATTTCCATTATTAATGAGAGGAGATACGTATTTTTACCAAAATTAAACGAGATATCCTGAACTTTTTTTTACGTCTTCTCTCATTTTATGCCAATTTGGAAGGGAATGATCTTTTTCAGATCTCACCAGAAAAAAATCATTATCTTTTTATTATTGCACCTCCCAAACAAATTTTGATTTTCTACGACAACTAAAAATCACATTAAAACGACAACAATCACATGAACCGTTTCCTTTATTAGTTTTTTTTTATTACAACGTTTACAATAATTTTCAATATTAATGACAGGAGATACGTATTTTTTAACAAAATTAAACGAGACATCCTGAACTTTTTTTTAGGTCTTCTCTCATTTTATGCCTATTTGGAAGGGAATGATCTTTTCAGATCTCACCACAAAGAAATCATAATCTTTCTATTATTTCACCTCCCAAACAAATTTTGATGTTTCTACGACAATTACCAATGACATTAAAACGACAACAATCACATTAACAGTTTCCTTCATTAGTTTTTTTTATCACAACGTTCACAATAATTTCCATTATTAATGAGAAGAGATACGTATTTTTACCAAAATTAAATGAGATATCCTGAACTTTTTTTTAGGTCTTCTCTCATTTTATGCCAATTTGGAAGAGAATGATCTTTTTCAGATCTCACCAGAAAAAAATCATAATCTTTTTATTATTGCACCTCCCAAACAAATTTTGATTTTCTACGGCAACTAAAAATCACATTAAAACGACAACAATCACATTAACCGTTTCCTTTATTAGTTTTTTTTATTACAACGTTTACAATAATTTTCAATATTAATGACAGGAGATACGTATTTTTAACAAAATTAAACGAGACATCCTGAACATTTTTTTAGGTCTTCTCTCATTTTATGCCAATTTGGAAGGGAATGATCTTTTCAGATCTCACCACAAAGAAATCATAATCTTTCTATTATTTCACCTCCCAAACAAATTTTGATGTTTCTACGACAATTACCAATCACATTAAAATGACAACAATCACATTAACAGTTTCCTTCATTAGTTTTTTTTATCACAACGTTCACAATAATTTCCATTATTAATGAGAGGAGATACGTATTTTTACCAAAATAAAACGAGATATCCTGAACTTTTTTTTAGGTCTTCTCTCATTTTATGCCAATTTGGAAGGGAATGATCTTTTTCAGATCTCACCAGAAAAAAATGATAATCTTTTTATTATTGCACCTCCCAAACAAATTTTGATTTTCTACGACAACTAAAAATGACATTAAAACGACAACAATCACATGAACCGTTTCCTTTATTAGTTTTTTTTTATTACAACGTTTACAATAATTTTCAATATTAATGACAGGAGATACGTATTTTTAACAAAATTAAACGAGACATCCTGAACTTTTTTTTAGGTCTTCTCTCATTTTATGCCAATTTGGAAGGGAATAATCTTTTTCAGATCTCACCAGAAAAAAATCATAATCTTTTTATTATTGCACCTCCCAAACAAATTTTGATTTTCTACGACAACTAAAAATCACATTAAAACGACAACAATCACATGAACCGTTTCCTTTATTAGTTTTTTTTTATCACAACGTTTACAATAATTTCCATTATTAATGGGAGGAGATACGTATTTTTACCAAAATTAAACGAGATATCCTGAACTTTTTTTTAGGTCTTCTCTCATTTTATGCCAATTTGGAAGGGAATGATCTTTGTCAGATCTCACCAGAAAAAAATCATAATCTTTTTATTATTGAACCTCCCAAACAAATTTTGATTTTCTACGACAACTAAAAATCACATTAAAACGACGACAATCACATGAACCGTTTCCTTTATTAGTTTTTTTTTATTACAACGTTTACAATAATTTTCAATATTAATGACAGGAGATACGTATTTTTTAACAAAATTAAACGAGACATCCTGAACTTTTTTTTAGGTCTTCTCTCATTTTATGCCAATTTGGAAGGGAATGATCTTTTCAGATCTCACCACAAAGAAATCATAATCTTTCTATTATTTCACCTCCCAAACATATCGTGAAATTTTGATGTTTCTACGACAATGACCAATCACATTAAAATGACAACAATCACATTAACAGTTTCCTTTATTAGTTTTTTTTATCACAACGTTTACAATAATTTCCATTATTAATGACAGGAGATACGTATTTTTAACAAAATTAAACGTGACATCCTGAACTTTTTTTTAGGTCTTCTCTCATTTTATGCCAATTTGGAAGGGAATGGTCTTTTCATATCTCACCACAAAGAAATCATAATCTTTCTATTATTTCACCTCCCAAACAAATTTTGATGTTTCTACGACAATTACCAATCACATTAAAATGACAACAATCACATTAACAGTTTCCTTCATTAGTTTTTTTTATCACAACGTTCACAATAATTTCCATTATTAATGAGAGGAGATACGTATTTTTACCAAAATTAAACGAGATATCCTGAACTTTTTTTTACGTCTTCTCTCATTTTATGCCAATTTGGAAGGGAATGATCTTTTTCAGATCTCACCAGAAAAAAATCATTATCTTTTTATTATTGCACCTCCCAAACAAATTTTGATTTTCTACGACAACTAAAAATCACATTAAAACGACAACAATCACATGAACCGTTTCCTTTATTAGTTTTTTTTTATTACAACGTTTACAATAATTTTCAATATTAATGACAGGAGATACGTATTTTTTAACAAAATTAAACGAGACATCCTGAACTTTTTTTTAGGTCTTCTCTCATTTTATGCCTATTTGGAAGGGAATGATCTTTTCAGATCTCACCACAAAGAAATCATAATCTTTCTATTATTTCACCTCCCAAACAAATTTTGATGTTTCTACGACAATTACCAATGACATTAAAACGACAACAATCACATTAACAGTTTCCTTCATTAGTTTTTTTTATCACAACGTTCACAATAATTTCCATTATTAATGAGAAGAGATACGTATTTTTACCAAAATTAAATGAGATATCCTGAACTTTTTTTTAGGTCTTCTCTCATTTTATGCCAATTTGGAAGAGAATGATCTTTTTCAGATCTCACCAGAAAAAAATCATAATCTTTTTATTATTGCACCTCCCAAACAAATTTTGATTTTCTACGGCAACTAAAAATCACATTAAAACGACAACAATCACATTAACCGTTTCCTTTATTAGTTTTTTTTATTACAACGTTTACAATAATTTTCAATATTAATGACAGGAGATACGTATTTTTAACAAAATTAAACGAGACATCCTGAACATTTTTTTAGGTCTTCTCTCATTTTATGCCAATTTGGAAGGGAATGATCTTTTCAGATCTCACCACAAAGAAATCATAATCTTTCTATTATTTCACCTCCCAAACAAATTTTGATGTTTCTACGACAATTACCAATCACATTAAAATGACAACAATCACATTAACAGTTTCCTTCATTAGTTTTTTTTATCACAACGTTCACAATAATTTCCATTATTAATGAGAGGAGATACGTATTTTTACCAAAATAAAACGAGATATCCTGAACTTTTTTTTAGGTCTTCTCTCATTTTATGCCAATTTGGAAGGGAATGATCTTTTTCAGATCTCACCAGAAAAAAATGATAATCTTTTTATTATTGCACCTCCCAAACAAATTTTGATTTTCTACGACAACTAAAAATGACATTAAAACGACAACAATCACATGAACCGTTTCCTTTATTAGTTTTTTTTTATTACAACGTTTACAATAATTTTCAATATTAATGACAGGAGATACGTATTTTTAACAAAATTAAACGAGACATCCTGAACTTTTTTTTAGGTCTTCTCTCATTTTATGCCAATTTGGAAGGGAATAATCTTTTTCAGATCTCACCAGAAAAAAATCATAATCTTTTTATTATTGCACCTCCCAAACAAATTTTGATTTTCTACGACAACTAAAAATCACATTAAAACGACAACAATCACATGAACCGTTTCCTTTATTAGTTTTTTTTTATCACAACGTTTACAATAATTTCCATTATTAATGGGAGGAGATACGTATTTTTACCAAAATTAAACGAGATATCCTGAACTTTTTTTTAGGTCTTCTCTCATTTTATGCCAATTTGGAAGGGAATGATCTTTGTCAGATCTCACCAGAAAAAAATCATAATCTTTTTATTATTGAACCTCCCAAACAAATTTTGATTTTCTACGACAACTAAAAATCACATTAAAACGACGACAATCACATGAACCGTTTCCTTTATTAGTTTTTTTTTATTACAACGTTTACAATAATTTTCAATATTAATGACAGGAGATACGTATTTTTTAACAAAATTAAACGAGACATCCTGAACTTTTTTTTAGGTCTTCTCTCATTTTATGCCAATTTGGAAGGGAATGATCTTTTCAGATCTCACCACAAAGAAATCATAATCTTTCTATTATTTCACCTCCCAAACATATCGTGAAATTTTGATGTTTCTACGACAATGACCAATCACATTAAAATGACAACAATCACATTAACAGTTTCCTTTATTAGATTTTTTTATCACAACGTTTACAATAATTTCCATTATTAATGAGAGGAGATACGTATTTTTAACAAAATTAAACGAGATATCCTGAACTTTTTTTTAGGTCTTCTCTCATTTTATGCCAATTTGGAAGGGAATGATCTTTTCAGATATCACCACAAAGAAATCATAATCTTTCTATTATTTCACCTCCCAAACAAATTTCGATGTTTCTACGACAATTACCAATCACATTAAAACGACAACAATCACATTAACAGTTTCCTTTATTAGTTTTTTTTATTACAACGTTTACAATAATTTTCAATATTAATGACAGGAGATACGTATTTTTAACAAAATTAAACGAGACATCCTGAACTTTTTTTTAGGTCTTCTCTCATTTTATGCCAAATTGGAAGGGAATGATCTTTTCAGATCTCACCACAAAGAAATCATAATCTTTCTATTATTTCACCTCCCAAACATATCGTGAAATTTTGATGTTTCTACGACAATGACCAATCACATTAAAATGACAACAATCACATTAACAGTTTCCTTTATTAGTTTTTTTTATCACAACGTTTACAATAATTTCCATTATTAATGACAGGAGATACGTATTTTTAACAAAATTAAACGTGACATCCTGAACTTTTTTTTAGGTCTTCTCTCATTTTATGCCAATTTGGAAGGGAATGGTCTTTTCATATCTCACCACAAAGAAATCATAATCTTTCTATTATTTCACCTCCCAAACAAATTTTGATGTTTCTACGACAATTACCAATCACATTAAAATGACACCAATCACATTAACAGTTTCCTTCATT
This sequence comes from Pueraria montana var. lobata, assembly GCA_026413185.1. NCBI lineage: Eukaryota > Viridiplantae > Streptophyta > Magnoliopsida > Fabales > Fabaceae > Pueraria > Pueraria montana. The sequence goes on from JAOZWA010000174.1 coordinate 1,326,773, forward strand.
AGTTTTTTTTATCACAACGTTCACAATAATTTCCATTATTAATGAGAGGAGATACGTATTTTTACCAAAATTAAACGAGATATCCTGAACTTTTTTTTACGTCTTCTCTCATTTTATGCCAATTTGGAAGGGAATGATCTTTTTCAGATCTCACCAGAAAAAAATCATTATCTTTTTATTATTGCACCTCCCAAACAAATTTTGATTTTCTACGACAACTAAAAATCACATTAAAACGACAACAATCACATGAACCGTTTCCTTTATTAGTTTTTTTTTATTACAACGTTTACAATAATTTTCAATATTAATGACAGGAGATACGTATTTTTTAACAAAATTAAACGAGACATCCTGAACTTTTTTTTAGGTCTTCTCTCATTTTATGCCTATTTGGAAGGGAATGATCTTTTCAGATCTCACCACAAAGAAATCATAATCTTTCTATTATTTCACCTCCCAAACAAATTTTGATGTTTCTACGACAATTACCAATGACATTAAAACGACAACAATCACATTAACAGTTTCCTTCATTAGTTTTTTTTATCACAACGTTCACAATAATTTCCATTATTAATGAGAAGAGATACGTATTTTTACCAAAATTAAATGAGATATCCTGAACTTTTTTTTAGGTCTTCTCTCATTTTATGCCAATTTGGAAGAGAATGATCTTTTTTAGATCTCACCAGAAAAAAATCATAATCTTTTTATTATTGCACCTCCCAAACAAATTTTGATTTTCTACGGCAACTAAAAATCACATTAAAACGACAACAATCACATTAACCGTTTCCTTTATTAGTTTTTTTTATTACAACGTTTACAATAATTTTCAATATTAATGACAGGAGATACGTATTTTTAACAAAATTAAACGAGACATCCTGAACATTTTTTTAGGTCTTCTCTCATTTTATGCCAATTTGGAAGGGAATGATCTTTTCAGATCTCACCACAAAGAAATCATAATCTTTCTATTATTTCACCTCCCAAACAAATTTTGATGTTTCTACGACAATTACCAATCACATTAAAATGACAACAATCACATTAACAGTTTCCTTCATTAGTTTTTTTTATCACAACGTTCACAATAATTTCCATTATTAATGAGAGGAGATACGTATTTTTACCAAAATAAAACGAGATATCCTGAACTTTTTTTTAGGTCTTCTCTCATTTTATGCCAATTTGGAAGGGAATGATCTTTTTCAGATCTCACCAGAAAAAAATGATAATCTTTTTATTATTGCACCTCCCAAACAAATTTTGATTTTCTACGACAACTAAAAATGACATTAAAACGACAACAATCACATGAACCGTTTCCTTTATTAGTTTTTTTTTATTACAACGTTTACAATAATTTTCAATATTAATGACAGGAGATACGTATTTTTAACAAAATTAAACGAGACATCCTGAACTTTTTTTTAGGTCTTCTCTCATTTTATGCCAATTTGGAAGGGAATAATCTTTTTCAGATCTCACCAGAAAAAAATCATAATCTTTTTATTATTGCACCTCCCAAACAAATTTTGATTTTCTACGACAACTAAAAATCACATTAAAACGACAACAATCACATGAACCGTTTCCTTTATTAGTTTTTTTTTATCACAACGTTTACAATAATTTCCATTATTAATGGGAGGAGATACGTATTTTTACCAAAATTAAACGAGATATCCTGAACTTTTTTTTAGGTCTTCTCTCATTTTATGCCAATTTGGAAGGGAATGATCTTTGTCAGATCTCACCAGAAAAAAATCATAATCTTTTTATTATTGAACCTCCCAAACAAATTTTGATTTTCTACGACAACTAAAAATCACATTAAAACGACGACAATCACATGAACCGTTTCCTTTATTAGTTTTTTTTTATTACAACGTTTACAATAATTTTCAATATTAATGACAGGAGATACGTATTTTTTAACAAAATTAAACGAGACATCCTGAACTTTTTTTTAGGTCTTCTCTCATTTTATGCCAATTTGGAAGGGAATGATCTTTTCAGATCTCACCACAAAGAAATCATAATCTTTCTATTATTTCACCTCCCAAACATATCGTGAAATTTTGATGTTTCTACGACAATGACCAATCACATTAAAATGACAACAATCACATTAACAGTTTCCTTTATTAGATTTTTTTATCACAACGTTTACAATAATTTCCATTATTAATGAGAGGAGATACGTATTTTTAACAAAATTAAACGAGATATCCTGAACTTTTTTTTAGGTCTTCTCTCATTTTATGCCAATTTGGAAGGGAATGATCTTTTCAGATATCACCACAAAGAAATCATAATCTTTCTATTATTTCACCTCCCAAACAAATTTCGATGTTTCTACGACAATTACCAATCACATTAAAACGACAACAATCACATTAACAGTTTCCTTTATTAGTTTTTTTTATTACAACGTTTACAATAATTTTCAATATTAATGACAGGAGATACGTATTTTTAACAAAATTAAACGAGACATCCTGAACTTTTTTTTAGGTCTTCTCTCATTTTATGCCAAATTGGAAGGGAATGATCTTTTCAGATCTCACCACAAAGAAATCATAATCTTTCTATTATTTCACCTCCCAAACATATCGTGAAATTTTGATGTTTCTACGACAATGACCAATCACATTAAAATGACAACAATCACATTAACAGTTTCCTTTATTAGTTTTTTTTATCACAACGTTTACAATAATTTCCATTATTAATGACAGGAGATACGTATTTTTAACAAAATTAAACGTGACATCCTGAACTTTTTTTTAGGTCTTCTCTCATTTTATGCCAATTTGGAAGGGAATGGTCTTTTCATATCTCACCACAAAGAAATCATAATCTTTCTATTATTTCACCTCCCAAACAAATTTTGATGTTTCTACGACAATTACCAATCACATTAAAATGACACCAATCACATTAACAGTTTCCTTCATTAGTTTTTTTTATCACAACGTTCACAATAATTTCCATTATTAATGAGAGGAGATACGTATTTTTACCAAAATTAAACGAGATATCCTGAACTTTTTTTTACGTCTTCTCTCATTTTATGCCAATTTGGAAGGGAATGATCTTTTTCAGATCTCACCAGAAAAAAATCATTATCTTTTTATTATTGCACCTCCCAAACAAATTTTGATTTTCTACGACAACTAAAAATCACATTAAAACGACAACAATCACATGAACCGTTTCCTTTATTAGTTTTTTTTTATTACAACGTTTACAATAATTTTCAATATTAATGACAGGAGATACGTATTTTTTAACAAAATTAAACGAGACATCCTGAACTTTTTTTTAGGTCTTCTCTCATTTTATGCCTATTTGGAAGGGAATGATCTTTTCAGATCTCACCACAAAGAAATCATAATCTTTCTATTATTTCACCTCCCAAACAAATTTTGATGTTTCTACGACAATTACCAATGACATTAAAACGACAACAATCACATTAACAGTTTCCTTCATTAGTTTTTTTTATCACAACGTTCACAATAATTTCCATTATTAATGAGAAGAGATACGTATTTTTACCAAAATTAAATGAGATATCCTGAACTTTTTTTTAGGTCTTCTCTCATTTTATGCCAATTTGGAAGAGAATGATCTTTTTCAGATCTCACCAGAAAAAAATCATAATCTTTTTATTATTGCACCTCCCAAACAAATTTTGATTTTCTACGGCAACTAAAAATCACATTAAAACGACAACAATCACATTAACCGTTTCCTTTATTAGTTTTTTTTATTACAACGTTTACAATAATTTTCAATATTAATGACAGGAGATACGTATTTTTAACAAAATTAAACGAGACATCCTGAACATTTTTTTAGGTCTTCTCTCATTTTATGCCAATTTGGAAGGGAATGATCTTTTCAGATCTCACCACAAAGAAATCATAATCTTTCTATTATTTCACCTCCCAAACAAATTTTGATGTTTCTACGACAATTACCAATCACATTAAAATGACAACAATCACATTAACAGTTTCCTTCATTAGTTTTTTTTATCACAACGTTCACAATAATTTCCATTATTAATGAGAGGAGATACGTATTTTTACCAAAATAAAACGAGATATCCTGAACTTTTTTTTAGGTCTTCTCTCATTTTATGCCAATTTGGAAGGGAATGATCTTTTTCAGATCTCACCAGAAAAAAATGATAATCTTTTTATTATTGCACCTCCCAAACAAATTTTGATTTTCTACGACAACTAAAAATGACATTAAAACGACAACAATCACATGAACCGTTTCCTTTATTAGTTTTTTTTTATTACAACGTTTACAATAATTTTCAATATTAATGACAGGAGATACGTATTTTTAACAAAATTAAACGAGACATCCTGAACTTTTTTTTAGGTCTTCTCTCATTTTATGCCAATTTGGAAGGGAATAATCTTTTTCAGATCTCACCAGAAAAAAATCATAATCTTTTTATTATTGCACCTCCCAAACAAATTTTGATTTTCTACGACAACTAAAAATCACATTAAAACGACAACAATCACATGAACCGTTTCCTTTATTAGTTTTTTTTTATCACAACGTTTACAATAATTTCCATTATTAATGGGAGGAGATACGTATTTTTACCAAAATTAAACGAGATATCCTGAACTTTTTTTTAGGTCTTCTCTCATTTTATGCCAATTTGGAAGGGAATGATCTTTTTCAGATCTCACCAGAAAAAAATGATAATCTTTTTATTATTGCACCTCCCAAACAAATTTTGATTTTCTACGACAACTAAAAATGACATTAAAACGACAACAATCACATGAACCGTTTCCTTTATTAGTTTTTTTTATTACAACTTTTACAGTAATTTTCAATATTAATGACAGGAGATACGTATTTTTAACAAAATTAAACGAGACATCCTAAACTTTTTTTTAAGTCTTCTCTCATTTTATGCCAATTTGGAAGGGAATGATCTTTTCAGATCTCACCACAAAGAAATCATAAGCTTTCTATTATTTCACCTCCCAAACAAATTTCGATGTTTCTACGACAATTACCAATCACATTAAAACGACAACAATCACCTTAACAGTTTCCTTTATTAGTTTTTTTTATTACAACGTTTACAATAATTTTCAATATTAATGACAGGAGACACGTATTTTTAACAAAATTAAACGAGACATCCTGAACTTTTTTTTAGGTCTTCTCTCATTTTATGCCAATTTGTTAGGGAATGATCTTTTCAGATCTCACCACAAAGAAATCATAATCTTTCTATTATTTCACCTCCCAAACAAATTTTGATGTTTCTACGACAATTACCAATCATATTAAAATGACAACAATCACATTAACAGTTTCCTTCATTAGTTTTTTTTATCACAACGTTCACAATAATTTCCATTATTAATGAGAGGAGATACGTATTTTTACCAAAATTAAACGAGATATCCTGAACTTTTTTTTAGGTCTTCTCTCATTTTATGCCAATTTGGAAGGGAATAATCTTTTTCAGATCTCACCAGAAAAAAATCATAATCTTTTTATTATTGAACCTCCCAAACAAATTTTGATTTTCTACGACAACTAAAAATCACATTAAAACGACGACAATCACATGAACCGTTTCCTTTATTAGTTTTTTTTTATTACAACGTTTACAATAATTTTCAATATTAATGACAGGAGATACGTATTTTTTAACAAAATTAAACGAGACATCCTGAACTTTTTTTTAGGTCTTCTCTCATTTTATGCCAATTTGGAAGGGAATGATCTTTTCAGATCTCACCACAAAGAAATCATAATCTTTCTATTATTTCACCTCCCAAACATATCGTGAAATTTTGATGTTTCTACGACAATGACCAATCACATTAAAATGACAACAATCACATTAACAGTTTCCTTTATTAGATTTTTTTATCACAACGTTTACAATAATTTCCATTATTAATGAGAGGAGATACGTATTTTTAACAAAATTAAACGAGATATCCTGAACTTTTTTTTAGGTCTTCTCTCATTTTATGCCAATTTGGAAGGGAATGATCTTTTCAGATCTCACCACAAAAAAATCATAATCTTTCTATTATTTCACCTCCCAAACAAATTTCGATGTTTCTACGACAATTACCAATCACATTAAAACGACAACAATCACATTAACAGTTTCCTTTATTAGTTTTTTTTATTACAACGTTTACAATAATTTTCAATATTAATGACAGGAGATACGTATTTTTAACAAAATTAAACGAGACATCCTGAACTTTTTTTTAGGTCTTCTCTCATTTTATGCCAATTTGGAAGGGAATGATCTTTTCAGATCTCACCACAAAGAAATCATAATCTTTCTATTATTTCACCTCCCAAACAAATTTTGATGTTTCTACGACAATTACCAATCACATTAAAATGACACCAATCACATTAACAGTTTCCTTCATTAGTTTTTTTTATCACAACGTTCACAATAATTTCCATTATTAATGAGAGGAGATACGTATTTTTACCAAAATTAAACGAGATATCCTGAACTTTTTTTTAGGTCTTCTCTCATTTTATGCCAATTTGGAAGGGAATGATCTTTTTCAGATCTCACCAGAAAAAAATCATAATCTTTTTATTATTGCACCTCCCAAACAAATTTTGATTTTCTACGACAACTAAAAATCACATTAAAACGACAACAATCACATGAACCGTTTCCTTTATTAGTTTTTTTTTATTACAACGTTTACAATAATTTTCAATATTAATGACAGGAGATACGTATTTTTTAACAAAATTAAACGAGACATCCTGAACTTTTTTTTAGGTCTTCTCTCATTTTATGCCTATTTGGAAGGGAATGATCTTTTCAGATCTCACCACAAAGAAATCATAATCTTTCTATTATTTCACCTCCCAAACAAATTTTGATGTTTCTACGACAATTACCAATGACATTAAAACGACAACAATCACATTAACAGTTTCCTTCATTAGTTTTTTTTATCACAACGTTCACAATAATTTCCATTATTAATGAGAAGAGATACGTATTTTTACCAAAATTAAATGAGATATCCTGAACTTTTTTTTAGGTCTTCTCTCATTTTATGCCAATTTGGAAGAGAATGATCTTTTTCAGATCTCACCAGAAAAAAATCATAATCTTTTTATTATTGCACCTCCCAAACAAATTTTGATTTTCTACGGCAACTAAAAATCACATTAAAATGACAACAATCACATTAACCGTTTCCTTTATTAGTTTTTTTTATTACAACGTTTACAATAATTTTCAATATTAATGACAGGAGATACGTATTTTTAACAAAATTAAACGAGACATCCTGAACATTTTTTTAGGTCTTCTCTCATTTTATGCCAATTTGGAAGGGAATGATCTTTTCAGATCTCACCACAAAGAAATCATAATCTTTCTATTATTTCACCTCCCAAACAAATTTTGATGTTTCTACGACAATTACCAATCACATTAAAATGACAACAATCACATTAACAGTTTCCTTTATTAGATTTTTTTATCACAACGTTTACAATAATTTCCATTATTAATGAGAGGAGATACGTATTTTTAACAAAATTAAACGAGATATCCTGAACTTTTTTTTAGGTCTTCTCTCATTTTATGCCAATTTGGAAGGGAATGATCTTTTCAGATCTCACCACAAAAAAATCATAATCTTTCTATTATTTCACCTCCCAAACAAATTTCGATGTTTCTACGACAATTACCAATCACATTAAAACGACAACAATCACATTAACAGTTTCCTTTATTAGTTTTTTTTATTACAACGTTTACAATAATTTTCAATATTAATGACAGGAGATACGTATTTTTAACAAAATTAAACGAGACATCCTGAACTTTTTTTTAGGTCTTCTCTCATTTTATGCCAATTTGGAAGGGAATGATCTTTTCAGATCTCACCACAAAGAAATCATAATCTTTCTATTATTTCACCTCCCAAACAAATTTTGATGTTTCTACGACAATTACCAATCACATTAAAATGACACCAATCACATTAACAGTTTCCTTCATTAGTTTTTTTTATCACAACGTTCACAATAATTTCCATTATTAATGAGAGGAGATACGTATTTTTACCAAAATTAAACGAGATATCCTGAACTTTTTTTTAGGTCTTCTCTCATTTTATGCCAATTTGGAAGGGAATGATCTTTTTCAGATCTCACCAGAAAAAAATCATAATCTTTTTATTATTGCACCTCCCAAACAAATTTTGATTTTCTACGACAACTAAAAATCACATTAAAACGACAACAATCACATGAACCGTTTCCTTTATTAGTTTTTTTTTATTACAACGTTTACAATAATTTTCAATATTAATGACAGGAGATACGTATTTTTTAACAAAATTAAACGAGACATCCTGAACTTTTTTTTAGGTCTTCTCTCATTTTATGCCTATTTGGAAGGGAATGATCTTTTCAGATCTCACCACAAAGAAATCATAATCTTTCTATTATTTCACCTCCCAAACAAATTTTGATGTTTCCACGACAATTACCAATGACATTAAAATGACAACAATCACATTAACAGTTTCCTTCATTAGTTTTTTTTATCACAACGTTCACAATAATTTCCATTATTAATGAGAAGAGATACGTATTTTTACCAAAATTAAATGAGATATCCTGAACTTTTTTTTAGGTCTTCTCTCATTTTATGCCAATTTGGAAGAGAATGATCTTTTTCAGATCTCACCAGAAAAAAATCATAATCTTTTTATTATTGCACCTCCCAAACAAATTTTGATTTTCTACGGCAACTAAAAATCACATTAAAATGACAACAATCACATTAACCGTTTCCTTTATTAGTTTTTTTTATTACAACGTTTACAATAATTTTCAATATTAATGACAGGAGATACGTATTTTTAACAAAATTAAACGAGACATCCTGAACATTTTTTTAGGTCTTCTCTCATTTTATGCCAATTTGGAAGGGAATGATCTTTTCAGATCTCACCACAAAGAAATCATAATCTTTCTATTATTTCACCTCCCAAACAAATTTTGATGTTTCTACGACAATTACCAATCACATTAAAATGACAACAATCACATTAACAGTTTCCTTCATTAGTTTTTTTTATCACAACGTTCACAATAATTTCCATTATTAATGAGAGGAGATACGTATTTTTACCAAAATTAAACGAGATATCCTGAACTTTTTTTTAGGTCTTCTCTCATTTTATGCCAATTTGGAAGGGAATGATCTTTTTCAGATCTCACCAGAAAAAAATGATAATCTTTTTATTATTGCACCTCCCAAACAAATTTTGATTTTCTACGACAACTAAAAATGACATTAAAACGACAACAATCACATGAACCGTTTCCTTTATTAGTTTTTTTTTATTACAACGTTTACAATAATTTTCAATATTAATGACAGGAGATACGTATTTTTAACAAAATTAAACGAGACATCCTGAACTTTTTTTTAGGTCTTCTCTCATTTTATGCCAATTTGGAAGGGAATGATCTTTTCAGATCTCACCACAAAGAAATCATAATCTTTCTATTATTTCACCTCCCAAACAAATTTCGATGTTTCTACGACAATTACCAATCACATTAAAATGACAACAATCACCTTAACAGTTTCCTTTATTAGTTTTTTTTATTACAACGTTTACAATAATTTTCAATATTAATGACAGGAGACACGTATTTTTAACAAAATTAAACGAGACATCCTGAACTTTTTTTTAGGTCTTCTCTCATTTTATGCCAATTTGTTAGGGAATGATCTTTTCAGATCTCACCACAAAGAAATCATAATCTTTCTATTATTTCACCTCCCAAACAAATTTTGATGTTTCTACGACAATTACCAATCATATTAAAATGACAACAATCACATTAACAGTTTCCTTCATTAGTTTTTTTTATCACAACGTTCACAATAATTTCCATTATTAATGAGAGGAGATACGTATTTTTACCAAAATTAAACGAGATATCCTGAACTTTTTTTTAGGTCTTCTCTCATTTTATGCCAATTTGGAAGGGAATAATCTTTTTCAGATCTCACCAGAAAAAAATCATAATCTTTTTATTATTGAACCTCCCAAACAAATTTTGATTTTCTACGACAACTAAAAATCACATTAAAACGACGACAATCACATGAACCGTTTCCTTTATTAGTTTTTTTTTATTACAACGTTTACAATAATTTTCAATATTAATGACAGGAGATACGTATTTTTTAACAAAATTAAACGAGACATCCTGAACTTTTTTTTAGGTCTTCTCTCATTTTATGCCAATTTGGAAGGGAATGATCTTTTCAGATCTCACCACAAAGAAATCATAATCTTTCTATTATTTCACCTCCCAAACATATCGTGAAATTTTGATGTTTCTACGACAATGACCAATCACATTAAAATGACAACAATCACATTAACAGTTTCCTTTATTATATTTTTTTATCACAACGTTTACAATAATTTCCATTATTAATGAGAGGAGATACGTATTTTTAACAAAATTAAACGAGATATCCTGAACTTTTTTTTAGGTCTTCTCTCATTTTATGCCAATTTGGAAGGGAATGATCTTTTCAGATCTCACCACAAAAAAATCATTATCTTTCTATTATTTCACCTCCCAAACAAATTTTGATGTTTCTACGACAATTACCAATCACATTAAAACGACAACAATCACATTAACAGTTTCCTTTATTAGTTTTTTTTATTACAACGTTTACAATAATTTTCAATATTAATGACAGGAGATACGTATTTTTAACAAAATTAAACGAGACATCCTGAACTTTTTTTTAGGTCTTCTCTCATTTTATGCCAATTTGGAAGGGAATGATCTTTTCAGATCTCACCACAAAGAAATCATAATCTTTCTATTATTTCACCTCCCAAACAAATTTTGATGTTTCTACGACAATTACCAATCACATTAAAATGACACCAATCACATTAACAGTTTCCTTCATTAGTTTTTTTTATCACAACGTTCACAATAATTTCCATTATTAATGAGAGGAGATACGTATTTTTACCAAAATTAAACGAGATATCCTGAACTTTTTTTTAGGTCTTCTCTCATTTTATGCCAATTTGGAAGGGAATGATCTTTTTCAGATCTCACCAGAAAAAAATCATAATCTTTTTATTATTGCACCTCCCAAACAAATTTTGATTTTCTACGACAACTAAAAATCACATTAAAACGACAACAATCACATGAACCGTTTCCTTTATTAGTTTTTTTTTATTACAACGTTTACAATAATTTTCAATATTAATGACAGGAGATACGTATTTTTTAACAAAATTAAACGAGACATCCTGAACTTTTTTTTAGGTCTTCTCTCATTTTATGCCTATTTGGAAGGGAATGATCTTTTCAGATCTCACCACAAAGAAATCATAATCTTTCTATTATTTCACCTCCCAAACAAATTTTGATGTTTCTACGACAATTACCAATGACATTAAAACGACAACAATCACATTAACAGTTTCCTTCATTAGTTTTTTTTATCACAACGTTCACAATAATTTCCATTATTAATGAGAAGAGATACGTATTTTTACCAAAATTAAATGAGATATCCTGAACTTTTTTTTAGGTCTTCTCTCATTTTATGCCAATTTGGAAGAGAATGATCTTTTTCAGATCTCACCAGAAAAAAATCATAATCTTTTTATTATTGCACCTCCCAAACAAATTTTGATTTTCTACGGCAACTAAAAATCACATTAAAATGACAACAATCACATTAACCGTTTCCTTTATTAGTTTTTTTTATTACAACGTTTACAATAATTTTCAATATTAATGACAGGAGATACGTATTTTTAACAAAATTAAACGAGACATCCTGAACATTTTTTTAGGTCTTCTCTCATTTTATGCCAATTTGGAAGGGAATGATCTTTTCAGATCTCACCACAAAGAAATCATAATCTTTCTATTATTTCACCTCCCAAACAAATTTTGATGTTTCTACGACAATTACCAATCACATTAAAATGACAACAATCACATTAACAGTTTCCTTCATTAGTTTTTTTTATCACAACGTTCACAATAATTTCCATTATTAATGAGAGGAGATACGTATTTTTACCAAAATTAAACGAGATATCCTGAACTTTTTTTTAGGTCTTCTCTCATTTTATGCCAATTTGGAAGGGAATGATCTTTTTCAGATCTCACCAGAAAAAAATGATAATCTTTTTATTATTGCACCTCCCAAACAAATTTTGATTTTCTACGACAACTAAAAATGACATTAAAACGACAACAATCACATGAACCGTTTCCTTTATTAGTTTTTTTTTATTACAACGTTTACAATAATTTTCAATATTAATGACAGGAGATACGTATTTTTAACAAAATTAAACGAGACATCCTGAACTTTTTTTTAGGTCTTCTCTCATTTTATGCCAATTTGGAAGGGAATGATCTTTTCAGATCTCAACACAAAGAAATCATAATCTTTCTATTATTTCACCTCCCAAACAAATTTCGATGTTTCTACGACAATTACCAATCACATTAAAACGACAACAATGACATTAACAGTTTCCTTCATTAGTTTTTTTTATCACAACGTTCACAATAATTTCCATTATTAATGAGAGGAGATACGTATTTTTACCAAAATTAAACGACATATCCTGAACTTTTTTTTAGGTCTTCTCTCATTTTATGCCAGTTTGGAAGGGAGTGATATTTTTCAGATCTCACCAGAAAAAAATCATAATCTTTTTATTATTGCACCTCCCAAACAAAGTTTGATTTTCTACGACAACTAAAAACCACATTAAAACGACAACAATCACATTAACCGTTTCCTTTATTAGTTTTTTTTTATTACAACGTTTACAATAATTTTCAATATTAATGACAGGAGATACGTATTTTTAACAAAATTAAACGAGACATCCTAAACTTTTTTTTAGGTCTTCTCTCATTTTATGCCAATTTGGAAGGGAATGATCTTTTCATATCTCACCAGAAAAAAATCATAATCTTTCTATTATTTCACCTCCCAAATATATCGTGAAATTTTGATGTTTCTACGACAATGACCAATCACATTAAAATGACAACAATCACATTAACAGTTTCCTTTATTAGTTTTTTTTATCACAACGTTTACAATAATTTCCATTATTAATGAGAGGACATACGTATTTTTAACAAAATTAAACGAGACATCCTGAACTTTTTGTACGTCTTCTCTCAGTTTATGCCAATTTGGAAGCGAATGATCTTTTCAGATCTCGCTAGAAAAAAAATCATAATCTTTTTATTTTTCACCTCCCAAACAAATTTTGATGTTTCTACGACAACTAAAAATCTCATTAAAATGACAACAATCACCTTAACAGCCTCCTTTATTAGTTTTTTTTATTACAACGTTTACAATAATTTTCAATATTAATGACAGGAGATACGTATTTTTAACAAAATTAAACGAGACATCCTGAACTTTTTTTTAGGTCTTCTCTCATTTTATGCCAATTTGGAAGGGAATGATCTTTTCAGATCTCACCACAAAGAAATCATAATCTTTCTATTATTTCACATCCCAAACAAATTTCGATGTTTCTACGACAATTACCAATCACATTAAAACGACAACAATCACATTAACAGTTTCCTTCATTAGTTTTTTTTATCGCAACGTTCACAATAATTTCCATTATTAATGAGAGGAGATGCGTATTTTTACCAAAATTAAACGAGATATCCTGAACTTTTTTTTAGGTCTTCTCTCATTTTATGCCAATTTGGAAGGGAATGATCTTTTTCAGATCTCACCAGAAAAAAATCATAATCTTTTTATTATTGCACCTCCCAAACAAATTTTGATTTTCTACGACAACTAAAAATCACATTAAAATGACAACAATCACATGAACCGTTTCCTTTATTAGTTTTTTTTTATTACAACATTTACAATAATTTTCAATATTAATGACAGGAGATACGTATTTTTAACAAAATTAAACGAGACATCCTGAACTTTTTTTTAGGTCTTCTCTCATTTTATGCCAATTTGGAAGGGAATGATCTTTTCAGATCTCACCACAAAGAAATCATAATCTTTCTATTATTTCACCTCCCAAACAAATTTTGATGTTTCTACGACAATTACCAATCACATTAAAACGACAACAATCACATTAACAGTTTCCTTCATTAGTTTTTTTTATCACAACGTTCACAATAATTTCCATTATTAATGAGAGGAGATACGTATTTTTACCAAAATTAAACGAGATATCCTGAACTTTTTTTTAGGTCTTCTCTCATTTTATGCCAATTTGGAAGGGAGTGATCTTTTTAAGATCTGACCAGAAAAAAATCATAATCTTTTTATTATTGCACCTCCCAAACAAATTTTGATTTTCTACGACAACTAAAAATCACATTAAAACGACAACAATCACATTAACCGTTTCCTTTATTAGTTTTTTTTATTACAACGTTTACAATAATTTTCAATATTAATGACAGGAGATACGTATTTTTAACAAAATTAAACGAGACATCCTAAACTTTTTTTTAGGTCTTCTCTCATTTTATGCCAATTTGGAAGGGAATGATCTTTTCATATCTCACCAGAAAAAAATCATAATCTTTCTACTATTTCACCTCCCAAACATATCGTGAAATTTTGATGTTTCTACGACAATGACCAATCACATTAAAATGACAACAATCACATTAACAGTTTCCTTTATTAGTTTTTTTATCACAACGTTTACAATAATTTCCATTATTAATGAGAGGAGATACGTATTTTTAACAAAATTAAACGAGACATCCTGAACTTTTTTTAGGTCTTCTCTCAGTTTATGCCAATTTTGAAGCGAATGATCTTTTCAGATCTCGCTAGAAAAAAATCATAATCTTTTTATTTTTCACCTCCCAAACAAATTTTGATGTTTCTACGACAACTAAAAATCTCATTAAAATGACAACAATCACCTTAACAGCCTCCTTTATTAGTTTTTTTATTACAACGTTTACAATAATTTTCAATATTAATGACAGGAGATACGTATTTTAAACAAAATTAAACGAGACATCCTGAACTTTTTTTTAGGTCTTCTCTCATTTTATGCCAATTTGGAAGGGAATGATCTTTTCAGATCTCACCACAAAGAAATCATAATCTTTCTATTATTTCACCTCCCAAACAAATTTTGATGTTTCAACGACAATTACCAATCACATTAAAACGACAACAATCACATTAACAGTTTCCTTCACTAGTTTTTTTTATGACAACGTTCACAATAATTTCCATTATTAATGAGAGGAGATACGTATTTTTACCAAAATTAAACGAGATATCCTGAACTTTTTTTTAGGTCTTCTCTCATTTTATGCCAATTTGGAAGGGAGTGATCTTTTTCAGATCTCACCAGAAAAAAATCATAATCTTTTTATTATTGCACCTCCCAAACAAATTTTGATTTTCTACGACAACTAAAAATCACATTAAAACGACAACAATCACATTAACCGTTTCCTTTATTAGTTTTTTTTATTACAACGTTTACAATAATTTTCAATATTAATGACAGGAGATACGTATTTTTAACAAAATTAAATGAGACATCCTAAACTTTTTTTTTAGGTCTTCTCTCATTTTATGCCAATTTGGAAGGGAATGATCTTTTCATATCTCACCAGAAAAAAATCATAATCTTTCTACTATTTCACCTCCCAAACATATCGTGAAATTTTGATGTTTCTACGACAATGACCAATCACATTAAAATGACAACAATCACATTAACAGTTTCCTTTATTAGTTTTTTTATCACAACGTTTACAATAATTTCCATTATTAATGAGAGGAGATACGTATTTTTAACAAAATTAAACGAGACATCCTGAACTTTTTTTAGGTCTTCTCTCAGTTTATGCCAATTTTGAAGCGAATGATCTTTTCAGATCTCGCTAGAAAAAAAATCGTAATCTTTTTATTTTTCACCTCCCAAACAAATTTTGATGTTTCTACGACAACTAAAAATCTCATTAAAATGACAACAATCACCTTAACAGCCTCCTTTATTAGTTTTTTTTATTACAACGTTTACAATAATTTTCAATATTAATGACAGGAGATACGTATTTTTAACAAAATTAAACGAGACATCCTGAACTTTTTTTTAGGTCTTCTCTCATTTTATGCCAATTTGGAAGGGAATGATCTTTTCAGATCTCACCACAAAGAAATCATAATCTTTCTATTATTTCACCTCCCAAACAAATTTTGATGTTTCTACGACAATTACCAATCACATTAAAACGACAACAATCGCATTAACAGTTTCCTTCATTAGTTTTTTTTATCACAACGTTCACAATAATTTCCATTATTAATGAGAGGAGATACGTATTTTTACCAAAATTAAACGAGATATCCTGAACTTTTTTTTAGGTCTTCTCTCATTTTATGCCAATTTGGAAGGGAGTGATCTTTTTCAGATCTCACCAGAAAAAAATCATAATCTTTTTATTATTGCACCTCCCAAACAAATTTTGATTTTCTACGACAACTAAAAATCACATTAAAACGACAACAATCACATTAACCGTTTCCTTTATTAGTTTTTTTTATTACAACGTTTACAATAATTTTCAATATTAATGACAGGAGATACGTATTTTTAACAAAATTAAACGAGACATCCTAAACTTTTTTTTAGGTCTTCTCTCATTTTATGCCAATTTGGAAGGGAATGATCTTTTCATATCTCACCAGAAAAAAATCATAATCTTTCTACTATTTCACCTCCCAAACATATCGTGAAATTTTGATGTTTCTACGACAATGACCAATCACATTAAAATGACAACAATCACATTAACAGTTTCCTTTATTAGTTTTTTTATCACAACGTTTACAATAATTTCCATTATTAATGAGAGGAGATACGTATTTTTAACAAAATTAAACGAGACATCCTGAACTTTTTTTAGGTCTTCTCTCAGTTTATGCCAATTTTGAAGCGAATGATCTTTTCAGATCTCGCTAGAAAAAAATCATAATCTTTTTATTTTTCACCTCCCAAACAAATTTTGATGTTTCTACGACAACTAAAAATCTCATTAAAATGACAACAATCACCTTAACAGCCTCCTTTATTAGTTTTTTTATTACAACGTTTACAATAATTTTCAATATTAATGACAGGAGATACGTATTTTAAACAAAATTAAACGAGACATCCTGAACTTTTTTTTAGGTCTTCTCTCATTTTATGCCAATTTGGAAGGGAATGATCTTTTCAGATCTCACCACAAAGAAATCATAATCTTTCTATTATTTCACCTCCCAAACAAATTTTGATGTTTCAACGACAATTACCAATCACATTAAAACGACAACAATCACATTAACAGTTTCCTTCACTAGTTTTTTTTATCACAACGTTCACAATAATTTCCATTATTAATGAGAGGAGATACGTATTTTTACCAAAATTAAACGAGATATCCTGAACTTTTTTTTAGGTCTTCTCTCATTTTATGCCAATTTGGAAGGGAGTGATCTTTTTCAGATCTCACCAGAAAAAAATCATAATCTTTTTATTATTGCACCTCCCAAACAAATTTTGATTTTCTACGACAACTAAAAATCACATTAAAACGACAACAATCACATTAACCGTTTCCTTTATTAGTTTTTTTTATTACAACGTTTACAATAATTTTCAATATTAATGACAGGAGATACGTATTTTTAACAAAATTAAATGAGACATCCTAAACTTTTTTTTTAGGTCTTCTCTCATTTTATGCCAATTTGGAAGGGAATGATCTTTTCATATCTCACCAGAAAAAAATCATAATCTTTCTACTATTTCACCTCCCAAACATATCGTGAAATTTTGATGTTTCTACGACAATGACCAATCACATTAAAATGACAACAATCACATTAACAGTTTCCTTTATTAGTTTTTTTATCACAACGTTTACAATAATTTCCATTATTAATGAGAGGAGATACGTATTTTTAACAAAATTAAACGAGACATCCTGAACTTTTTTTAGGTCTTCTCTCAGTTTATGCCAATTTTGAAGCGAATGATCTTTTCAGATCTCGCTAGAAAAAAAATCGTAATCTTTTTATTTTTCACCTCCCAAACAAATTTTGATGTTTCTACGACAACTAAAAATCTCATTAAAATGACAACAATCACCTTAACAGCCTCCTTTATTAGTTTTTTTTATTACAACGTTTACAATAATTTTCAATATTAATGACAGGAGATACGTATTTTTAACAAAATTAAACGAGACATCCTGAACTTTTTTTTAGGTCTTCTCTCATTTTATGCCAATTTGGAAGGGAATGATCTTTTCAGATCTCACCACAAAGAAATCATAATCTTTCTATTATTTCACCTCCCAAACAAATTTTGATGTTTCTACGACAATTACCAATCACATTAAAACGACAACAATCACATTAACAGTTTCCTTCATTAGTTTTTTTTATCACAACGTTCACAATAATTTCCATTATTAATGAGAGGAGATACGTATTTTTACCAAAATTAAACGAGATATCCTGAACTTTTTTTTAGGTCTTCTCTCATTTTATGTCAATTTGGAAGGGAGTGATCTTTTTCAGATCTCACCAGAAAAAAATGATAATCTTTTTATTATTGCACCTCCCAAACAAATTTTGATTTTCTACGACAACTAAAAATCACATTAAAACGACAACAATCACATTAACCGTTTCCTTTATTAGTTTTTTTTATTACAACGTTTACAATAATTTTCAATATTAATGACAGGAGATACGTATTTTCAACAAAATTAAACGAGACATCCTAAACTTTTTTTTAGGTCTTCTCTCATTTTATGCCAATTTGGAAGGGAATGATCTTTTCATATCTCACCAGAAAAAAATCATAATCTTTCTACTATTTCACCTCCCAATCATATCGTGAAATTTTGATGTTTCTACGACAATGACCAATCACATTAAAATGACAACAATCACATTAACAGTTTCCTTTATTAGTTTTTTTATCACAACGTTTACAATAATTTCCATTATTAATGAGAGGAGATACGTATTTTTAACAAAACTAAACGAGACATCCTGAACTTTTTTTTAGGTCATCTCTCATTTTATGCCAATTTGGAAGGGAATGATCTTTTCAGATCTCACCACAAAGAAATAATAATCTTTCTATTATTTCACCTCCCAAACAAATTTTGATGTTTCTACAACAATTACCAATCACATTAAAACGACAACAATCACATTAACAGTTTCCTTCATTAGTTTTTTTTATCACAACGTTCAGAATAATTTCCATTATTAATGAGAGGAGATACGTATTTTTACCAAAACTAAACGAGATATCCTGAACTTTTTTTTAGGTCTTCTCTCATTTTATGCCAATTTGGAAGGGAGTGATCTTTTCATATCTCACCAGAAAAAAATCATAATCTTTCTATTATTTCACCTCCCAAACATATCGTGAAATATTGATGCTTCTACGACAATGACCAATCACATTAAAATGACAACAATCACATTAACAGTTTCCTTTATTAGTTTTTTTATCACAACGTTTACAATAATTTCCATTATTAATGAGAGGAGATACGTATTTTTAACAAAATTAAACGAGACATCTTGAACTTTTTTTAGGTCTTCTCTCAGTTTATGCCAATTTGGAAGCGAATGATCTTTTCAGATCTCGCTAGAAAAAAATCATAATCTTTTTATTTTTCACCTCCCAAACAAATTTTGATGTTTCTACGACAACTAAAAATCTCATTAAAATGACAACAATCACCTTAACAGCCTCCTTTATTAGTTTTTTTATTACAACGTTTACAATAATTTTCAATATTAATGACAGGAGATACGTATTTTTAACAAAATTAAACGAGACATCCTGAACTTTTTTTTAGGTCTTCTCTCATTTTATGCCAATTTGGAAGGGAATGATCTTTTCAGATCTCACCACAAAGAAATCATAATCTTTCTATTATTTCACCTCCCAAACAAATTTTGATGTTTCTACGACAATTACCAATCACATTAAAACGACAACAATCACATTAACAGTTTCCTTCATTAGTTTTTTTTATCACAACGTTCACAATAATTTCCATTATTAATGAGAGGAGATACGTATTTTTACCAAAATTAAACGAGATATCCTGAACTTTTTTTTAGGTCTTCTCTCATTTTATGTCAATTTGGAAGGGAGTGATCTTTTTCAGATCTCACCAGAAAAAAATGATAATCTTTTTATTATTGCACCTCCCAAACAAATTTTGATTTTCTACGACAACTAAAAATCACATTAAAACGACAACAATCACATTAACCGTTTCCTTTATTAGTTTTTTTTATTACAACGTTTACAATAATTTTCAATATTAATGACAGGAGATACGTATTTTCAACAAAATTAAACGAGACATCCTAAACTTTTTTTTAGGTCTTCTCTCATTTTATGCCAATTTGGAAGGGAATGATCTTTTCATATCTCACCAGAAAAAAATCATAATCTTTCTACTATTTCACCTCCCAATCATATCGTGAAATTTTGATGTTTCTACGACAATGACCAATCACATTAAAATGACAACAATCACATTAACAGTTTCCTTTATTAGTTTTTTTATCACAACGTTTACAATAATTTCCATTATTAATGAGAGGAGATACGTATTTTTAACAAAACTAAACGAGACATCCTGAACTTTTTTTTAGGTCATCTCTCATTTTATGCCAATTTGGAAGGGAATGATCTTTTCAGATCTCACCACAAAGAAATCATAATCTTTCTATTATTTCACCTCCCAAACAAATTTTGATGTTTCTACGACAATTACCAATCACATTAAAATGACAACAATCACATTAACAGTTTCCTTCATTAGTTTTTTTTATCACAACGTTCACAATAATTTCCATTATTAATGAGAGGAGATACGTATTTTTACCAAAACTAAACGAGATATCCTGAACTTTTTTTTAGGTCTTCTCTCATTTTATGCCAATTTGGAAGGGAGTGATCTTTACATATCTCACCAGAAAAAAATCATAATCTATCTATTATTTCACCTCCCAAACATATCGTGAAATATTGATGTTTCTACGACAATGACCAATCACATTAAAATGACAACAATCACATTAACAGTTTCCTTTATTAGTTTTTTTATCACAACGTTTACAATAATTTCCATTATTAATGAGAGGAGATACGTATTTTTAACAAAATTAAACGAGACATCCTGAACTTTTTTTAGGTCTTCTCTCAGTTTATGCCAATTTGGAAGCGAATGATCTTTTCAGATCTCGCTAGAAAAAAAATCGTAATCTTTTTATTTTTCACCTCCCAAACAAATTTTGATGTTTGTACGACAACTAAAAATCTCATTAAAATGACAACAATCACCTTAACAGCCTCCTTTATTAGTTTTTTTATTACAACGTTTACAATAATTTTGAATATTAATGACAGGAGATACGTATTTTTAACAAAATTAAACGAGACATCCTGAACTTTTTTTTAGGTCTTCTCTCATTTTATGCCAATTTGGAAGGGAATGATCTTTTCAGATCTCACCACAAAGAAATCATAATCTTTCTATTATTTCACCTCCCAAACAAATTTTGATGTTTCTACGACAATTACCAATCACATTAAAACGACAACAATCACATTAACAGTTTCCTTCATTAGTTTTTTTTATCACAACGTTCCCAATAATTTCCATTATTAATGAGAGGAGATACGTATTTTTACCAAAACTAAACGAGATATCCTGAACTTTTTTTTAGGTCTTCTCTCATTTTATGCCAATTTGGAAGGGAGTGATCTTTTTCAGATCTCACCAGAAAAAAATCATAATCTTTTTATTATTGCACCTCCCAAACAAATTTTGATTTTCTACGACAACTAAAAATCACATTAAAACGACAACAATAACATTAACCGTTTACTTTATTAGTTTTTTTTATTACAACGTTTACAATAATTTTCAATATTAATGACAGGAGATACGTATTTTCAACAAAATTAAACAAGACATCCTAAACTTTTTTTTAGGTCTTCTCTGATTTTATGCCAATTTGGAAGGGAATGATCTTTTCATATCTCACCAGAAAAAAATCATAATCTTTCTATTATTTCACCTCCCAAACATATCGTGAAATATTGATGTTTCTACGACAATGACCAATCACATTAAAATGACAACAATCACATTAACAGTTTCCTTTATTAGTTTTTTTATCACAACGTTTACAATAATTTCCATTATTAATGAGAGGAGATACGTATTTTTAACAAAATTAAACGAGACATCCTGAACTTTTTTTAGGTCTTCTCTCAGTTTATGCCAATTTTGAAGCGAATGATCTTTTCAGATCTCGCTAGAAAAAAATCATAATCTTTTTATTTTTCACCTCCCAAACAAATTTTGATGTTTCTACGACAACTAAAAATCTCATTAAAATGACAACAATCACCTTAACAGCCTCCTTTATTAGTTTTTTTATTACAACGTTTACAATAATTTTCAATATTAATGACAGGAGATACGTATTTTAAACAAAATTAAACGAGACATCCTGAACTTTTTTTTAGGTCTTCTCTCATTTTATGCCAATTTGGAAGGGAATGATCTTTTCAGATCTCACCACAAAGAAATCATAATCTTTCTATTATTTCACCTCCCAAACAAATTTTGATGTTTCTACGACAATTACCAATCACATTAAAACGACAACAATCACATTAACAGTTTCCTTCATTAGTTTTTTTTATCACAACGTTCCCAATAATTTCCATTATTAATGAGAGGAGATACGTATTTTTACCAAAACTAAACGAGATATCCTGAACTTTTTTTTAGGTCTTCTCTCATTTTAGGCCAATTTGGAAGGGAGTGATCTTTTTCAGATCTCACCAGAAAAAAATCATAATCTTTTTATTATTGCACCTCCCAAACAAATTTTGATTTTCTACGACAACTAAAAATCAAATTAAAATGACAACAATCACATGAACCGTTTACTTTATTAGTTTTTTTTATTACAACGTTTACAATAATTTTCAATATTAATGACAGGAGATACGTATTTTCAACAAAATTAAACGAGACATCCTAAACTTTTTTTTAGGTCTTCTCTCATTTTATGCCAATTTGGAAGGGAATGATCTTTTCATATCTCACCAGAAAAAAATCATAATCTTTCTATTATTTCACCTCCCAAACATATCGTGAAATTTTGATGCTTCTACGACAATGACCAATCACATTAAAATGACAACAATCACATTAACAGTTTCCTTTATTAGTTTTTTTATCACAACGTTTACAATAATTTCCATTATTAATGAGAGGAGAAACGTATTTTTAACAAAATTAAACGAGACATCTTGAACTTTTTTTAGGTCTTCTCTCAGTTTATGCCAATTTGGAAGCGAATGATCTTTTCAGATCTCGCTAGAAAAAAAATCGTAATCTTTTTATTTTTCACCTCCCAAACAAATTTTGATGTTTCTACGACAACTAAAAATCTCATTAAAATGACAACAATCACCTTAACAGCCTCCTTTATTAGTTTTTTTATTACAACGTTTACAATAATTTTCAATATTAATGACAGGAGATACGTATTTTTAACAAAATTAAACGAGACATCCTGAACTTTTTTTTAGGTCTTCTCTCATTTTATGCCAATTTGGAAGGGAATGATCTTTTCAGATCTCACCACAAAGAAATCATAATCTTTCTATTATTTCACCTCCCAAACAAATTTTGATGTTTCTACAACAATTACCAATCACATTAAAATGACAACAATCACATAAACAGTTTCCTTCATTAGTTTTTTTTATCACAACGTTCAGAATAATTTCCATTATTAATGAGAGGAGATACGTATTTTTACCAAAACTAAACGAGATATCCTGAACTTTTTTTTAGGTCTTCTCTCATTTTATGCCAATTTGGAAGGGAGTGATCTTTTCATATCTCACCAGAAAAAAATCATAATCTATCTATTATTTCACCTCCCAAACATATCGTGAAATATTGATGTTTCTACGACAATGACCAATCACATTAAAATGACAACAATCACATTAACGGTTTCCTTTATTAGTTTTTTTATCACAACGTTTACAATAATTTCCATTATTAATGAGAGGAGATACGTATTTTTACCAAAACTAAACGAGATATCCTGAATTTTTTTTAGGTCTTCTCTCATTTTATGCCAATTTGGAAGGGAGTGATCTTTTTCAGATCTCACCAGAAAAAAATCATAATCTTTTTATTATTGCACCTCCCAAACAAATTTTGATTTTCTACGACAACTAAAAATCACATTAAAACGACAACAATAACATTAACCGTTTCCTTTATTAGTTTTTTTTATTACAACGTTTACAATAATTTTCAATATTAATGACAGGAGATACGTATTTTCAACAAAATTAAACGAGACATCCTAAACTTTTTTTAGGTCTTCTCTCATTTTATGCCAATTTGGAAGGGAATGATCTTTTCATATCTCACCAGAAAAAAATCATAATCTTTCTATTATTTCACCTCCCAAACATATCGTGAAATTTTGATGCTTCTACGACAATGACCAATCACATTAAAATGACAACAATCACATTAACAGTTTCCTTTATTAGTTTTTTTATCACAACGTTTACAATAATTTCCATTATTAATGAGAGGAGATACGTATTTCTAACAAAATTAAACGAGACATCCTGAACTTTTTTTAGGTCTTCTCTCAGTTTATGCCAATTTGGAAGCGAATGATCTTTTCAGATCTCGCTAGAAAAAAAATTGTAATCTTTTTATTTTTCACCTCCCAAACAAATTTTGATGTTTCTACGACAACTAAAAATCTCATTAAAATGACAACAATCACCTTAACAGCCTCCTTTATTAGTTTTTTTATTACAACGTTTACAATAATTTTCAATATTAATGACAGGAGATACGTATTTTTAACAAAATTAAACGAGACATCCTGAACTTTTTTTTAGGTCTTCTCTCATTTTATGCCAATTTGGAAGGGAATGATCTTTTCAGATCTCACCACAAAGAAATCATAATCTTTCTATTATTTCACCTCCCAAACAAATTTTGATGTTTCTACGACAATTACCAATCACATTAAAACGACAACAATCACCTTAACAGCCTCCTTTATTAGTTTTTTTATTACAACGTTTACAATAATTTTCAATATTAATGACAGGAGATACGTATTTTTAACAAAATTAAACGAGACATCCTGAACTTTTTTTTAGGTCTTCTCTCATTTTATGCCAATTTGGAAGGGAATGATCTTTTCAGATCTCACCACAAAGAAATCATAATCTTTCTATTATTTCACCTCCCAAACAAATTTTGATGTTTCTACGACAATTACCAATCACATTAAAACGACAACAATCACATTAACAGTTTCCTTCATTAGTTTTTTTTATCACAACGTTCACAATAATTTCCATTATTAATGAGAGGAGATACGTATTTTTACCAAAACTAAACGAGATATCCTGAAGTTTTTTTTAGGTCTTCTCTCATTTTATGCCAATTTGGAAGGGAGTGATCTTTTCATATCTCACCAGAAAAAAATCATAATCTATCTATTATTTCACCTCCCAAACATATCGTGAAATATTGATGTTTCTACGACAATGACCAATCACATTAAAATGACAACAATCACATTAACAATTTCCTTTATTAGTTTTTTTATCACAACGTTTACAATAATTTCCATTATAAATGAGAGGAGATACGTATTTTTAACAAAATTAAACGAGACATCCTGAACTTTTTTTAGGTCTTCTCTCTGTTTATGCCAATTTTGAAGCGAATGATCTTTTCAGATCTCGCTAGAAAAAAATCATAATCTTTTTATTTTTCACCTCCCAAACAAATTTTGATGTTTCTACGACAACTAAAAATCTCATTAAAATGACAACAATCACCTTAACAGCCTCCTTTATTAGTTTTTTTATTACAACGTTTACAATAATTTTCAATATTAATGACAGGAGATACGTATTTTTAACAAAATTAAACGAGACATCCTGAACTTTTTTTTAGGTCTTCTCTCATTTTATGCCAATTTGGAAGGGAATGATCTTTTCAGATCTCACCACAAAGAAATCATAATCTTTCTATTATTTCACCTCCCAAACAAATTTTGATGTTTCTACGACAATTACCAATCACATTAAAACGACAACAATCACATTAACAGTTTCCTTCATTAGTTTTTTTTATCACAACGTTCCCAATAATTTCCATTATTAATGAGAGGAGATACGTATTTTTACCAAAACTAAACGAGATATCCTGAACTTTTTTTTAGGTCTTCTCTCATTTTATGCCAATTTGGAAGGGAGTGATCTTTTCCAGATCTCACCAGAAAAAAATCATAATCTTTTTATTATTGCACCTCCCAAACAAATTTTGATTTTCTACGACAACTAAAAATCACATTAAAACGACAACAATAACATTAACCGTTTCCTTTATTAGTTTTTTTTATTACAACGTTTACAATAATTTTCAATATTAATGACAGGAGATACGTATTTTCAACAAAATTAAACGAGACATCCTAAACTTTTTTTTAGGCCTTCTCTCATTTTATGCCAATTTGGAAAGGAATGATCTTTTCATATCTCACCAGAAAAAAATCATAATCTTTCTATTATTTCACCTCCCAAACATATCGTGAAATTTTGATGCTTCTACGACAATGACCAATCACATTAAAATGACAACAATCACATTAACAGTTTCCTTTATTAGTTTTTTTATCACAACGTTTACAATAATTTCCATTATTAATGAGAGGAGATACGTATTTCTAACAAAATTAAACGAGACATCCTGAACTTTTTTTAGGTCTTCTCTCAGTTTATGCCAATTTGGAAGCGAATGATCTTTTCAGATCTCGCTAGAAAAAAAATCGTAATCTTTTTATTTTTCACCTCCCAAACAAATTTTGATGTTTCTACGACAACTAAAAATCTCATTAAAATGACAACAATCACCTTAACAGCCTCCTTTATTAGTTTTTTTATTACAACGTTTACAATAATTTTCAATATTAATGACAGGAGATACGTATTTTTAACAAAATTAAACGAGACATCCTGAACTTTTTTTAGGTCTTCTCTCAGTTTGTGCCAATTTGGAAGCGAATGATCTTTTCAGATCTCGCTAGAAAAAAATCATAATCTTTTTATTTTTCACCTCCCAAACAAATTTTGATGTTTCTACGACAACTAAAAATCTCATTAAAATGACAACAATCACCTTAACAGCCTCCTTTATTAGTTTTTTTATTACAACGTTTACAATAATTTTCAATATTAATGACAGGAGATACGTATTTTTAACAAAATTAAACGAGACATCCTGAACTTTTTTTTAGGTCTTCTCTCATTTTATGCCAATTTGGAAGGGAATGATCTTTTCAGATCTCACCACAAAGAAATCATAATCTTTCTATTATTTCACCTCCCAAACAAATTTTGATGTTTCTACGACAATTACCAATCACATTAAAACGACAACAATCACATTAACAGTTTCCTTCATTAGTTTTTTTTATCACAACGTTCCCAATAATTTCCATTATTAATGAGAGGAGATACGTATTTTTACCAAAACTAAACGAGATATCCTGAACTTTTTTTTAGGTCTTCTCTCATTTTATGCCAATTTGGAAGGGAGTGATCTTTTCCAGATCTCACCAGAAAAAAATCATAATCTTTTTATTATTGCACCTCCCAAACAAATTTTGATTTTCTACGACAACTAAAAATCACATTAAAACGACAACAATAACATTAACCGTTTCCTTTATTAGTTTTTTTTATTACAACGTTTACAATAATTTTCAATATTAATGACAGGAGATACGTATTTTCAACAAAATTAAACGAGACATCCTAAACTTTTTTTTAGGCCTTCTCTCATTTTATGCCAATTTGGAAAGGAATGATCTTTTCATATCTCACCAGAAAAAAATCATAATCTTTCTATTATTTCACCTCCCAAACATATCGTGAAATTTTGATGCTTCTACGACAATGACCAATCACATTAAAATGACAACAATCACATTAACAGTTTCCTTTATTAGTTTTTTTATCACAACGTTTACAATAATTTCCATTATTAATGAGAGGAGATACGTATTTCTAACAAAATTAAACGAGACATCCTGAACTTTTTTTAGGTCTTCTCTCAGTTTATGCCAATTTGGAAGCGAATGATCTTTTCAGATCTCGCTAGAAAAAAAAATCGTAATCTTTTTATTTTTCACCTCCCAAACAAATTTTGATGTTTCTACGACAACTAAAAATCTCATTAAAATGACAACAATCACCTTAACAGCCTCCTTTATTAGTTTTTTTATTACAACGTTTACAATAATTTTCAATATTAATGACAGGAGATACGTATTTTTAACAAAATTAAACGAGACATCCTGAACTTTTTTTTAGGTCTTCTCTCATTTTATGCCAATTTGGAAGGGAATGATCTTTTCAGATCTCACCACAAAGAAATCATAATCTTTCTATTATTTCACCTCCCAAACAAATTTTGATGTTTCTACGACAATTACCAATCACATTAAAACGACAACAATCACATTAACAGTTTCCTTCATTAGTTTTTTTTATCACAACGTTCCCAATAATTTCCATTATTAATGAGAGGAGATACGTATTTTTACCAAAACTAAACGAGATATCCTGAACTTTTTTTTAGGTCTTCTCTCATTTTATGCCAATTTGGAAGGGAGTGATCTTTTCCAGATCTCACCAGAAAAAAATCATAATCTTTTTATTATTGCACCTCCCAAACAAATTTTGATTTTCTACGACAACTAAAAATCACATTAAAACGACAACAATAACATTAACCGTTTCCTTTATTAGTTTTTTTTATTACAACGTTTACAATAATTTTCAATATTAATGACAGGAGATACGTATTTTCAACAAAATTAAACGAGACATCCTAAACTTTTTTTTAGGCCTTCTCTCATTTTATGCCAATTTGGAAAGGAATGATCTTTTCATATCTCACCAGAAAAAAATCATAATCTTTCTATTATTTCACCTCCCAAACATATCGTGAAATTTTGATGCTTCTACGACAATGACCAATCACATTAAAATGACAACAATCACATTAACAGTTTCCTTTATTAGTTTTTTTATCACAACGTTTACAATAATTTCCATTATTAATGAGAGGAGATACGTATTTCTAACAAAATTAAACGAGACATCCTGAACTTTTTTTAGGTCTTCTCTCAGTTTATGCCAATTTGGAAGCGAATGATCTTTTCAGATCTCGCTAGAAAAAAAATCGTAATCTTTTTATTTTTCACCTCCCAAACAAATTTTGATGTTTCTACGACAACTAAAAATCTCATTAAAATGACAACAATCACCTTAACAGCCTCCTTTATTAGTTTTTTTATTACAACGTTTACAATAATTTTCAATATTAATGACAGGAGATACGTATTTTTAACAAAATTAAACGAGACATCCTGAACTTTTTTTTAGGTCTTCTCTCATTTTATGCCAATTTGGAAGGGAATGATCTTTTCAGATCTCACCACAAAGAAATCATAATCTTTCTATTATTTCACCTCCCAAACAAATTTTGATGTTTCTACGACAATTACCAATCACATTAAAACGACAACAATCACATTAACAGTTTCCTTCATTAGTTTTTTTTATCACAACGTTCCCAATAATTTCCATTATTAATGAGAGGAGATACGTATTTTTACCAAAACTAAACGAGATATCCTGAACTTTTTTTTAGGTCTTCTCTCATTTTATGCCAATTTGGAAGGGAGTGATCTTTTCCAGATCTCACCAGAAAAAAATCATAATCTTTTTATTATTGCACCTCCCAAACAAATTTTGATTTTCTACGACAACTAAAAATCACATTAAAACGACAACAATAACATTAACCGTTTCCTTTATTAGTTTTTTTTATTACAACGTTTACAATAATTTTCAATATTAATGACAGGAGATACGTATTTTCAACAAAATTAAACGAGACATCCTAAACTTTTTTTTAGGCCTTCTCTCATTTTATGCCAATTTGGAAAGGAATGATCTTTTCATATCTCACCAGAAAAAAATCATAATCTTTCTATTATTTCACCTCCCAAACATATCGTGAAATTTTGATGCTTCTACGACAATGACCAATCACATTAAAATGACAACAATCACATTAACAGTTTCCTTTATTAGTTTTTTTATCACAACGTTTACAATAATTTCCATTATTAATGAGAGGAGATACGTATTTCTAACAAAATTAAACGAGACATCCTGAACTTTTTTTAGGTCTTCTCTCAGTTTATGCCAATTTGGAAGCGAATGATCTTTTCAGATCTCGCTAGAAAAAAAATCGTAATCTTTTTATTTTTCACCTCCCAAACAAATTTTGATGTTTCTACGACAACTAAAAATCTCATTAAAATGACAACAATCACCTTAACAGCCTCCTTTATTAGTTTTTTTATTACAACGTTTACAATAATTTTCAATATTAATGACAGGAGATACGTATTTTTAACAAAATTAAACGAGACATCCTGAACTTTTTTTTAGGTCTTCTCTCATTTTATGCCAATTTGGAAGGGAATGATCTTTTCAGATCTCACCACAAAGAAATCATAATCTTTCTATTATTTCACCTCCCAAACAAATTTTGATGTTTCTACGACAATTACCAATCACATTAAAACGACAACAATCACATTAACAGTTTCCTTCATTAGTTTTTTTTATCACAACGTTCCCAATAATTTCCATTATTAATGAGAGGAGATACGTATTTTTACCAAAACTAAACGAGATATCCTGAACTTTTTTTTAGGTCTTCTCTCATTTTATGCCAATTTGGAAGGGAGTGATCTTTTCCAGATCTCACCAGAAAAAAATCATAATCTTTTTATTATTGCACCTCCCAAACAAATTTTGATTTTCTACGACAACTAAAAATCACATTAAAACGACAACAATAACATTAACCGTTTCCTTTATTAGTTTTTTTTATTACAACGTTTACAATAATTTTCAATATTAATGACAGGAGATACGTATTTTCAACAAAATTAAACGAGACATCCTAAACTTTTTTTTAGGCCTTCTCTCATTTTATGCCAATTTGGAAAGGAATGATCTTTTCATATCTCACCAGAAAAAAATCATAATCTTTCTATTATTTCACCTCCCAAACATATCGTGAAATTTTGATGCTTCTACGACAATGACCAATCACATTAAAATGACAACAATCACATTAACAGTTTCCTTTATTAGTTTTTTTATCACAACGTTTACAATAATTTCCATTATTAATGAGAGGAGATACGTATTTCTAACAAAATTAAACGAGACATCCTGAACTTTTTTTAGGTCTTCTCTCAGTTTATGCCAATTTGGAAGCGAATGATCTTTTCAGATCTCGCTAGAAAAAAAATCGTAATCTTTTTATTTTTCACCTCCCAAACAAATTTTGATGTTTCTACGACAACTAAAAATCTCATTAAAATGACAACAATCACCTTAACAGCCTCCTTTATTAGTTTTTTTATTACAACGTTTACAATAATTTTCAATATTAATGACAGGAGATACGTATTTTTAACAAAATTAAACGAGACATCCTGAACTTTTTTTTTAGGTCTTCTCTCATTTTATGCCAATTTGGAAGGGAATGATCTTTTCAGATCTCACCACAAAGAAATCATAATCTTTCTATTATTTCACCTCCCAAACAAATTTTGATGTTTCTACGACAATTACCAATCACATTAAAACGACAACAATCACATTAACAGTTTCCTTCATTAGTTTTTTTTATCACAACGTTCCCAATAATTTCCATTATTAATGAGAGGAGATACGTATTTTTACCAAAACTAAACGAGATATCCTGAACTTTTTTTTAGGTCTTCTCTCATTTTATGCCAATTTGGAAGGGAGTGATCTTTTCCAGATCTCACCAGAAAAAAATCATAATCTTTTTATTATTGCACCTCCCAAACAAATTTTGATTTTCTACGACAACTAAAAATCACATTAAAACGACAACAATAACATTAACCGTTTCCTTTATTAGTTTTTTTTATTACAACGTTTACAATAATTTTCAATATTAATGACAGGAGATACGTATTTTCAACAAAATTAAACGAGACATCCTAAACTTTTTTTTAGGCCTTCTCTCATTTTATGCCAATTTGGAAAGGAATGATCTTTTCATATCTCACCAGAAAAAAATCATAATCTTTCTATTATTTCACCTCCCAAACATATCGTGAAATTTTGATGCTTCTACGACAATGACCAATCACATTAAAATGACAACAATCACATTAACAGTTTCCTTTATTAGTTTTTTTATCACAACGTTTACAATAATTTCCATTATTAATGAGAGGAGATACGTATTTCTAACAAAATTAAACGAGACATCCTGAACTTTTTTTAGGTCTTCTCTCAGTTTATGCCAATTTGGAAGCGAATGATCTTTTCAGATCTCGCTAGAAAAAAAATCGTAATCTTTTTATTTTTCACCTCCCAAACAAATTTTGATGTTTCTACGACAACTAAAAATCTCATTAAAATGACAACAATCACCTTAACAGCCTCCTTTATTAGTTTTTTTATTACAACGTTTACAATAATTTTCAATATTAATGACAGGAGATACGTATTTTTAACAAAATTAAACGAGACATCCTGAACTTTTTTTTAGGTCTTCTCTCATTTTATGCCAATTTGGAAGGGAATGATCTTTTCAGATCTCACCACAAAGAAATCATAATCTTTCTATTATTTCACCTCCCAAACAAATTTTGATGTTTCTACGACAATTACCAATCACATTAAAACGACAACAATCACATTAACAGTTTCCTTCATTAGTTTTTTTTATCACAACGTTCCCAATAATTTCCATTATTAATGAGAGGAGATACGTATTTTTACCAAAACTAAACGAGATATCCTGAACTTTTTTTTAGGTCTTCTCTCATTTTATGCCAATTTGGAAGGGAGTGATCTTTTCCAGATCTCACCAGAAAAAAATCATAATCTTTTTATTATTGCACCTCCCAAACAAATTTTGATTTTCTACGACAACTAAAAATCACATTAAAACGACAACAATAACATTAACCGTTTCCTTTATTAGTTTTTTTTATTACAACGTTTACAATAATTTTCAATATTAATGACAGGAGATACGTATTTTCAACAAAATTAAACGAGACATCCTAAACTTTTTTTTAGGCCTTCTCTCATTTTATGCCAATTTGGAAAGGAATGATCTTTTCATATCTCACCAGAAAAAAATCATAATCTTTCTATTATTTCACCTCCCAAACATATCGTGAAATTTTGATGCTTCTACGACAATGACCAATCACATTAAAATGACAACAATCACATTAACAGTTTCCTTTATTAGTTTTTTTATCACAACGTTTACAATAATTTCCATTATTAATGAGAGGAGATACGTATTTCTAACAAAATTAAACGAGACATCCTGAACTTTTTTTAGGTCTTCTCTCAGTTTATGCCAATTTGGAAGCGAATGATCTTTTCAGATCTCGCTAGAAAAAAAATCGTAATCTTTTTATTTTTCACCTCCCAAACAAATTTTGATGTTTCTACGACAACTAAAAATCTCATTAAAATGACAACAATCACCTTAACAGCCTCCTTTATTAGTTTTTTTATTACAACGTTTACAATAATTTTCAATATTAATGACAGGAGATACGTATTTTTAACAAAATTAAACGAGACATCCTGAACTTTTTTTTAGGTCTTCTCTCATTTTATGCCAATTTGGAAGGGAATGATCTTTTCAGATCTCACCACAAAGAAATCATAATCTTTCTATTATTTCACCTCCCAAACAAATTTTGATGTTTCTACGACAATTACCAATCACATTAAAACGACAACAATCACATTAACAGTTTCCTTCATTAGTTTTTTTTATCACAACGTTCCCAATAATTTCCATTATTAATGAGAGGAGATACGTATTTTTACCAAAACTAAACGAGATATCCTGAACTTTTTTTTAGGTCTTCTCTCATTTTATGCCAATTTGGAAGGGAGTGATCTTTTCCAGATCTCACCAGAAAAAAATCATAATCTTTTTATTATTGCACCTCCCAAACAAATTTTGATTTTCTACGACAACTAAAAATCACATTAAAACGACAACAATAACATTAACCGTTTCCTTTATTAGTTTTTTTTATTACAACGTTTACAATAATTTTCAATATTAATGACAGGAGATACGTATTTTCAACAAAATTAAACGAGACATCCTAAACTTTTTTTTAGGCCTTCTCTCATTTTATGCCAATTTGGAAAGGAATGATCTTTTCATATCTCACCAGAAAAAAATCATAATCTTTCTATTATTTCACCTCCCAAACATATCGTGAAATTTTGATGCTTCTACGACAATGACCAATCACATTAAAATGACAACAATCACATTAACAGTTTCCTTTATTAGTTTTTTTATCACAACGTTTACAATAATTTCCATTATTAATGAGAGGAGATACGTATTTCTAACAAAATTAAACGAGACATCCTGAACTTTTTTTAGGTCTTCTCTCAGTTTATGCCAATTTGGAAGCGAATGATCTTTTCAGATCTCGCTAGAAAAAAAATCGTAATCTTTTTATTTTTCACCTCCCAAACAAATTTTGATGTTTCTACGACAACTAAAAATCTCATTAAAATGACAACAATCACCTTAACAGCCTCCTTTATTAGTTTTTTTATTACAACGTTTACAATAATTTTCAATATTAATGACAGGAGATACGTATTTTTAACAAAATTAAACGAGACATCCTGAACTTTTTTTTAGGTCTTCTCTCATTTTATGCCAATTTGGAAGGGAATGATCTTTTCAGATCTCACCACAAAGAAATCATAATCTTTCTATTATTTCACCTCCCAAACAAATTTTGATGTTTCTACGACAATTACCAATCACATTAAAACGACAACAATCACATTAACAGTTTCCTTCATTAGTTTTTTTTATCACAACGTTCCCAATAATTTCCATTATTAATGAGAGGAGATACGTATTTTTACCAAAACTAAACGAGATATCCTGAACTTTTTTTTAGGTCTTCTCTCATTTTATGCCAATTTGGAAGGGAGTGATCTTTTCCAGATCTCACCAGAAAAAAATCATAATCTTTTTATTATTGCACCTCCCAAACAAATTTTGATTTTCTACGACAACTAAAAATCACATTAAAACGACAACAATAACATTAACCGTTTCCTTTATTAGTTTTTTTTATTACAACGTTTACAATAATTTTCAATATTAATGACAGGAGATACGTATTTTCAACAAAATTAAACGAGACATCCTAAACTTTTTTTTAGGCCTTCTCTCATTTTATGCCAATTTGGAAAGGAATGATCTTTTCATATCTCACCAGAAAAAAATCATAATCTTTCTATTATTTCACCTCCCAAACATATCGTGAAATTTTGATGCTTCTACGACAATGACCAATCACATTAAAATGACAACAATCACATTAACAGTTTCCTTTATTAGTTTTTTTATCACAACGTTTACAATAATTTCCATTATTAATGAGAGGAGATACGTATTTCTAACAAAATTAAACGAGACATCCTGAACTTTTTTTAGGTCTTCTCTCAGTTTATGCCAATTTGGAAGCGAATGATCTTTTCAGATCTCGCTAGAAAAAAAATCGTAATCTTTTTATTTTTCACCTCCCAAACAAATTTTGATGTTTCTACGACAACTAAAAATCTCATTAAAATGACAACAATCACCTTAACAGCCTCCTTTATTAGTTTTTTTATTACAACGTTTACAATAATTTTCAATATTAATGACAGGAGATACGTATTTTTAACAAAATTAAACGAGACATCCTGAACTTTTTTTTAGGTCTTCTCTCATTTTATGCCAATTTGGAAGGGAATGATCTTTTCAGATCTCACCACAAAGAAATCATAATCTTTCTATTATTTCACCTCCCAAACAAATTTTGATGTTTCTACGACAATTACCAATCACATTAAAACGACAACAATCACATTAACAGTTTCCTTCATTAGTTTTTTTTATCACAACGTTCCCAATAATTTCCATTATTAATGAGAGGAGATACGTATTTTTACCAAAACTAAACGAGATATCCTGAACTTTTTTTTAGGTCTTCTCTCATTTTATGCCAATTTGGAAGGGAGTGATCTTTTCCAGATCTCACCAGAAAAAAATCATAATCTTTTTATTATTGCACCTCCCAAACAAATTTTGATTTTCTACGACAACTAAAAATCACATTAAAACGACAACAATAACATTAACCGTTTCCTTTATTAGTTTTTTTTATTACAACGTTTACAATAATTTTCAATATTAATGACAGGAGATACGTATTTTCAACAAAATTAAACGAGACATCCTAAACTTTTTTTTAGGCCTTCTCTCATTTTATGCCAATTTGGAAAGGAATGATCTTTTCATATCTCACCAGAAAAAAATCATAATCTTTCTATTATTTCACCTCCCAAACATATCGTGAAATTTTGATGCTTCTACGACAATGACCAATCACATTAAAATGACAACAATCACATTAACAGTTTCCTTTATTAGTTTTTTTATCACAACGTTTACAATAATTTCCATTATTAATGAGAGGAGATACGTATTTCTAACAAAATTAAACGAGACATCCTGAACTTTTTTTAGGTCTTCTCTCAGTTTATGCCAATTTGGAAGCGAATGATCTTTTCAGATCTCGCTAGAAAAAAAATCGTAATCTTTTTATTTTTCACCTCCCAAACAAATTTTGATGTTTCTACGACAACTAAAAATCTCATTAAAATGACAACAATCACCTTAACAGCCTCCTTTATTAGTTTTTTTATTACAACGTTTACAATAATTTTCAATATTAATGACAGGAGATACGTATTTTTAACAAAATTAAACGAGACATCCTGAACTTTTTTTTAGGTCTTCTCTCATTTTATGCCAATTTGGAAGGGAATGATCTTTTCAGATCTCACCACAAAGAAATCATAATCTTTCTATTATTTCACCTCCCAAACAAATTTTGATGTTTCTACGACAATTACCAATCACATTAAAACGACAACAATCACATTAACAGTTTCCTTCATTAGTTTTTTTTATCACAACGTTCCCAATAATTTCCATTATTAATGAGAGGAGATACGTATTTTTACCAAAACTAAACGAGATATCCTGAACTTTTTTTTAGGTCTTCTCTCATTTTATGCCAATTTGGAAGGGAGTGATCTTTTCCAGATCTCACCAGAAAAAAATCATAATCTTTTTATTATTGCACCTCCCAAACAAATTTTGATTTTCTACGACAACTAAAAATCACATTAAAACGACAACAATAACATTAACCGTTTCCTTTATTAGTTTTTTTTATTACAACGTTTACAATAATTTTCAATATTAATGACAGGAGATACGTATTTTCAACAAAATTAAACGAGACATCCTAAACTTTTTTTTAGGCCTTCTCTCATTTTATGCCAATTTGGAAAGGAATGATCTTTTCATATCTCACCAGAAAAAAATCATAATCTTTCTATTATTTCACCTCCCAAACATATCGTGAAATTTTGATGCTTCTACGACAATGACCAATCACATTAAAATGACAACAATCACATTAACAGTTTCCTTTATTAGTTTTTTTATCACAACGTTTACAATAATTTCCATTATTAATGAGAGGAGATACGTATTTCTAACAAAATTAAACGAGACATCCTGAACTTTTTTTAGGTCTTCTCTCAGTTTATGCCAATTTGGAAGCGAATGATCTTTTCAGATCTCGCTAGAAAAAAAATCGTAATCTTTTTATTTTTCACCTCCCAAACAAATTTTGATGTTTCTACGACAACTAAAAATCTCATTAAAATGACAACAATCACCTTAACAGCCTCCTTTATTAGTTTTTTTATTACAACGTTTACAATAATTTTCAATATTAATGACAGGAGATACGTATTTTTAACAAAATTAAACGAGACATCCTGAACTTTTTTTTAGGTCTTCTCTCATTTTATGCCAATTTGGAAGGGAATGATCTTTTCAGATCTCACCACAAAGAAATCATAATCTTTCTATTATTTCACCTCCCAAACAAATTTTGATGTTTCTACGACAATTACCAATCACATTAAAACGACAACAATCACATTAACAGTTTCCTTCATTAGTTTTTTTTATCACAACGTTCCCAATAATTTCCATTATTAATGAGAGGAGATACGTATTTTTACCAAAACTAAACGAGATATCCTGAACTTTTTTTTAGGTCTTCTCTCATTTTATGCCAATTTGGAAGGGAGTGATCTTTTCCAGATCTCACCAGAAAAAAATCATAATCTTTTTATTATTGCACCTCCCAAACAAATTTTGATTTTCTACGACAACTAAAAATCACATTAAAACGACAACAATAACATTAACCGTTTCCTTTATTAGTTTTTTTTATTACAACGTTTACAATAATTTTCAATATTAATGACAGGAGATACGTATTTTCAACAAAATTAAACGAGACATCCTAAACTTTTTTTTAGGCCTTCTCTCATTTTATGCCAATTTGGAAAGGAATGATCTTTTCATATCTCACCAGAAAAAAATCATAATCTTTCTATTATTTCACCTCCCAAACATATCGTGAAATTTTGATGCTTCTACGACAATGACCAATCACATTAAAATGACAACAATCACATTAACAGTTTCCTTTATTAGTTTTTTTATCACAACGTTTACAATAATTTCCATTATTAATGAGAGGAGATACGTATTTCTAACAAAATTAAACGAGACATCCTGAACTTTTTTTAGGTCTTCTCTCAGTTTATGCCAATTTGGAAGCGAATGATCTTTTCAGATCTCGCTAGAAAAAAAATCGTAATCTTTTTATTTTTCACCTCCCAAACAAATTTTGATGTTTCTACGACAACTAAAAATCTCATTAAAATGACAACAATCACCTTAACAGCCTCCTTTATTAGTTTTTTTATTACAACGTTTACAATAATTTTCAATATTAATGACAGGAGATACGTATTTTTAACAAAATTAAACGAGACATCCTGAACTTTTTTTTAGGTCTTCTCTCATTTTATGCCAATTTGGAAGGGAATGATCTTTTCAGATCTCACCACAAAGAAATCATAATCTTTCTATTATTTCACCTCCCAAACAAATTTTGATGTTTCTACGACAATTACCAATCACATTAAAACGACAACAATCACATTAACAGTTTCCTTCATTAGTTTTTTTTATCACAACGTTCCCAATAATTTCCATTATTAATGAGAGGAGATACGTATTTTTACCAAAACTAAACGAGATATCCTGAACTTTTTTTTAGGTCTTCTCTCATTTTATGCCAATTTGGAAGGGAGTGATCTTTTCCAGATCTCACCAGAAAAAAATCATAATCTTTTTATTATTGCACCTCCCAAACAAATTTTGATTTTCTACGACAACTAAAAATCACATTAAAACGACAACAATAACATTAACCGTTTCCTTTATTAGTTTTTTTTATTACAACGTTTACAATAATTTTCAATATTAATGACAGGAGATACGTATTTTCAACAAAATTAAACGAGACATCCTAAACTTTTTTTTAGGCCTTCTCTCATTTTATGCCAATTTGGAAAGGAATGATCTTTTCATATCTCACCAGAAAAAAATCATAATCTTTCTATTATTTCACCTCCCAAACATATCGTGAAATTTTGATGCTTCTACGACAATGACCAATCACATTAAAATGACAACAATCACATTAACAGTTTCCTTTATTAGTTTTTTTATCACAACGTTTACAATAATTTCCATTATTAATGAGAGGAGATACGTATTTCTAACAAAATTAAACGAGACATCCTGAACTTTTTTTAGGTCTTCTCTCAGTTTATGCCAATTTGGAAGCGAATGATCTTTTCAGATCTCGCTAGAAAAAAAATCGTAATCTTTTTATTTTTCACCTCCCAAACAAATTTTGATGTTTCTACGACAACTAAAAATCTCATTAAAATGACAACAATCACCTTAACAGCCTCCTTTATTAGTTTTTTTATTACAACGTTTACAATAATTTTCAATATTAATGACAGGAGATACGTATTTTTAACAAAATTAAACGAGACATCCTGAACTTTTTTTTAGGTCTTCTCTCATTTTATGCCAATTTGGAAGGGAATGATCTTTTCAGATCTCACCACAAAGAAATCATAATCTTTCTATTATTTCACCTCCCAAACAAATTTTGATGTTTCTACGACAATTACCAATCACATTAAAACGACAACAATCACATTAACAGTTTCCTTCATTAGTTTTTTTTATCACAACGTTCCCAATAATTTCCATTATTAATGAGAGGAGATACGTATTTTTACCAAAACTAAACGAGATATCCTGAACTTTTTTTTAGGTCTTCTCTCATTTTATGCCAATTTGGAAGGGAGTGATCTTTTCCAGATCTCACCAGAAAAAAATCATAATCTTTTTATTATTGCACCTCCCAAACAAATTTTGATTTTCTACGACAACTAAAAATCACATTAAAACGACAACAATAACATTAACCGTTTCCTTTATTAGTTTTTTTTATTACAACGTTTACAATAATTTTCAATATTAATGACAGGAGATACGTATTTTCAACAAAATTAAACGAGACATCCTAAACTTTTTTTTAGGCCTTCTCTCATTTTATGCCAATTTGGAAAGGAATGATCTTTTCATATCTCACCAGAAAAAAATCATAATCTTTCTATTATTTCACCTCCCAAACATATCGTGAAATTTTGATGCTTCTACGACAATGACCAATCACATTAAAATGACAACAATCACATTAACAGTTTCCTTTATTAGTTTTTTTATCACAACGTTTACAATAATTTCCATTATTAATGAGAGGAGATACGTATTTCTAACAAAATTAAACGAGACATCCTGAACTTTTTTTAGGTCTTCTCTCAGTTTATGCCAATTTGGAAGCGAATGATCTTTTCAGATCTCGCTAGAAAAAAAATCGTAATCTTTTTATTTTTCACCTCCCAAACAAATTTTGATGTTTCTACGACAACTAAAAATCTCATTAAAATGACAACAATCACCTTAACAGCCTCCTTTATTAGTTTTTTTATTACAACGTTTACAATAATTTTCAATATTAATGACAGGAGATACGTATTTTTAACAAAATTAAACGAGACATCCTGAACTTTTTTTTAGGTCTTCTCTCATTTTATGCCAATTTGGAAGGGAATGATCTTTTCAGATCTCACCACAAAGAAATCATAATCTTTCTATTATTTCACCTCCCAAACAAATTTTGATGTTTCTACGACAATTACCAATCACATTAAAACGACAACAATCACATTAACAGTTTCCTTCATTAGTTTTTTTTATCACAACGTTCCCAATAATTTCCATTATTAATGAGAGGAGATACGTATTTTTACCAAAACTAAACGAGATATCCTGAACTTTTTTTTAGGTCTTCTCTCATTTTATGCCAATTTGGAAGGGAGTGATCTTTTCCAGATCTCACCAGAAAAAAATCATAATCTTTTTATTATTGCACCTCCCAAACAAATTTTGATTTTCTACGACAACTAAAAATCACATTAAAACGACAACAATAACATTAACCGTTTCCTTTATTAGTTTTTTTTATTACAACGTTTACAATAATTTTCAATATTAATGACAGGAGATACGTATTTTCAACAAAATTAAACGAGACATCCTAAACTTTTTTTTAGGCCTTCTCTCATTTTATGCCAATTTGGAAAGGAATGATCTTTTCATATCTCACCAGAAAAAAATCATAATCTTTCTATTATTTCACCTCCCAAACATATCGTGAAATTTTGATGCTTCTACGACAATGACCAATCACATTAAAATGACAACAATCACATTAACAGTTTCCTTTATTAGTTTTTTTATCACAACGTTTACAATAATTTCCATTATTAATGAGAGGAGATACGTATTTCTAACAAAATTAAACGAGACATCCTGAACTTTTTTTAGGTCTTCTCTCAGTTTATGCCAATTTGGAAGCGAATGATCTTTTCAGATCTCGCTAGAAAAAAAATCGTAATCTTTTTATTTTTCACCTCCCAAACAAATTTTGATGTTTCTACGACAACTAAAAATCTCATTAAAATGACAACAATCACCTTAACAGCCTCCTTTATTAGTTTTTTTATTACAACGTTTACAATAATTTTCAATATTAATGACAGGAGATACGTATTTTTAACAAAATTAAACGAGACATCCTGAACTTTTTTTTAGGTCTTCTCTCATTTTATGCCAATTTGGAAGGGAATGATATTTTCAGATCTCACCACAAAGAAATCATAATCTTTCTATTATTTCACCTCCCAAACAAATTTTGATGTTTCTACGACAATTACCAATCACATTAAAACGACAACAATCACATTAACAGTTTCCTTCATTAGTTTTTTTTATCACAACGTTCCCAATAATTTCCATTATTAATGAGAGGAGATACGTATTTTTACCAAAACTAAACAAGATATCCTGAACTTTTTTTTAGGTCTTCTCTCATTTTATGCCAATTTGGAAGGGAGTGATCTTTTCCAGATCTCACCAGAAAAAAATCATAATCTTTTTATTATTGCACCTCCCAAACAAATTTTGATTTTCTACGACAACTAAAAATCACATTAAAACGACAACAATAACATTAACCGTTTCCTTTATTAGTTTTTTTTATTACAACGTTTACAATAATTTTCAATATTAATGACAGGAGATACGTATTTTCAACAAAATTAAACGAGACATCCTAAACTTTTTTTTAGGCCTTCTCTCATTTTATGCCAATTTGGAAAGGAATGATCTTTTCATATCTCACCAGAAAAAAATCATAATCTTTCTATTATTTCACCTCCCAAACATATCGTGAAATTTTGATGCTTCTACGACAATGACCAATCACATTAAAATGACAACAATCACATTAACAGTTTCCTTTATTAGTTTTTTTATCACAACGTTTACAATAATTTCCATTATTAATGAGAGGAGATACGTATTTCTAACAAAATTAAACGAGACATCCTGAACTTTTTTTAGGTCTTCTCTCAGTTTATGCCAATTTGGAAGCGAATGATCTTTTCAGATCTCGCTAGAAAAAAAATCGTAATCTTTTTATTTTTCACCTCCCAAACAAATTTTGATGTTTCTACGACAACTAAAAATCTCATTAAAATGACAACAATCACCTTAACAGCCTCCTTTATTAGTTTTTTTATTACAACGTTTACAATAATTTTCAATATTAATGACAGGAGATACGT
Source organism: Pueraria montana var. lobata (assembly GCA_026413185.1). Lineage (NCBI taxonomy): Eukaryota > Viridiplantae > Streptophyta > Magnoliopsida > Fabales > Fabaceae > Pueraria > Pueraria montana. Next base: position 1,370,455 of record JAOZWA010000174.1, read on the forward strand.
ATTTTTAACAAAATTAAACGAGACATCCTGAACTTTTTTTTAGGTCTTCTCTCATTTTATGCCAATTTGGAAGGGAATGATCTTTTCAGATCTCACCACAAAGAAATCATAATCTTTCTATTATTTCACCTCCCAAACAAATTTTGATGTTTCTACGACAATTACCAATCACATTAAAACGACAACAATCACATTAACAGTTTCCTTCATTAGTTTTTTTTATCACAACGTTCCCAATAATTTCCATTATTAATGAGAGGAGATACGTATTTTTACCAAAACTAAACGAGATATCCTGAACTTTTTTTTAGGTCTTCTCTCATTTTATGCCAATTTGGAAGGGAGTGATCTTTTCCAGATCTCACCAGAAAAAAATCATAATCTTTTTATTATTGCACCTCCCAAACAAATTTTGATTTTCTACGACAACTAAAAATCACATTAAAACGACAACAATAACATTAACCGTTTCCTTTATTAGTTTTTTTTATTACAACGTTTACAATAATTTTCAATATTAATGACAGGAGATACGTATTTTCAACAAAATTAAACGAGACATCCTAAACTTTTTTTTAGGCCTTCTCTCATTTTATGCCAATTTGGAAAGGAATGATCTTTTCATATCTCACCAGAAAAAAATCATAATCTTTCTATTATTTCACCTCCCAAACATATCGTGAAATTTTGATGCTTCTACGACAATGACCAATCACATTAAAATGACAACAATCACATTAACAGTTTCCTTTATTAGTTTTTTTATCACAACGTTTACAATAATTTCCATTATTAATGAGAGGAGATACGTATTTCTAACAAAATTAAACGAGACATCCTGAACTTTTTTTAGGTCTTCTCTCAGTTTATGCCAATTTGGAAGCGAATGATCTTTTCAGATCTCGCTAGAAAAAAAATCGTAATCTTTTTATTTTTCACCTCCCAAACAAATTTTGATGTTTCTACGACAACTAAAAATCTCATTAAAATGACAACAATCACCTTAACAGCCTCCTTTATTAGTTTTTTTATTACAACGTTTACAATAATTTTCAATATTAATGACAGGAGATACGTATTTTTAACAAAATTAAACGAGACATCCTGAACTTTTTTTTAGGTCTTCTCTCATTTTATGCCAATTTGGAAGGGAATGATCTTTTCAGATCTCACCACAAAGAAATCATAATCTTTCTATTATTTCACCTCCCAAACAAATTTTGATGTTTCTACGACAATTACCAATCACATTAAAACGACAACAATCACATTAACAGTTTCCTTCATTAGTTTTTTTTATCACAACGTTCCCAATAATTTCCATTATTAATGAGAGGAGATACGTATTTTTACCAAAACTAAACGAGATATCCTGAACTTTTTTTTAGGTCTTCTCTCATTTTATGCCAATTTGGAAGGGAGTGATCTTTTCCAGATCTCACCAGAAAAAAATCATAATCTTTTTATTATTGCACCTCCCAAACAAATTTTGATTTTCTACGACAACTAAAAATCACATTAAAACGACAACAATAACATTAACCGTTTCCTTTATTAGTTTTTTTTATTACAACGTTTACAATAATTTTCAATATTAATGACAGGAGATACGTATTTTCAACAAAATTAAACGAGACATCCTAAACTTTTTTTTAGGCCTTCTCTCATTTTATGCCAATTTGGAAAGGAATGATCTTTTCATATCTCACCAGAAAAAAATCATAATCTTTCTATTATTTCACCTCCCAAACATATCGTGAAATTTTGATGCTTCTACGACAATGACCAATCACATTAAAATGACAACAATCACATTAACAGTTTCCTTTATTAGTTTTTTTATCACAACGTTTACAATAATTTCCATTATTAATGAGAGGAGATACGTATTTCTAACAAAATTAAACGAGACATCCTGAACTTTTTTTAGGTCTTCTCTCAGTTTATGCCAATTTGGAAGCGAATGATCTTTTCAGATCTCGCTAGAAAAAAAATCGTAATCTTTTTATTTTTCACCTCCCAAACAAATTTTGATGTTTCTACGACAACTAAAAATCTCATTAAAATGACAACAATCACCTTAACAGCCTCCTTTATTAGTTTTTTTATTACAACGTTTACAATAATTTTCAATATTAATGACAGGAGATACGTATTTTTAACAAAATTAAACGAGACATCCTGAACTTTTTTTTAGGTCTTCTCTCATTTTATGCCAATTTGGAAGGGAATGATCTTTTCAGATCTCACCACAAAGAAATCATAATCTTTCTATTATTTCACCTCCCAAACAAATTTTGATGTTTCTACGACAATTACCAATCACATTAAAACGACAACAATCACATTAACAGTTTCCTTCATTAGTTTTTTTTATCACAACGTTCACAATAATTTCCATTATTAATGAGAGGAGATACGTATTTTTACCAAAACTAAACGAGATATCCTGAACTTTTTTTTAGGTCTTCTCTCATTTTATGCCAATTTGGAAGGGAGTGATCTTTTCCAGATCTCACCAGAAAAAAATCATAATCTTTTTATTATTGCACCTCCCAAACAAATTTTGATTTTCTACGACAACTAAAAATCACATTAAAACGACAATAATAACATTAACCGTTTCCTTTATTAGTTTTTTTTATTACAACGTTTACAATAATTTTCAATATTAATGACAGGAGATACGTATTTTCAACAAAATTAAACGAGACATCCTAAACTTTTTTTTAGGCCTTCTCTCATTTTATGCCAATTTGGAAAGGAATGATCTTTTCATATCTCACCAGAAAAAAATCATAATCTTTCTATTATTTCACCTCCCAAACATATCGTGAAATTTTGATGCTTCTACGACAATGACCAATCACATTAAAATGACAACAATCACATTAACAGTTTCCTTTATTAGTTTTTTTATCACAACGTTTACAATAATTTCCATTATTAATGAGAGGAGATACGTATTTTTAACAAAATTAAACGAGACATCCTGAACTTTTTTTAGGTCTTCTCTCAGTTTATGCCAATTTTGAAGCGAATGATCTTTTCAGATCTCGCTAGAAAAAAATCATAACCTTTTTATTTTTCACCTCCCAAACAAATTTTGATGTTTCTACGACAACTAAAAATCTCATTAAAATGACAACAATCACCTTAACAGCCTCCTTTATTAGTTTTTTTATTACAACGTTTACAATAATTTTCAATATTAATGACAGGAGATACGTATTTTTAACAAAATTAAACGAGACATCCTAAACTTTTTTTTAGGTCTTCTCTCATTTTATGCCAATTTGGAAGGGAATGATCTTTTCATATCTCACCAGAAAAAAATCATAATCTTTCTATTATTTCACCTCCCAAACATATCGTGAAATTTTGATGCTTCTACGACAATGACCAATCACATTAAAATGACAACAATCACATTAACAGTTTCCTTTATTAGTTTTTTTATCACAACGTTTACAATAATTTCCATTATTAATGAGAGGAGATACGTATTTCTAACAAAATTAAACGAGACATCCTGAACTTTTTTTAGGTCTTCTCTCAGTTTATGCCAATTTGGAAGCGAATGATCTTTTCAGATCTCGCTAGAAAAAAAATCGTAATCTTTTTATTTTTCACCTCCCAAACAAATTTTGATGTTTCTACGACAAGTAAAAATCTCATTAAAATGACAACAATCACCTTAACAGCCTCCTTTATTAGTTTTTTTATTACAACGTTTACAATAATTTTCAATATTAATGACAGGAGATACGTATTTTTAACAAAATTAAACGAGACATCCTGAACTTTTTTTAGGTCTTCTCTCAGTTTATGCCAATTTTGAAGCGAATGATCTTTCAGATCTCGCTAGAAAAAAATCATAATCTTTTTGTTTTTCACCTCCCAAACAAATTTTGATGTTTCTACGACAACTAAAAATCTCATTAAAATGACAACAATCACCTTAACAGCCTCCTTTATTAGTTTTTTTATTACAACGTTTACAATAATTTTCAATATTAATGACAGGAGATACGTATTTTTAAAAAAATTAAACGAGACATCCTGAACTTTTTTTTAGGTCTTCTCTCATTTTATGCCAATTTGGAAGGGAATGATCTTTTCAGATCTCACCACAAAGAAATCATAATCTTTCTATTATTTCACCTCCCAAACAAATTTTGATGTCTCTACGACAATTACCAATCACATTAAAACGACAACAATCACATTAACAGTTTCCTTCATTAGTTTTTTTTTATCACAACGTTCCCAATAATTTCCATTATTAATGAGAGGAGATACGTATTTTTACCAAAACTAAACGACATATCCTGAACTTTTTTTTAGGTCTTCTCTCATTTTATGCCAATTTGGAAGGGAGTGATCTTTTTCAGATCTCACCAGAAAAAAATCATAATCTTTTTATTATTGCACCTCCCAAACAAATTTTGATTTTCTACGACAACTAAAAATCACATTAAAACGACAACAATCACATTAACCGTTTCCTTTATTAGGTTATTTTTATTACAACGTTTACAATAATTTTCAATATTAATGACAGGAGATACGTATTTTTAACAAAATCAAACGAGACATGCTTAACTTTTTTTTAGGTCTTCTCTCATTTTATGCCAATTTGGAAGGGAATGATCTTTTCATATCTCACCAGAAAAAAATCATAATCTTTCTATTATTTCACCTCCCAAACATATCGTGAAATTTTGATGTTTCTACGACAATGACCAATCACATTAAAATGACAACAATCACATTAATAGTTTCCTTTATTAGTTTTTTTTATCACAACGTTTACAATAATTTCCATTATTAATGAGAGGAGATACGTATTTTTAACAAAATTAAACGAGACATCCTGAACTTTTTTTAGGTCTTCTCTCAGTTTATGCCAATTTGGAAGCGAATGATCTTTTCAGATCTCGCTAGAAAAAAATCATAATCTTTTTATTTTCCACCTCCCAAACAAATTTTGATGTTTCTACGACAACTAAAAATCTCATTAAAATGACAACAATCACATTAACAGTTTCGTTCATTAGTTTTTTTTATCACAACGTTCACAATAATTTCCATTATTAATGAGAGGAGATACGTATTTTTAACAAAATTAAACGAGACATCCTGAACTTTTTTTAGGTCTTCTCTCAGTTTATGCCAATTTGGAAGCGAATGATCTTTTCAGATCTCGCTAGAAAAAAATCATAATCTTTTTATTTTTCACCTCCCAAACAAATTTTGATGTTTCTACGACAACTAAAAATCTCATTAAAATGACAACAATCACCTTAACAGCCTCCTTTATTAGTTTTTTTATTACAACGTTTACAATAATTTTCAATATTAATGACAGGAGATACGTATTTTTAACAAAATTAAACGAGATATCCTGAACTTTTTTTTAGGTCTTCTCTCATTTTATGCCAATTTGGGAGGGAATGATATTTTCAGATCTCACCACAAAGAAATCATAATCTTTCTATTATTTCACCTCCCAAACAAATTTTGATGTTTCTACAACAATTACCAATCACATTAACAGTTTCCTTCATTAGTTTTTTTTATCACAACGTTCAGAATAATTTCCATTATTAATGAGAGGAGATACGTATTTTTACCAAAACTAAACGAGATATCCTGAACTTTTTTTTAGGTCTTCTCTCATTTTATGCCAATTTGGAAGGGAGTGATCTTTTCATATCTCACCAGAAAAAAATCATAATCTATCTATTATTTCACCTCCCAAACATATCGTGAAATATTGATGTTTCTACGACAATGACCAATCACATTAAAATGACAACAATCACATTAACAGTTTCCTTTATTAGTTTTTTTATCACAACGTTTACAATAATTTCCATTATTAATGAGAGGAGATACGTATTTTTAACAAAATTAAACGAGACATCCTGAACTTGTTTTAGGTCTTCTCTCAGTTTATGCCAATTTTGAAGCGAATGATCTTTTCAGATCTCGCTAGAAAAAAATCATAATCTTTTTGTTTTTCACCTCCCAAACAAATTTTGATGTTTCTACGACAACTAAAAATCTCATTAAAATGACAACAATCACCTTAACAGCCTCCTTTATTAGTTTTTTTATTACAACGTTTACAATAATTTTCAATATTAATGACAGGAGATACGTATTTTTAAAAAAATTAAACGAGACATCCTGAACTTTTTTTTAGGTCTTCTCTCATTTTATGCCAATTTGGAAGGGAATGATCTTTTCAGATCTCACCACAAAGAAATCATAATCTTTCGATTATTTCACCTCCCAAACAAATTTTGATGTTTCTACGACAATTACCAATCACATTAAAACGACAACAATCACATTAACAGTTTCCTTCATTAGTTTTTTTTATCACAACGTTCCCAATAATTTCCATTATTAATGAGAGGAGATACGTATTTTTACCAAAACTAAACGAGATATCCTGAACTTTTTTTTAGGTCTTCTCTCATTTTATGCCAATTTGGAAGGGAGTGATCTTTTTCAGATCTCACCAGAAAAAAATCATAATCTTTTTATTATTGCACCTCCCAAACAAATTTTGATTTTCTACGACAACTAAAAATCACATTAAAACGACAACAATCACATTAACCGTTTTCTTTATTAGGTTATTTTTATTACAACGTTTACAATAATTTTCAATATTAATGACAGGAGATACGTATTTTTAACAAAATCAAACGAGACATCCTTAACTTTTTTTTAGGTCTTCTCTCATTTTATGCCAATTTGGAAGGGAATGATCTTTTCATATCTCACCAGAAAAAAATCATAATCTTTCTATTATTTCACCTCCCAAACATATCGTGAAATTTTGATGTTTCTACGACAATGACCAATCACATTAAAATGACAACAATCACATTAATAGTTTCCTTTATTAGTTTTTTTTTATCACAACGTTTACAATAATTTCCATTATTAATGAGAGGAGATACGTATTTTTAACAAAATTAAACGAGACATCCTGAACTTTTTTTAGGTCTTCTCTCAGTTTATGCCAATTTGGAAGCGAATGATCTTTTCAGATCTCGCTAGAAAAAAATCATAATCTTTTTATTTTCCACCTCCCAAACAAATTTTGATGTTTCTACGACAACTAAAAATCTCATTAAAATGACAACAATCACATTAACAGTTTCGTTCATTAGTTTTTTTATCACAACGTTCACAATAATTTTCATTATTAATGAGAGGAGATACGTATTTTTAACAAAATTAAACGAGACATCCTGAACTTTTTTTAGGTCTTCTCTCAGTTTATGCCAATTTGGAAGCGAATGATCTTTTCAGATCTCGCTAGAAAAAAATCATAATCTTTTTATTTTTCACCTCCCAAACAAATTTTGATGTTTCTACGACAACTAAAAATCTCATTAAAATGACAACAATCACCTTAACAGCCTCCTTTATTAGTTTTTTTATTACAACGTTTACAATAATTTTCAATATTAATGACAGGAGATACGTATTTTTAACAAAATTAAACGAGATATCCTGAACTTTTTTTTAGGTCTTCTCTCATTTTATGCCAATTTGGGAGGGAATGATATTTTCAGATCTCACCACAAAGAAATCATAATCTTTCTATTATTTCACCTCCCAAACAAATTTTGATGTTTCTACAACAATTACCAATCACATTAACAGTTTCCTTCATTAGTTTTTTTTATCACAACGTTCAGAATAATTTCCATTATTAATGAGAGGAGATACGTATTTTTACCAAAACTAAACGAGATATCCTGAACTTTTTTTTAGGTCTTCTCTCATTTTATGCCAATTTGGAAGGGAGTGATCTTTTCATATCTCACCAGAAAAAAATCATAATCTATCTATTATTTCACCTCCCAAACATATCGTGAAATATTGATGTTTCTACGACAATGACCAATCACATTAAAATGACAACAATCACATTAACAGTTTCCTTTATTAGTTTTTTTATCACAACGTTTACAATAATTTCCATTATTAATGAGAGGAGATACGTATTTTTAACAAAATTAAACGAGACATCCTGAACTTGTTTTAGGTCTTCTCTCAGTTTATGCCAATTTTGAAGCGAATGATCTTTTCAGATCTCGCTAGAAAAAAATCATAATCTTTTTGTTTTTCACCTCCCAAACAAATTTTGATGTTTCTACGACAACTAAAAATCTCATTAAAATGACAACAATCACCTTAACAGCCTCCTTTATTAGTTTTTTTATTACAACGTTTACAATAATTTTCAATATTAATGACAGGAGATACGTATTTTTAAAAAAATTAAACGAGACATCCTGAACTTTTTTTTAGGTCTTCTCTCATTTTATGCCAATTTGGAAGGGAATGATCTTTTCAGATCTCACCACAAAGAAATCATAATCTTTCGATTATTTCACCTCCCAAACAAATTTTGATGTTTCTACGACAATTACCAATCACATTAAAACGACAACAATCACATTAACAGTTTCCTTCATTAGTTTTTTTTATCACAACGTTCCCAATAATTTCCATTATTAATGAGAGGAGATACGTATTTTTACCAAAACTAAACGAGATATCCTGAACTTTTTTTTAGGTCTTCTCTCATTTTATGCCAATTTGGAAGGGAGTGATCTTTTTCAGATCTCACCAAAAAAAAATCATAATCTTTTTATTATTGCACCTCCCAAACAAATTTTGATTTTCTACGACAACTAAAAATCACATTAAAACGACAACAATCACATTAACCGTTTTCTTTATTAGGTTATTTTTATTACAACGTTTACAATAATTTTCAATATTAATGACAGGAGATACGTATTTTTAACAAAATCAAACGAGACATCCTTAACTTTTTTTTAGGTCTTCTCTCATTTTATGCCAATTTGGAAGGGAATGATCTTTTCATATCTCACCAGAAAAAAATCATAATCTTTCTATTATTTCACCTCCCAAACATATCGTGAAATTTTGATGTTTCTACGACAATGACCAATCACATTAAAATGACAACAATCACATTAATAGTTTCCTTTATTAGTTTTTTTTTATCACAACGTTTACAATAATTTCCATTATTAATGAGAGGAGATACGTATTTTTAACAAAATTAAACGAGACATCCTGAACTTTTTTTAGGTCTTCTCTCAGTTTATGCCAATTTGGAAGCGAATGATCTTTTCAGATCTCGCTAGAAAAAAATCATAATCTTTTTATTTTCCACCTCCCAAACAAATTTTGATGTTTCTACGACAACTAAAAATCTCATTAAAATGACAACAATCACATTAACAGTTTCGTTCATTAGTTTTTTTATCACAACGTTCACAATAATTTTCATTATTAATGAGAGGAGATACGTATTTTTAACAAAATTAAACGAGACATCCTGAACTTTTTTTAGGTCTTCTCTCAGTTTATGCCAATTTGGAAGCGAATGATCTTTTCAGATCTCGCTAGAAAAAAATCATAATCTTTTTATTTTTCACCTCCCAAACAAATTTTGATGTTTCTACGACAACTAAAAATCTCATTAAAATGACAACAATCACCTTAACAGCCTCCTTTATTAGTTTTTTTATTACAACGTTTACAATAATTTTCAATATTAATGACAGGAGATACGTATTTTTAACAAAATTAAACGAGATATCCTGAACTTTTTTTTAGGTCTTCTCTCATTTTATGCCAATTTGGGAGGGAATGATATTTTCAGATCTCACCACAAAGAAATCATAATCTTTCTATTATTTCACCTCCCAAACAAATTTTGATGTTTCTACAACAATTACCAATCACATTAACAGTTTCCTTCATTAGTTTTTTTTATCACAACGTTCAGAATAATTTCCATTATTAATGAGAGGAGATACGTATTTTTACCAAAACTAAACGAGATATCCTGAACTTTTTTTTAGGTCTTCTCTCATTTTATGCCAATTTGGAAGGGAGTGATCTTTTCATATCTCACCAGAAAAAAATCATAATCTATCTATTATTTCACCTCCCAAACATATCGTGAAATATTGATGTTTCTACGACAATGACCAATCACATTAAAATGACAACAATCACATTAACAGTTTCCTTTATTAGTTTTTTTATCACAACGTTTACAATAATTTCCATTATTAATGAGAGGAGATACGTATTTTTAACAAAATTAAACGAGACATCCTGAACTTGTTTTAGGTCTTCTCTCAGTTTATGCCAATTTTGAAGCGAATGATCTTTTCAGATCTCGCTAGAAAAAAATCATAATCTTTTTGTTTTTCACCTCCCAAACAAATTTTGATGTTTCTACGACAACTAAAAATCTCATTAAAATGACAACAATCACCTTAACAGCCTCCTTTATTAGTTTTTTTTATTACAAAGTTTACAATAATTTTCAATATTAATGACAGGAGATACGTATTTTCAACAAAATTAAACGAGACATCCTAAACTTTTTTTTAGGTCTTCTCTCATTTTATGCCAATTTGGAAGGGAATGATCTTTTCATATCTCACCAGAAAAAAATCATAATCTTTCTATTATTTCACCTCCCAAACAAATTTTGATGTTTCTACGACAATTACCAATCACATTAAAATGACAACAATCACATTAACAGTTTCCTTCATTAGTTTTTTTTATCACAACGTTCACAATAATTTCCATTATTAATGAGAGGAGATACGTATTTTTACCAAAATTAAACGAGATATCCTGAACTTTTTTTTAGGTCTTCTCTCATTTTATGCCAATTTGGATGGGAATGATCTTTTTCAGATCTCACCAGAAAAAAATCATAATCTTTTTATTATTGCACCTCCCAAACAAATTTTGATTTTCTACGACAACTAAAAATCACATTAAAATGACAACAATCACATTAAACGTTTCCTTTATTAGTTTTTTTTTATTACAACGTTTACAATAATTTTCAATATTAATGACAGGAGATACGTATTTTTAACAAAATTAAACAAGACATCCTAAACTTTTTTTTAGGTCTTCTCTCATTTTATGCCAATTTGGAAGGGAATGATCTTTTCATATCTCACCAGAAAAAAATCATAATCTTTCTATTATTTCACCTCCCAAACATATCGTGAAATTTTGATGTTTCTACGACATTGATCAATCACATTAAAATGACAACAATCACATTAACAGTTTCCTTTATTAGTTTTTTTTATCACAACGTTTACAATAATTTCCATTATTAATGAGAGGAGATACGTATTTTTAACAAAATTAAACGAGACATCCTGAACTTTTTTTAGGTCTTCTCTCAGTTTATGCCAATTCGGAAGCGAATGATCTTTTCAGATCTCGCTAGAAAAAAATCATAATCTTTTTATTTTTCACCTCCCAAACAAATTTTGATGTTTCTACGACAACTAAAAATCTCATTAAAATGACAACAATCACCTTAACAGCCTCCTTTATTAGTTTTTTTATTACAACGTTTACAATAATTTTCAATATTAATGACAGGAGATACGTATTTTTAACAAAATTAAACGAGACATCCTGAACTTTTTTTTAGGTCTTCTCTCATTTTATGCCAATTTGGGAGGGAATGATATTTTCAGATCTCACCACAAAGAAATAATAATCTTTCTATTATTTCACCTCCCAAACAAATTTTGATGTTTCTACGACAATTACCAATCACATTAAAACGACAACAATCACATTAACAGTTTCCTTCATTAGTTTTTTTTATCACAACGTGCACAATAGTTTCCATTATTAATGAGAGGAGACACGTATTTTTACCAAAATTAAACGAGATATCCTGAACTTTTTTTTAGGTCTTCTCTCATTTTATGCCAATTTGGAAGGGAATGATCTTTTTCAGATCTCACCAGAAAAAAATCATAATCTTTTTATTATTGCACCTCCCAAACAAATTTTGATTTTCTACGACAACTACAAATCACATTAAAACGACAACAATCACATCAACCGTTTCCTTTATTAGTTTTTTTTATTACAACGTTTACAATAATTTTCAATATTAATGACAGGAGATACGTATTTTTAACAAAATTAAACGAGATATCCTGAACTTTTTTTTAGGTCTTCTCTCATTTTATGCCAATTTGGAAGGGAATGATCTTTTCATATCTCACCAGAAAAAAATCATAATCTTTCTATTATTTCACCTCCCAAACATATCGTGAAATTTTGATGTTTCTACGACAATGACCAATCACATTAAAATGACAACAATCACATTAACAGTTTCCTTCATTAGTTTTTTTTATCACAACGTTTACAATAATTTCCATTATTAATGAGAGGAGATACGTATTTTTAACAAAATTAAACGAGACATCCTGAACTTATTTTAGGTCTTCTCTCAGTTTATGCCAATTTGGAAGCGAATGATCTTTTCAGATCTCGCTAGAAAAAAATCATAATCTTTTTATTTTTCACCTCCCAAACAAATTTTGATGTTTCTACGACAATTACCAATCACATTAAAACGACAACAATCACATTAACAGTTTCCTTCATTAGTTTTTTTTATCACAACGTTCACAATAATTTCCATTATTAATGAGAGGAGATACGTATTTTTACCAAAATTAAACGAGATATCCTGATCTTTTTTTTAGGTCTTCTCTCATTTTATGCCAATTTGGAAGGGAATGATCTTTTTCAGATCTCACCAGAAAAAAATCATAATGTTTTATTATTGCACCTCCCAAACAAATTTTGATTTTCTACGACAACAAAAAATCACATTAAAACGACAATAATCACATTAACCGTTTCCTTTATTAATTTTTTTTATTAAAACGCTTACAATAATTTTCAATATTAATGACAGGAGATACGTATTTTTACCAAAATTAAACGAGACATCCTAAACCTTTTTTTAGGTCTTCTCTCATTTTATGCCAATTTGGAAGGGAATGATCTTTTCATATCTCACCAGAAAAAAATCATAATCTTTCTATTATTTCACCTCCCAAACATATCGTGAAATTTTGATGTTTCTACGACAATGACCAATCACATTAAAATGACAACAATCACATTAACAGTTTCCTTTAAAAGTTTTTTTTATCGCAACGTTTACAATAATTTCCATTATTAATGAGAGGAGATACGTAGTTTTACAAAACTAAACGAGACATCCTGAACTTTTTTTAGGTCTTCTCTCAGTTTATGCCAATTTGGAAGCGAATGATCTTTTCAGATCTCGCTATAAAAAAATCATAATCTTTTTATTTTTCACCTCCCAAACAAATTTTGATGTTTCTACGACAACTAAAAATCTCATTAAAATGACAACAATCCCCTTAACAGCCTCCTTTATTAGTTTTTTTTATTACAACGTTTACAATAATTTTCAATATTAATGACAGGAGATACGTATTTTTAACAAAATTAAACGAGACATCCTTAACTTTTTTTAGGTCTTCTCTCAGTTTATGCCAATTTGGAAGCGAATGATCTTTTCAGATCTCGCTAGAAAAAAATCATAATCTTTTTATTTTTCACCTCCCAAACAAATTTTTATGTTTCTACGACAACTAAAAATCTCATTAAAATGACAACAATCACCTTAACAGCCTCCTTTATTAGTTTTTTTATTACAACGTTTACAATAATTTTCAATATTAATGACAGGAGATACGTATTTTTAACAAAATTAAACGAGATATCCTGAACTTATTTTTAGGTCTTCTCTCATTTTATGCCAATTTGGAAGGGAATGATCTTTTCAGATCTCACCACAAACAAATCAAAATCTTTCTATTGTTTCACCTCCCAAACAAATTTTGATGTTTCTACGACAATTACCAATCACATTAAAATGACAACAATCACATTAATAGTTTCGTTCATTAGTTTTTTTATCACAACGTTCACAATAATTTCCATTATTAATGAGAGGAGATACGTATTTTTAACAAAATTAAACGAGACATCCTGAACTTTTTTTAGGTCTTCTCTCAGTTTATGCCAATTTGGAAGCGAATGATCTTTTCAAATCTCGCTAGAAAAAAATCATAATGTTTTTATTTTTCACCTCCCAAACAAATTTTGATGTTTCTACGACAACTAAAAATCTCATTAAAATGACAACAATCACCTTAACAGCCTCCTTTATTAGTTTTCTTATTACAACGTTTACAATAATTTTCAATATTAATGACAGGAGATACGTATTTTTAACAAAATTAAACGAGATATCCTGAACTTTTTTTTAGGTCTTCTCTCATTTTATGCCAATTTGGAAGGGAATGATCTTTTCAGATCTCACCACAAAGAAATCATAATCTTTCTATTATTTCACCTCCCAAACAAATTTTGATGTTTCTACGACAATTACCAATCACATTAAAACGACAACAATCACATTAACAGTTTCCTTCATTAGTTTTTTTTATCACAACGTTCACAATAATTTCCATTATTAATGAGAGGAGATACGTATTTTTACCAAAATTAAATGAGATATCCTGAACTTTTTTTTAGGTCTTCTCTCATTTTATGCCAATTTGGAAGGGAATGATCTTTTTCAGATCTCACCAGAAAAAAATCATAATGTTTTTATTATTGCACCTCCCAAACAAATTTTGATTTTCTACGACAACAAAAAATCACATTAAAACGACAACAATCACATTAACCGTTTCCTTTATTACTTTTTTTTATTACAACATTTACAATAATTTTCAATATTAATGACAGGAGATACGTATTTTTAACAAAATTAAACGAGACATCCTAAACTTTTTTTTAGGTCTTCTCTCATTTTATGCCAATTTGGAAGGGAATGATCTTTTCATATCTCACCAGAAAAAAATCATAATCTTTCTATTATTTCACCTCCCAAACATATCGTGAAATTTTGATGTTTCTACGACAATGACCAATCACATTAAAATGACAACAATCACATTAACAGTTTCCTTTATAAGTTTTTTTTATCACAACGTTTACAATAATTTCCATTATTAATGAGAGGAGATACGTAGTTTTAACAAAATTAAACGAGACATCCTGAACTTTTTTTAGGTCTTCTCTCAGTTTATGCCAATTTGGAAGCGAATGATCTTTTCAGATCTCGCTAGAAAAAAATCATAATCTTTTTATTTTTCACCTCCCAAACAAATTTTGATGTTTCTACGACAACTATAAATCTCATTAAAATGACAACAATCACCTTAACAGCCTCCTTTATTAGTTTTTTATTACAACGTTTACAATAATTTTCAATATTAATGACAGGAGATACGTATTTTTAACAAAATTAAACGAGATATCCTGAACTTTTTTTTAGGTCTTCTCTCATTTTATGCCAATTTGGAAGGGAATGATCTTTTCAGATCTCACCACAAAGAAATCAAAATCTTTCTATTATTTCACCTCCCAAACAAATTTTGATGTTTCTACGACAATTACCAATCACATTAAAATGACAACAATCACATTAACAGTTTCGTTCATTAGTTTTTTTATCACAACGTTCACAATAATTTCCATTATTAATGAGAGGAGATACGTATTTTTAACAAAATTAAACGAGACATCCTGAACTTTTTTTAGGTCTTCTCTCAGTTTATGCCAATTTGGAAGCGAATGATCTTTTCAGATCTCGCTAGAAAAAAATCATAATCTTTTTAGTTTTCACCTCCCAAACAAATTTTGATGTTTCTACGACAACTAAAAATCTCATTAAAATGACAACAATCACCTTAACAGCCTCCTTTATTAGTTTTTTTATTACAACGTTTACAATAATTTTCAATATTAATGACAGGAGATACGTATTTTTAACAAAATTAAACGAGATATCCTGAACTTTTTTTTAGGTCTTCTCTCATTTTATGCCAATTTGGAAGGGAATGATCTTTTCAGATCTCATCACAAACAAATCAAAATCTTTCTATTGTTTCACCTCCCAAACAAATTTTGATGTTTCTACGACAATTACCAATGACATTAAAACGACAACAATCACATTAACAGTTTCGTTCATTAGTTTTTTTATCACAACGTTCACAATAATTTCCATTATTGTGAACGTTGTGATAAAAAAACTAATGAAGGAAACTATTAATGTAATTGTTGTCATTTTAACGTGATTGGTAATTGTCGTAGAAACTTCAAAATTTCACGATATGTTTGGGAGGTGAAATAATTAATAGAAAGAATATGGTTTTTTTTTTCCGGTGAGATCTAAAAAGATGATTCCCTTCCAAATTGGCATAAAATGAGAGAAGCCCTAAAAAAAGTTCAGGATATCTCGTTTAATTTTGTTTAAACGCGCATCTCCTCTTATTAATAATGGAAATTATTATAAACTTTGTGATAAAAAAAAACTAATAAAGGAAACTATTAATGTGATTGTTGTCGTTTTAACGTGATTGGTAATTGTCATAGAAACTTCAAAATTTCACGATATGTTTGGGAGGTGAAATAATTAATAGAAAGAATATGGTTTTTTTTTCCGGTGAGATCTAAAAATATCATTCCCTTCCAAATTGGCATAAAATGAGAGAAGACCTAAAAAAAGGTCAGGATATCTCGTTTAATTTTGTTAAAAACACGCATCTCCTCTCATTAATAATGGAAATTATTATAAACGTTGTGATAAAAAAAACTAATAAGGGAAACTATTAATGTGATTGTTGTCGTTTTAACGTGATTGGTAATTGTCATAGAAACTTCAAAATTTCATGATATGTTTGGGAGGTGAAATAATAGAAAGATTATGGTTTTTTTTTCCGGTGAGATCTAAAAAGATCATTCCTTCCAAATTGGCATAAAATGAGAGAAGACCTAAAAAAATTTCAGGATATCTTGTTTAATTTCATTTAAAATACATATCTCCTCTCATTATTAATATAAATTATTATAAATGTTGTGATAAAAAACTAATAAAGGAAACTATTAATGTTATTGTTGTCGTTTTAACGTGATTGGTAATTGTCGTAGAAACTTTAAAATTTCACGATATGTTTGGGATGTAAAATAATAGAAAGATTATGGTTTTTTTTTTCCGGTGAGATCCAAAAAGATCATTCCCTTCCAAATTGGCATAAAATGAGAGAAGACCATAAAAAAAGTTCAGGATATCTCGTTTCATTTTTTTAAAAATACGTATCTCCTCTCATTAATATTGGAAATTATTATAAATGTTGTGATAAAAAAAAACTAATAAAGGAAACTATTAATGTGATTGTTGTCATTTTAACGTGATTGGTAATTGTCTGAGAAACATCTAAATTTCACGATATGTTTGGGAGGTGAAATAATAGAAAGATTATGGTTTTTTTTTTCCGGTGAGATCTAAAAAAATCATTCCCTTCCAAATTGGCAAAAAATGAGAGAAGACCTCAAAATAAGTTAAGGATATCTCGTTTAATTTTTTGAAAAATATGTATCTCCTCTCATTAATAATGGAAATTATTATAAACGTTGTGATAAAAAAAACTAATAAAGGAAACCATTAATGTGATTGTTATCGTTTTAACGTGATTGGTAATTGTCGTAGAAACTTCAAAATTTCACGATATGTTTGGGAGGTGAAATAATTAATAGAAAGAATATGGTTTTTTTTTCCGGTGAGATCTAAAAAGATCATTCCCTTCCAAATTGACATAAAATGAGAGAAGACCTAAAAAAAGTTCAGGATATCTCGTTAAATTTTGTTAAAAACACGTATCTCCTCTCGTTAATAATGGAAATTATTATAAACGTTGGGATAAAAAAAACTAATAAAGGAAACTATTAATGTAATTGTTGTCATTTTAACGTGATTGGTAATTGTCGTATAAACTTCAAAATTTCACGATATGTTTGGGAGGTGAAATAATTAATAGAAAGAATATGATTTTTTTTTCCGGTGAGATCTAAAAAGATCATTCCCTTACAAATTGGCATAAAATGAGAGAAGACCTAAAAAAAGTTTAGGATATCTCGTTTAATTTTGTTTAAACACGCATCTCCTCTCATTAATAATGGAAATTATTATAAACGTTGTGATAAAAAAAAAACTAATAAAGGAAACAATTAATGTGATTGTTGTCGTTATAACGTGATTGGTAATTGTCGTAGAAACCTCAAAATTTCATGATATGTTTAGGAGGTGAGATAATAGAAAGATTATGGTTTTTTTTTCCGGTGAGATCTAAAAAGATCATTCCCTTCCAAATTGGCATAAAATGAGAGAAGACCTAAAAAAAGTTCAGGATATCTCGTTAAATTTTGTTAAGAACACGTATCTCCTCTCGTTAATAATGGAAATTATTATAAACGTTGGGATAAAAAAAACTAATAAAGGAAACTATTAATGTAATTGTTGTCATTTTAACGTGATTGGTAATTGTCGTAGAAACTTCAAAATTTCACGATATGTTTGGGAGGTGAAATAATTAATAGAAAGAATATGGTTTTTTTTTTCCGGTGAGATCTAAAAAGATGATTCCCTTCCAAATTGGCATAAAATGAGAGAAGCCCTAAAAAAAGTTCAGGATATCTCGTTTAATTTTGTTTAAACGCGCATCTCCTCTTATTAATAATGGAAATTATTATAAACGTTGTGATAAAAAAAAACTAATAAAGGAAACTATTAATGTGATTGTTGTCGTTTTAACGTGATTGGTAATTGTCATAGAAACTTCAAAATTTCACGATATGTTTGGGAGGTGAAATAATTAATAGAAAGAATATGGTTTTTTTTTTTTCCGGTGAGATCTAAAAATATCATTCCCTTCCAAATTGGCATAAAATGAGAGAAGACCTAAAAAAAGGTCAGGATATCTCGTTTAATTTTGTTAAAAACACGCATCTCCTCTCATTAATAATGGAAATTATTATAAACGTTGTGATAAAAAAAACTAATAAGGGAAACTATTAATGTGATTGTTGTCGTTTTAACGTGATTGGTAATTGTCATAGAAACTTCAAAATTTCATGATATGTTTGGGAGGTGAAATAATAGAAAGATTATGGTTTTTTTTTCCGGTGAGATCTAAAAAGATCATTCCTTCCAAATTGGCATAAAATGAGAGAAGACCTAAAAAAATTTCAGGATATCTTGTTTAATTTCATTTAAAATACATATTTCCTCTCATTATTAATATAAATTATTATAAACGTTGTGATAAAAAACTAATAAAGGAAACTATTAATGTTATTGTTGTCGTTTTAACGTGATTGGTAATTGTCGTAGAAACTTTAAAATTTCACGATATGTTTGGGAGGTAAAATAATAGAAAGATTATGGTTTTTTTTTTTCCGGTGAGATCCAAAA
Organism: Pueraria montana var. lobata; assembly: GCA_026413185.1. Taxonomy (NCBI): domain Eukaryota; kingdom Viridiplantae; phylum Streptophyta; class Magnoliopsida; order Fabales; family Fabaceae; genus Pueraria; species Pueraria montana. The sequence continues at coordinate 1,389,746 of JAOZWA010000174.1, forward strand.
AGATCATTCCCTTCCAAATTGGCATAAAATGAGAGAAGACCATAAAAAAAGTTCAGGATATCTCGTTTCATTTTTTTAAAAATACGTATCTCCTCTCATTAATATTGGAAATTATTATAAATGTTGTGATAAAAAAAAAAGCTAATAAAGGAAACTATTAATGTGATTGTTGTCATTTTAACGTGATTGGTAATTGTCGGAGAAACATCTAAATTTCACGATATGTTTGGGAGGTGAAATAATAGAAAGATTATGGTTTTTTTTTTCCGGTGAGATCTAAAAAAATCATTCCCTTCCAAAATGGCAAAAAATGATAGAAGACCTAAAAAAAAGTTAAGGATATCTCGTTTAATTTTTTGAAAAATATGTATCTCCTCTCATTAATAATGGAAATTATTATAAACGTTGTGATAAAAAAAACTAATAAAGGAAACCATTAATGTGAATGTTGTCGTTTTAACGTGATTGGTAATAGTCGTAGAAACTTCAAAATTTCACGATATGTTTGGGAGGTGAAATAATTAATAGAAAGAATATGGTTTTTTTTTCCGGTGAGATCTAAAAAGATCATTCCCTTCCAAATTGGCATAAAATGAGAGAAGACCTAAAAAAATTTCAGGATATCTCGTTTAATTTTGTTTAAACACGCATCTCCTCTCATTAATAATGGAAATTATTATAAACGTTGTGATAAAAAAAAACTAATAAAGGAAACTATTAATGTGATTGTTGTCGTTTTAACGTGATTGGTAATTGTCCTAGAAACTTCAAAATTTCACGATATGTTTGGGAGGTGAGATAATAGAAAGATTATGGTTTTTTTTTCCGGTGAGATCTAAAAAGATCATTCCCTTCCAAATTGGCATAAAATGAGAGAAGACCTAAAAAAATTTCAGAATATCTCGTTTAATTTCATTAAAAATACATATATCCACTCATTATTAATGGAAATTATTATAAACGCTGTGATAAAAAACTAATAAAGGAAACTATTAATGTGATTGTTGTCGTTTTAACGTGATTGGTAATTGTCGTAGAAACTTCAAAATTTCACGATATGTTTGGGAGGTGAAATAATTAATAGAAAGAATATGGTTTTTTTTCCGGTGAGATCTATAAAGATCATTCCCTTCCAAATTGGCATAAAATGAGAGAAGACCTAAAAAAATTTCAGGATATCTTGTTTAATTTCATTTAAAATACATATCTCCTCTCATTATTAATATAAATTATTATAAATGTTGTGATAAAAAACTAATAAAGGAAACTATTAATGTTATTGTTGTCGTTTTAACGTGATTGGTAATTGTCGTAGAAACTTTAAAATTTCACGATATGTTTGGGATGTAAAATAATAGAAAGATTATGGTTTTTTTTTTCCGGTGAGATCCAAAAAGATCATTCCCTTCCAAATTGGCATAAAATGAGAGAAGACCATAAAAAAAGTTCAGGATATCTCGTTTCATTTTTTTAAAAATACGTATCTCCTCTCATTAATATTGGAAATTATTATAAATGTTGTGATAAAAAAAAACTAATAAAGGAAACTATTAATGTGATTGTTGTCATTTTAACGTGATTGGTAATTGTCTGAGAAACATCTAAATTTCACGATATGTTTGGGAGGTGAAATAATAGAAAGATTATGGTTTTTTTTTTCCGGTGAGATCTAAAAAAATCATTCCCTTCCAAATTGGCAAAAAATGAGAGAAGACCTCAAAATAAGTTAAGGATATCTCGTTTAATTTTTTGAAAAATATGTATCTCCTCTCATTAATAATGGAAATTATTATAAACGTTGTGATAAAAAAAACTAATAAAGGAAACCATTAATGTGATTGTTATCGTTTTAACGTGATTGGTAATTGTCGTAGAAACTTCAAAATTTCACGATATGTTTGGGAGGTGAAATAATTAATAGAAAGAATATGGTTTTTTTTTCCGGTGAGATCTAAAAAGATCATTCCCTTCCAAATTGGCATAAAATGAGAGAAGACCTAAAAAAAGTTCAGGATATCTCGTTAAATTTTGTTAAAAACATGTATCTCCTCTCGTTAATAATGGAAATTATTATAAACGTTGGGATAAAAAAAACTAATAAAGGAAACTATTAATGTAATTGTTGTCATTTTAACGTGATTGGTAATTGTCGTATAAACTTCAAAATTTCACGATATGTTTGGGAGGTGAAATAATTAATAGAAAGAATATGGTTTTTTTTTCCGGTGAGATCTAAAAAGATCATTCCCTTACAAATTGGCATAAAATGAGAGAAGACCTAAAAAAAGTTTAGGATATCTCGTTTAATTTTGTTTAAACACGCATCTCCTCTCATTAATAATGGAAATTATTATAAACGTTGTGATAAAAAAAAAACTAATAAAGGAAACAATTAATGTGATTGTTGTCGTTATAACGTGATTGGTAATTGTCGTAGATGTAACATCCTCATTTTTACTATTTGTATGCATTTATATATGTACATTATGAACACTTATGCAATGTATTTCATAGAACTTTATGAACATATTTTCTTAATGAAATTAATACAGTTCTACTCAGAAGAATTTTCTGAATTTGCAAATGTCTTTGTTTTTACTGAAATTGATAGTTGACTGGACTGCTATGTCAGACAGCTGTCCAGGATAAATTTTCAAGTATAGAATTTTGAACTCATTTATAACTTAAAAGAAAGGTAATAGAATATAGATTAAAAATATATACAGATAAAGTATTAAAATGCTTATTCAGAATTGTTAGGATTTTCTGAAAGTTAGAACTTTGAGAAATTATTACGGTAAAATTTTAAGACAGAAAATTTAGAGAAAATTCATAGGATATCTATAGAATTATCTAATAATTGTAATATACTTAGAATAATTATTAAAAATGTTTAACCAAGAAAAATTTAAATTAGAACCTTAACCAATCAAAAAGTGACAACTTAGGCTTTTCTAATGTCACTAAATTAAGCTAATTAGGCTTGGATTAAGAGATAAGTAAGACACTACCCCAAGGTTTTTGATAGTGAGGAATCCAATGGTGATGTTATTTTCTTCAAATTCTAATCACATTGTAAAATAATCAGCAGCCCTAATTACCTTCTAGAATTTTCTACAAACTTCTTGAAACTTTGACTTTTGGGGTAGGCAAGTGGCAAGTCACCAAGGCAAGCCTCCTTGGCTGTTCAAGTGGCTTGGTGACTGATTTCCCTTGGTCAATAAGGGTGGCTGGACGTGCAGGGGGCTGCTGGAACTGAAGGGAGAATTCAATTTAATTAATTACTTGATTTAAGAAACATTAAACTTAAGAAAAAGGAAAAAGTCACAAAAGCTAACCTTTGCTCAAAACAGAACCGTAAGTTACTCCACAGCAGCTGCAGCTCCTTCATTTCAATTTCTTCTTAACTTCATCATTTCAACTCAAATTAAGAAACCAAACCATCCAAACTTCACCCTACCTCACATAATTCGGCTAGTAGAGAAAGAAATTGGAGAAAATCTCAAAAATTCCTACAAGACCAAGGAGTGAGGGAGAAAGGAATTCAAGGCTTTTTCTTCAATTAAAGAGTCTAAGGTAAGGATCTAGGCATTTAATTTCAATTAGAACCCTTGGAATTAGAAGAAAACATGTTGTAGGGTTAGATTAAAATTTTGGCCTAGAATCATGAAAACTTGAAATTGATTTAGGGGTTTTGTGTTTTTGATGCTTGTGATTGAAATTTATGGATTGGAATGATGTTTGATTGAATTTTTAAGGTGTTGTAATGGTTGAAATTTGATTTGTTGAATTTTGATTGAAATTGTGATTTGATTGAATTTTGGTTGGAATTGGAGTTTGTAGCTTTGGAAGAATTGTTGAGAATGGCTTGTAGACCATTCGGCCAGCCCTAAATGCAAGGGATATTATGTGGAATTTTTTTTAAAACCAAGGGCAAAATGGTCATTTTACATGTAGGGACACATTGGGTATTTTGGAAAAAGATTGAGGGCATTTTCGGAAATTATTAAAAATACTAATGTTGTAATTTAAATTGCTTAAATTTTTGTATCCTTGTATGTGAATGTGTACAAATTATTTATTTGATTGTGATCATGAAAAAAATTCATTAGCATGAGTCTTTTTGGGGGATTTATAAAAGTATCAAATGAGAAAGAATTATGTTGACTAACCAGGACTGTGGTAGTCATGAGAATTGAGTTGATTTATGAGAAATGACTTTTGTTGACTAACCGGGACTGCGGTAGTCATGTGAAATGAGATTGATTGAGAAATGAATTGTTGACTAACCGAGATTACGGTAGTCATGTGAAATGAGAATGATTGAGAAAGGATTTTTTTGGGTTGAGTAGAATTTGTTAGACAGGACCGTATAATCTGTGATTATATAGTCTGTGGGGTGAAGGATATTGGCAATTCCACATGTGGCTGGAAACTGGACTGAGTTACGGTCGTGGTAGCCTTCCGGGTATCCTGATCTCCTAATTCTGTTTAGCTTATTCGCGTTTAGTAGGGGCTGATAGCTGAATTGCAGTACGTAATGGTAGGCCAGTTACTTACTAAACACTCAAAGGGGAAGTCTCCATGGAGCAGGGTCAAAATGAATTTGAGTCAAAAACTGCATTGCATAAATCATACTGCATTTAATTATGTGTGTAACTAATTAATTTGTTATGATATGTATTTGTTTGAAATTGTTTTAATTCTATGAGAAATTAAATGCCTGATCCGGTAATGCTGTCCCCAGATTCTAGGGGAGTGTGATTGCAGGTACTTGGAAGATTAATTAGAAGTCACAGATGCAGACATACTCCAGAGCTATAGGAATAGGGGTTTTTGGCTTTAGATACTTTTGTATTAATTAGAAAAAAAAAATTTGTAATAGTATTTTCTGTAAACTTTAATAATGTAAATTATAAAGACAAACTTTAAACTTAATGGAATGTATTTATTTTAATTGTAAATTTTCGTGTTTATGAATTTTATATAGAAATTAAGTAATTAAAAAGAGGGGTTACATTAGTGGTATCAGAGCTCTGGTTATGCATCTCTAGGATTTGTGAGTAATTGGTCTGTTATGTAATTTGCTGTGTTACTTTGATTGAAACTGGTTGTTTTATATGAATTGTTTGTTTTGATTGAAATTGGTTGTTTTCTATGAATTGGTTGCTTAGTTGTTTGTTAGGAATATTATAGGAATAAGGGTAGTAACTGGATCAAAGATTATTTTTTTTTAGACAGGTAGAGATGTCAGGAAGAGGAAGAGGAAGAGGAAGACCAGCTGCAAATCCCACAGTTGGAAATGATAATATAGCTGAGATGGCCAGAGCCATGAGGGATATGGCTAATGCAGTAACTCAGCAGACTGAGATGTTGGCTAATCAGACACTAGCTCAGCATCCACCTCCACTTGTTGACAGGACCACTTTAACAGATTTTAAGAGGCATGATCCACCTTACTTTAAGGGAGAGTATGATCCAGAGAAAGCTGAAGAGTGGATTCAGAATCTGGAGGATATTTTTGTGGCTATGGAGTGTCCTGATGAGAGAAGGGTAACACATGCAGCCTTTCAGTTACTGAGTGATGCTAAGTTGTGGTGGAAAGCTACTCAGAGGATGTGGGAGAACAGGGGAGAAGTGATCACCTGGGATATCTTCAAGACCTTGTTCCTTGAGAAATATTTTCCAGAGACTGTGAGACAAGCCAAAGAGGAAGAGTTTATCAGTTTGACTCAGGGAAGTATGAGTATTCTTGAATATACTTCTAAATTTGAATCTTTGGCCAAATATTCTAAATACTTGCAGATCACTGGAAATGAAGAATGGAAGTGTAGGAGGTATGAAAAAGGCTTGAGATATGAGATTAAGGAAGCCATAGTTCCATTGAGGATTGCTGAGTTCCCTGAATTAATGGATCAGTGCAAAGTAATTGAAGATATGAAAAGGGAGCAAAGATCCAAAATGGCGGGATATGCAAGTAGGAGTAGTTTTGGAAGAGGAGGTCCTATGATGAAAGGGAAAAATATTCAGCCTCAGAGACCATACAGTAGACCACCACCAGGGCGCTTTGGAGGAGGAGTAGGTACAGGTGGTTTTAGACCAATGGGAGGAGTAAGTGGGGCTGGAAATTTTCAAGGATCTCATTTGGTAGTTAAATGCTGGAAGTGTGGAAAGGGACATATGGCAAAGGATTGTCCTATAACTGGTCCTGTTTGCTTCAACTGTGGAAAACCAGGTCATGTATCTAGGGATTGTTATGCACCCAGAAGGGATCAGGCTGGTAGAGCTTTGCAGACCCAAAAACCTACAGCTAGTGGAAGAGTATTTACCTTGAGTGGTACTGAGGCTTCACGGTCTGCAGATCTTATTCAGGACAAGGGTCAAATGAAAGGTAAGTCCTTGACTGTGTTATTTGATTCAGGTGCTACCCATTCATTTATATCTGATGACTGTGTTGAGAATCTGAGCTTAGTTGTGTCACCATTACCTTATACTTTGCTTGTTTCTGTGCCTACATCTAAACCAATCCTAACCTCTCAAATATGTTTGAATTGTATGATAACCATCAGAGATAGACCATTTGTTGTGAATTTGATTTGTTTACCTTTGACTAACCTTGATGTAATATTAGGAATGGATTGGTTAGCAGCCAACCATATTCTAATAGACTGTGCCTCTAAAGCTGTGATTTTCCCTGAACTTGATGTTTCTAGACTTAAACCTGTCCAACCCAAAGAAATATCATTTAAAAGTGAAATTCAAAAATACATGTTATCATCTCTTAGAACTAAAGAAGATAAAATTGAAATTGACTCTGTGCTAGTTGTAAATGAGTATCCTGAAGTTTTTCCTGATGATGTTCCTGGTTTACCTCCTGAGAGAGAGATAGAATTTAGCATTGACTTGATGCCTGGTACTAGACCAATCTCTATGCAACCCTATAGAATGGCACCATTGGAATTAACTGAATTAAAGAAACAATTGGAAGAGTTGCTAGAAAAACAATTTATAAGACCTAGTGTGTCACCATGGGGAGCCCCAGTGTTATTAGTTAAAAAGAAAGATGGGGGATCTAGGTTATGTATAGATTATAGACAATTAAATAAAGTAACTATAAAGAATAAATATCCTTTACCTAGAATAGATGATTTAATGGATCAACTTAAGGGAGCAACAATTTTTTCTAAAATAGACTTAAGGTCTGGGTACCATCAAATTAGAGTTAAAAAGGAAGACATACCCAAGACTGCTTTTAGGACTAGATATGGACATTATGAATATCAAGTGATGCCATTTGGAGTAACTAATGCACCAGCCGTGTTTATGGATTATATGAATAGGGTGTTTAGACAATATTTAGATAATTTTGTAGTAGTATTTATAGATGACATATTAATATATTCTAAAAATAAAGAAGAACATGAAAATCATCTCAGAATAATATTAGAAACTTTAAAAGATAGAAAATTATTTGCAAAGATGTCTAAATGTGAATTTTGGTTAGAGGAAGTAAAATTTTTGGGGCATGTAATTTCTAAAGAGGGAATAAGTGTAGATCCTTCTAAGGTAGAAGCGGTTTTGGAATGGGAGAGACCTAAAACAGTAACTGAGATTAGGAGTTTCTTAGGATTAGCTGGGTATTATAGAAGATTTATTGAAGGGTTTTCTAAGATAGCTGGACCATTAACTGAATTAACTAGGAAAAACCAACCTTTTGTGTGGAGTGAAAGTTGTGAGAAAAGTTTTCAAGAGTTGAAAGATAAATTGACTACCTCACCAGTTTTAATTTTACCTGACCCAAATGAACCTTATGATGTATATTGTGATGCTTCTTATCAAGGGTTAGGATGTGTGTTAATGCAGAATAGGAAAGTGGTAGCATATGTGTCTAGGCAGTTGAGACCACATGAGAGAAATTATCCTACACATGATTTAGAATTAGCTGCCATAGTTTTTGCTTTGAAAATTTGGAGACATTATTTGTATGGGTCTAAATTTAATGTGTATAGTGACCATAAGAGTTTAAAATATTTGTTTGATCAAAAGGAACTTAACATGAGACAAAGAAGATGGATGGAGTTTATTAAAGACTATGAATTTCAATTAATGTATCATCCAGGAAAAGCTAATGTAGTAGCAGATGCCTTAAGTAGGAAAATTGTACATGTGTCAACTATGATGATTAAAGAATTAGAATTAATAGAACAATTTAGAGATTTGAACTTGTGTACAGTTAGAGAAAAAGATAAAATTCAATTAGGAAGGATTACTATTGCTAATGATTTTTTGGAAGATATTAGGAAGAAACAAGATGTAGATACATTCATTCAAGAAAAGAAAGCATTAATAGGAACAGATAAAGTAAAAGAATTTAATTTGGGAACAGATGGAATTATTAGATTTAAAAATAGAATTTGTGTACCTAATAATCAAGAATTAAAAGAATTAATTTTAGAAGAAGGACATAAAAGTAAATTAAGTATTCACCCTGGAACTACAAAAATGTACAAAGATTTAAAAGAGATGTTTTGGTGGCCTAGGATGAAGAAAGATGTGGCAGAATATGTAGCTAGGTGCTTAACTTGTCAAAAATCAAAGATTGAACATCAGAAACCCTCTGGCATGTTACAACCTTTAGAGATACCTGTGTGGAAGTGGGATAGTATATTAATGGATTTTGTAGTAGGATTACCAAGAACTAATAAAAATTGTGATTCTATTTGGGTAATTGTAGACAGATTAACTAAATCAGCACATTTTCTTCCAATAAATATTAGGTATTCTTTAGAAAGATTGGCTCAATTGTATATAAAAGAAATAGTTAAATTACATGGGGTACCTACTAGTATAGTATCAGATAGAGATCCTAGATTTGTTTCTAAATTTTGGAGAGAATTTCAGAAAGCCTTAGGAAGTAGACTACATCTTAGTTCAGCATACCACCCTCAGACAGATGGCCAAACAGAAAGAACCATTCAATCATTAGAAGATCTTTTGAGAGCTTGTACATTAGAAGAGAAAGGGAATTGGGAAGATATATTACCTTTAGTAGAATTTACATATAATAATAGTTATCATTCTAGTATAGGTATGGCTCCCTATGAAGCATTGTATGGTAGGAAATGTAGGACACCTTTGGTATGGTATCAGGATGGTGAGAATCTTTTGATAGGTCCAGACATTATTCAGCAAACCACTGAGAAAGTAAAATTTATTCAGGAGAAAATGAAAACTGCACAGAGTAGACAGAAAAATTATGCAGATAAAAGAAGAAAACCTTTGGAATTTCAAGAAAGTGAACATGTCTTTTTGAAAGTCACACCAACAACTGGGGTTGGCAGAGCAATAAAGTCTAAGAAACTAACTCCTAAATTTATTGGACCTTACCAAATTCTCAGAAAAATTGGACCTATGGCCTATCAAATAGCCTTACCACCGTTTTTGTCAAACCTCCATGATGTGTTCCATGTGTCACAACTAAGACAGTACATCTCAGATCCTTCACATGTCATTGAACCTGATCAAATACAGGTAAAGGAAAACCTAACATTTGAAACAAAGCCTGTTAAGATTGAGGACAGAAGGATTAAGTACCTGAGAGGTAAAGAAATTTCTCTGGTTAAGGTTATTTGGGATGATACCAGAGGTGATGCTACATGGGAGTTAGAGGAGAAAATGCGAGAAGCATATCCTCATTTGTTTGTATAGTTATTTAGTTGTATAGTTGTATGGTTGTATAATTGTATTAGAAATTTCGAGGACGAAATTTTTATTAGTAGGGGAGAATTGTAACATCCTCATTTTTACTATTTGTATGCATTTATATATGTACATTATGAACACTTATGCAATGTATTTCATAGAACTTTATGAACATATTTTCTTAATGAAATTAATACAGTTCTACTCAGAAGAATTTTCTGAATTTGCAAATGTCTTTGTTTTTACTGAAATTGATAGTTGACTGGACTGCTATGTCAGACAGCTGTCCAGGATAAATTTTCAAGTATAGAATTTTGAACTCATTTATAACTTAAAAGAAAGGTAATAGAATATAGATTAAAAATATATACAGATAAAGTATTAAAATGCTTATTCAGAATTGTTAGGATTTTCTGAAAGTTAGAACTTTGAGAAATTATTACGGTAAAATTTTAAGACAGAAAATTTAGAGAAAATTCATAGGATATCTATAGAATTATCTAATAATTGTAATATACTTAGAATAATTATTAAAAATGTTTAACCAAGAAAAATTTAAATTAGAACCTTAACCAATCAAAAAGTGACAACTTAGGCTTTTCTAATGTCACTAAATTAAGCTAATTAGGCTTGGATTAAGAGATAAGTAAGACACTACCCCAAGGTTTTTGATAGTGAGGAATCCAATGGTGATGTTATTTTCTTCAAATTCTAATCACATTGTAAAATAATCAGCAGCCCTAATTACCTTCTAGAATTTTCTACAAACTTCTTGAAACTTTGACTTTTGGGGTAGGCAAGTGGCAAGTCACCAAGGCAAGCCTCCTTGGCTGTTCAAGTGGCTTGGTGACTGATTTCCCTTGGTCAATAAGGGTGGCTGGACGTGCAGGGGGCTGCTGGAACTGAAGGGAGAATTCAATTTAATTAATTACTTGATTTAAGAAACATTAAACTTAAGAAAAAGGAAAAAGTCACAAAAGCTAACCTTTGCTCAAAACAGAACCGTAAGTTACTCCACAGCAGCTGCAGCTCCTTCATTTCAATTTCTTCTTAACTTCATCATTTCAACTCAAATTAAGAAACCAAACCATCCAAACTTCACCCTACCTCACATAATTCGGCTAGTAGAGAAAGAAATTGGAGAAAATCTCAAAAATTCCTACAAGACCAAGGAGTGAGGGAGAAAGGAATTCAAGGCTTTTTCTTCAATTAAAGAGTCTAAGGTAAGGATCTAGGCATTTAATTTCAATTAGAACCCTTGGAATTAGAAGAAAACATGTTGTAGGGTTAGATTAAAATTTTGGCCTAGAATCATGAAAACTTGAAATTGATTTAGGGGTTTTGTGTTTTTGATGCTTGTGATTGAAATTTATGGATTGGAATGATGTTTGATTGAATTTTTAAGGTGTTGTAATGGTTGAAATTTGATTTGTTGAATTTTGATTGAAATTGTGATTTGATTGAATTTTGGTTGGAATTGGAGTTTGTAGCTTTGGAAGAATTGTTGAGAATGGCTTGTAGACCATTCGGCCAGCCCTAAATGCAAGGGATATTATGTGGAATTTTTTTTAAAACCAAGGGCAAAATGGTCATTTTACATGTAGGGACACATTGGGTATTTTGGAAAAAGATTGAGGGCATTTTCGGAAATTATTAAAAATACTAATGTTGTAATTTAAATTGCTTAAATTTTTGTATCCTTGTATGTGAATGTGTACAAATTATTTATTTGATTGTGATCATGAAAAAAATTCATTAGCATGAGTCTTTTTGGGGGATTTATAAAAGTATCAAATGAGAAAGAATTATGTTGACTAACCAGGACTGTGGTAGTCATGAGAATTGAGTTGATTTATGAGAAATGACTTTTGTTGACTAACCGGGACTGCGGTAGTCATGTGAAATGAGATTGATTGAGAAATGAATTGTTGACTAACCGAGATTACGGTAGTCATGTGAAATGAGAATGATTGAGAAAGGATTTTTTTGGGTTGAGTAGAATTTGTTAGACAGGACCGTATAATCTGTGATTATATAGTCTGTGGGGTGAAGGATATTGGCAATTCCACATGTGGCTGGAAACTGGACTGAGTTGCGGTCGTGGTAGCCTTCCGGGTATCCTGATCTCCTAATTCTGTTTAGCTTATTCGCGTTTAGTAGGGGCTGATAGCTGAATTGCAGTACGTAATGGTAGGCCAGTTACTTACTAAACACTCAAAGGGGAAGTCTCCATGGAGCAGGGTCAAAATGAATTTGAGTCAAAAACTGCATTGCATAAATCATACTGCATTTAATTATGTGTGTAACTAATTAATTTGTTATGATATGTATTTGTTTGAAATTGTTTTAATTCTATGAGAAATTAAATGCCTGATCCGGTAATGCTGTCCCCAGATTCTAGGGGAGTGTGATTGCAGGTACTTGGAAGATTAATTAGAAGTCACAGATGCAGACATACTCCAGAGCTATAGGAATAGGGGTTTTTGGCTTTAGATACTTTTGTATTAATTAGAAAAAAAAAATTTGTAATAGTATTTTCTGTAAACTTTAATAATGTAAATTATAAAGACAAACTTTAAACTTAATGGAATGTATTTATTTTAATTGTAAATTTTCGTGTTTATGAATTTTATATAGAAATTAAGTAATTAAAAAGAGGGGTTACAGTAGAAACCTCAAAATTTCATGATATGTTTAGGAGGTGAGATAATAGAAAGATTATGGTTTTTTTTTCCGGTGAGATCTAAAAAGATCATTCCCTTCCAAATTGGCATAAAATGAGAGAAGACCTAAAAACAGTTCAGGATATCTCGTTAAATTTTGTTAAGAACACGTATCTCCTCTCGTTAATAATGGAAATTATTATAAACGTTGGGATAAAAAAAACTAATAAAGGAAACTATTAATGTAATTGTTGTCATTTTAACGTGATTGGTAATTGTCGTAGAAACTTCAAAATTTCACGATATGTTTGGGAGGTGAAATAATTAATAGAAAGAATATGGTTTTTTTTTTCCGGTGAGATCTAAAAAGATGATTCCCTTCCAAATTGGCATAAAATGAGAGAAGCCCTAAAAAAGTTCAGGATATCTCGTTTAATTTTGTTTAAACGCGCATCTCCTCTCATTAATAATGGAAATTATTATAAACGTTGTGATAAAAAAAACTAATAAGGGAAACTATTAATGTGATTGTTGTCGTTTTAACGTGATTGGTAATTGTCATAGAAACTTCAAAATTTCATGATATGTTTGGGAGGTGAAATAATAGAAAGATTATGGTTTTTTTTTCCGGTGAGATCTAAAAAGATCATTCCTTCCAAATTGGCATAAAATGAGAGAAGACCTAAAAAAATTTCAGGATATCTTGTTTAATTTCATTTAAAATACATATTTCCTCTCATTATTAATATAAATTATTATAAACGTTGTGATAAAAAACTAATAAAGGAAACTATTAATGTTATTGTTGTCGTTTTAACGTGATTGGTAATTGTCGTAGAAACTTTAAAATTTCACGATATGTTTGGGAGGTAAAATAATAGAAAGATTATGGTTTTTTTTTTTTCCGGTGAGATCCAAAAAGATCATTCCCTTCCAAATTGGCATAAAATGAGAGAAGACCATAAAAAAAGTTCAGGATATCTCGTTTCATTTTTTTAAAAATACGTATCTCCTCTCATTAATATTGGAAATTATTATAAATGTTGTGATAAAAAAAAAAGCTAATAAAGGAAACTATTAATGTGATTGTTGTCATTTTAACGTGATTGGTAATTGTCGGAGAAACATCTAAATTTCACGATATGTTTGGGAGGTGAAATAATAGAAAGATTATGGTTTTTTTTTTCCGGTGAGATCTAAAAAAATCATTCCCTTCCAAAATGGCAAAAAATGATAGAAGACCTAAAAAAAAGTTAAGGATATCTCGTTTAATTTTTTGAAAAATATGTATCTCCTCTCATTAATAATGGAAATTATTATAAACGTTGTGATAAAAAAAACTAATAAAGGAAACCATTAATGTGAATGTTGTCGTTTTAACGTGATTGGTAATAGTCGTAGAAACTTCAAAATTTCACGATATGTTTGGGAGGTGAAATAATTAATAGAAAGAATATGGTTTTTTTTTCCGGTGAGATCTAAAAAGATCATTCCCTTCCAAATTGGCATAAAATGAGAGAAGACCTAAAAAAATTTCAGGATATCTCGTTTAATTTTGTTTAAACATGTAACATCCCGAAAATTACAACCCAATAAGTATGAACGTGAGAGATTTAATTAGAAATTTTCTTGTTGGGGAGAATTGTAACACTGTGATTTTTCGTAACGTATATTAAGTGTTTGATAAATACCGTAAAAGGAAATTAAATTAATTCATAGTGTTATTGTGAGATTTTTGGGACTTTTACGTAAGTTTCGTAAGTTGTAGAAAAAGAAAAAAAAAAAAGGGAAGAGAGGGTGTCCTTAGAGGAAGGGTGGCTGCAAATAGCAAAATTGAAAAATTATGCCACATAAAAAGCGTGAACTGCTTCTCTTCCCATTATTCTTCGTTCTTCTCGCCAGAAACCTCTGCTGTCTCTCTCCTTCTCTCTAAAATTTTGCACTCTTTCTAAGATTTAAGTATTCAAATCAAAGTTTTCACCGATTAAATTCGGATATGTTATAGAGGAGTTCAAGAGCTTCAAAACCAACCGATTGGATTTCGATTTCATCGAGGTATGGAGGGGTATCTTTTTTTTTTCCTAAGCTATTTCCTTGTTTTCTTGTTAAATATGGATTGTGGCTGTTGTTGATGGTCTGTAAATAATTTTGAAAACCCGAAATAAGCTACTTGAGATTTGGGTCCTATGACTGTGTGGATTTTTCGTCTCGGTTTTCGTGCAGGTTTTTGAGGATGTAAATACATTTTCTTATGTTTTGATGCCTTTGGATATCATGGTATTTTTTTCAGATTTTTTTGAGCACTATAACTATTTTTACCGGAATTATTTTTAAAAACTGTTGATTCTGAGAATGGGACTGTTTTGATATTTACAAGAATTTTGGGACATGATTTTGGAAAACTGGAACCATGAGTTCATTTTATGCATCATGAGGGTCATCTCTGAATTTTTGTAAGGTCAGAAAATCCTGGAAAGTATTTTTAGTGATTTAATGTTGGAAAAACCGAAAAGCTGAACAGTAGAGAAATTAAATGTAGAAAATTACTTTTTGTGAGAATTTGGTCTTGAGAAAATTTAGTAATACTTTTTTGACCATGTGGAATATCCATGGATTTTCTCAGAATTTTGTAAGTACCTTTTGTAATTAATTACATTTTCTTATTGAAAACTGTGTTCTGGAGAAATAATGATTTGGAAATTCAAAAAAGGTATTTTTGGTGGATTTTTGGTACTGAGGAAATTATATGTGATGGTCCACATGTTGGATATATTCTCTGTAAAATTTCACATAAAACGAATTTGATATGCTATTTTCTAAAAATATGGAATTGTGTTTGACAGAGTATGTCCAGCCACTGTTTTTAATTCAAAAATAATATTTATAGGTTGAATTTTCGTGAGATAAATTTATATGATGAAATATGAATGATGTATAGTTTCTCTGTAAAATCTCATGAAATTTCAAATTGATATGATGCATCAAATAATTTTTGGTGTGTGTGTACAGCTCTATGTGTCCACATGAAATTTAATTATATTAATTGTGTATTTGGTTTTAATGCCTTTAATTGTACTTGTTAAGGAATAATTTCACCTAAAAAGGGAAGTTTCCATAGAAATATGAATGCAATGATTTGTGATGGATTGAGTTTGAGTTATTGGATTATTGGTTATTAATGATTGTTCTGTTATTAACTGTGAATTGGAGACCGGGAGGAATGTGATCCTCGGGCAAAGAGTGCTGAAAATTGTTGTGCATGTGAATTGCTTGTATCAGTGAGATCTTATATTCAGAGAGAAATATTTGGGAGAAAAATCCAAAAATTTAAAGAAGACAAAGGAGAAAAGGAGAAAAAGGATTCAAGGTAAGGGAAGCTTCATTGTGATTTATATTTTCAGTTTAAGTGTGGTTGAGAGTTAGGGGGCTCAATCACATATAGCATGCCTGCCCCTTTTGCTGTTTATGTTGAGTTGATTGGTGGTTGAATTTAAAATTGATGAAAAATGGGTATTTGATTCTCCTGGCAGTGGCTGTGTGAGTGTGTATGGACTGATTGTTTTTGTTTTTGATTCTCTAAATTACTTGGAAAGGCTCCTAAAACAAAGGAGACCATGCCCAAATTTTCTTGAAATTATTTGATAAGCTTTGCATGTGAAAATCAAACCACAAAACAAAGTGGCAGTGGCTGTTAGGTTCGTCTGGCCATTGGAGATGGCGGGTACTGAGATGCCGTATCTAAGAATGTAAGGATCATGGCATTTAATTTCATTTTAGACCATTTGGAATGTAGAAAAACATGTTGTTAGGTTTAGATTCAAGATTTGATCAAGAGCCATAAAAAGATTAAATTGATTTATATAATTGATATTAGAAGCTTGAAATAATTGTTTGGAATCATGTTTGATGGATTGAAATTGATTGGTTGGTTTATTGTTGGATTGAAATTGCTTGATTTGGCTTGATTGTGTTGTGAATGATGTTGGAAATTGTTGAATGTTTATATTTTTGTAGGTGATTGTTTAAAATTACTTGTTTAATTGTGATTATTAACATATTGCATATGCATGAGTCTTTTTGGGGGTTTTACAAAGATTCAAGTGAAAAATAATTGATGTTGGCTAACCGGGACTGCGGTAGCCATGAAAAGAAAGAAAAGAAAAGAAAAGAAAGATTAAATGTTGACTAACCGAGACTGCGGTAGTCATGAGAAACAAGTTGATATATGAGAAATGATTTAGTTGACTAACCGGGACTGCGGTAGTCATGTGAAATGAAAATGATTGAGAAATGATTTTGTTGACTAACCGGGACTGCGGTAGTCATGTGAAAGGAATATGATTTGAGAATTGAATCTTTGGGGTGAGCAGAATAAGTTAGACAGGGCTGTATAGTCTGTGATTATATAGTCTGTGGGGTGAAGGATATTGGCAATTCCACATGTGGCTGGAAACTGGACTGAGTTGCGGTCGTGGTGGCCTTCCGGGTATCCTGATCTCCTAATTCTGTCTAGTTTATTCGCGTTTAGTAGGGGCTGATAGCTGAATTGCAGTACGTAATGGTAGGCCAGTTTCTTACTAAACACTCAAAGGGGAAGTCTCCATGGAGCAGGGTCAAAATGATTTTGAGTCAAAACTGCATTTGCATAAATCATACTGCAATTGTTTTAATTGTGTGACTTATGATGTTATGACTCATTGTGATTAGTGGTGATGGTGTATGTGGTTGATCTTGTTGATGATTCATGTTATAAATATGTTTATGAACTAAGTTTTGTATAACATTTTCAGTTATTATATATAGTATTTTGAAGTGTACAAAATCTAGTTTTTCGTCCTTTTCCTTAATAATTGGAATTTCACTTATTTTCTTATATGTATAGTTTTGTTTGGTAAGCTTACCCTTGCAATGTTTGCACATGTGGTTCGTGCCTGTGATGATCTCGGACATCGTGTTCGGGGGAGCAGATGGTTTTTAGGTGGATCTTTCTCTTGGAGAGTTTGTGGATAGAGCATACGAGGGATTGAAGACATTATCATTTCTTTCCATTTCTTTGTTTGGTCTTATGTATAAAATGAACCAGTTAGGGGTATTATGTATTTATCATGTGAAAAGATGTATGTACACATAGTTTTATTTAGTTAAGTTTTGTATAAGAGATATTTATAAATTAAGCTTTAAATTTTATCTGTCAGTTTTGGGAATCGCGAAAAAAAAAATTATCCAATATTTTATCAATAAACTAATTAGAGAGTTTTTAAAATTTAATGAAATAAAATCTTTAGTATAACAAATCTGTAACGAAGACGGGTCGTTACAATAATGGTATCAGAGCAGTTCGTCCTACCAAGACTGGGGTGTGGACTTAACCATTGTTTGTGCTGTGTGTGATTGGTTTGACTGTCGCTTAATGACAGTATTGATGAATTGTTTGATGTTGTGTGATTCCACATTGACTATTCTTTAATAGCAATGTAGGATGAATTGATTGAGCTGCTTGCTTTTGCACCGACTGTTGTTTAATAGTGGTGAAAGAAACATTGTATGCTATATGTTGTGTAATCTTACTCCTACTATGTGTGGGTGGTGGTGTAAGATATGAAGTTGTTTGTAACAGCGTAATCTTGCATTAACTACTGTGGTGGCAATGTATGATTAGTTAGATTATAGGCATGTGAGATCGTTGATGCAATGTCGTTAAAAGGAAATGCCGACATCTTAAGGATGTGTAATAGTCCATAGAATTGCCAATAGAATTGAGATTAGTTAGACATCAAAAAAAAAAAAAAAAAAAAAAAACTAAGGGACAAGGTTATTTCTCTAGACTGTGCTGTGCCTTAAGGAATCCTTAAGACCTTGGCATCTATAGTGGGATAATGGATTGAGTGTGATAGAGAAGTCTATGCATTATGCATGAGTTGTCCCTCTTGTTATCAAGTTGTTTTGACTTCTTATGAGTAAATGCCTTATGCATTCTTTTCTCTTCCAAGTTGTATAGTGATGTTGGATATTTTATTTTATCATTGCTCTTCTTGTAAGAATGAGTCGATTGGACATGTTTCAAGTAGTCTACTTTTGAGTAGCCTACTATTCATGTAAATGAAATATCTCAATTCTTAGAAGGGTCATTCATTTCGTATGAATGATGCATTGCACATGATGTTTCTTTTAATCATGTGGTAACCTGAGCTTCTTTCAGTGTCTATGTTTCCAGTGGAAATAAATTTATTGATCGTGTTCTGAGAAATTATATCAATGGTGATTGAGTTGTCTTTAATCCCATTGAGAGTCATTTACTTCATGGGGATGTGTTGTTCTCAAGTCTTATGAGTCTTTTGATCCACATGGAGGAGTTGCTTCTTCTATCTTTCTTGCATTCGAGCAAGATGGAAACTTTCAAGGAAGAAATGATTCGTGATAGAGTTGTGAGATGCGCACTCAGGACTCTGTCGAGATGACTTTCCCTCCTATTACTAAATTTCTTGAAATATTGTCTAAGTTGTGTTGTTGTCCTTGTTCTTCATGTTCTGAGAGTATGAGTTCGTATCCTTGAGGTGGTTGGGAAAGAAGGTCCAAAACTCCGAGTTTGTAGAATCAGAGTACGTGGCGGAAGCGTAGTGTGTAAGCACGATGGTCCTTGATGATTAGGTCATGATTTAGTGGGTGAAATAAGATACAAATGCTAGAATAATAGCAGAGTGTTTAAGATGGGGAAGTAAGTGATTGCAAAGTTTGAAAGTGTGATTTGGATGTTAAAAGTCGAATTCAATAAGTGATTAAATTGGTGATAGTAGATTGGAATGGTTTGAGACAATTTAGAAATCATCCAAATGGTGATTTGGTTGGAATTATGATAATAGGATGTAGCTGTAAGTTAGAGACTTAAATCATATTTAGAATACCTTATATGAAGAGAAAAATGTGAGAAAATTATAGGAAAAGTCTTTGGTAGTGTTTAGACATAGAAAGTTGAGGTCTAGACATGATTAAAGGGTGTTGGAAGCACCTTTAAGCTAAGAATTGTGGCCATTGTTTAAAACAAAGTAGCATGTATCTCCATGTGACTCCACTAGATGAATCTTGTAAGTATAGTTTAAAGACTTAGCCAAAATCACTAGATTTACCTTAACAAGTGCTTAGGTAAGCCTAGAATTGGAGTAGAACATCAATATCCTTAATCCATAGCTAAGCATTGTGTTTTAGTATCATGCCATACTCAAATTGGTGAGTGCTAGCTAGTAAAACTAAAACAAGATGACAAGAGTCAAAACTGCACAGTTTAGGTACAAAAGACATGACCCGAAATGGTAAAAGTGCGAACTTTGGCATTGCATAACTCCTTGTATAGGATGAGTTTCGGAATGAAACCTTTTTCTACAGTTTTGTATTACCAAAGTCTAGTTCTCCACAAAATTTCATAGCCATTGGACTTACCTAGATCATTTTGGACCCCTAGGTTCATTTTGACCCAAAACTAGTTTCTTAAATGATCCAAAAAGCCTAGATTTTGATCCGAGATGAATTTTGGGGTGAGACCAATTCCTACAATCCTATTTTTAGGTTTATAAAATCTTTTTTGAGGATTTACAAAGTTTCTCCCTCTGAATTTTAGATTCACCTTTGAAAACCATGTATTTTCTAAGCCGTTTTTGACCCGAAACTTGAAACGTACGCCATTTTCAAACTGTTCTAGTTTTTCAAGTGAAACCAAAGCCCACAACTTTGTTTTAGTACCCTCTAAATCTGTTTTGAGGTCCCACATAAGTTTAAGCATTATACAATGAATTTGGTAGAAAAACCCATTTTCTAGAAACGTGCATTTTGCAAACTTATAATATGCGCCATTTCCAAACCGCTTGGAGTTTTTGAGTCAAACCAAAACTATTAGGTCAAATTTAATGCATATTAAATCTGTTTTCAAGTCCCAAAGGATTTCAAGTTCTGTAGCTCAATTGGCGTAGAAAACCGTTTTCTACAATTCCTTAAAATCGCAAACTTAAATTGCGCGTAGTTTTCAAACTGTAACTCCAATTTGGATGAGACCAAAACACACGATCTTGTTTTTAAGTGAAATAAATCTGTTTTTGGGTTTTAAAATGAAAGGATCACTGTATGATAAGATTGCTTCCCAAAATCACCTCTTAGAAAGTTAAATTCAAAGGAAATCCTTAGGTGAAAGACTTGTTCTTGTCCTAGAGGCCTACCTAGTAGTTTGCCTACAACTTGTATAGGATACATTAACTTTAAATCTTCAATGTTGAGTAGACAAAGAGGATTATGGCCCTAGTTTAATTTAACCTTATGTTTTGTGAATTTCAGGGACGAAATTCCTAAAAGGAGGGGAGTATTGTAACATCCCGAAAATTACAACCCAATAAGTATGAACGTGAGAGATTTAATTAGAAATTTTCTTGTTGGGGAGAATTGTAACACTGTGATTTTTCGTAACGTATATTAAGTGTTTGATAAATACCGTAAAAGGAAATTAAATTAATTCATAGTGTTATTG
Organism: Pueraria montana var. lobata; assembly: GCA_026413185.1. Lineage (NCBI taxonomy): Eukaryota > Viridiplantae > Streptophyta > Magnoliopsida > Fabales > Fabaceae > Pueraria > Pueraria montana. The sequence goes on from JAOZWA010000174.1 coordinate 1,410,620, forward strand.
TGAGATTTTTGGGACTTTTACGTAAGTTTCGTAAGTTGTAGAAAAAGAAAAAAAAAAAAAGAGAAGAGAGGGTGTCCTTAGAGGAAGGGTGGCTGCAAATAGCAAAATTGAAAAATTATGCCACATAAGAAGCGTGAACTGCTTCTCTTCCCATTATTCTTCGTTCTTCTCGCCAGAAACCTCTGCTGTCTCTCTCCTTCTCTCTAAAATTTTGCACTCTTTCTAAGATTTAAGTATTCAAATCAAAGTTTTCACCGATTAAATTCGGATATGTTATAGAGGAGTTCAAGAGCTTCAAAACCAACCGATTGGATTTCGATTTCATCGAGGTATGGAGGGGTATCTTTTTTTTTTCCTAAGCTATTTCCTTGTTTTCTTGTTAAATATGGATTGTGGCTGTTGTTGATGGTCTGTAAATAATTTTGAAAACCCGAAATAAGCTACTTGAGATTTGGGTCCTATGACTGTGTGGATTTTTCGTCTCGGTTTTCGTGCAGGTTTTTGAGGATGTAAATACATTTTCTTATGTTTTGATGCCTTTGGATATCATGGTATTTTTTTCAGATTTTTTTGAGCACTATAACTATTTTTACCGGAATTATTTTTAAAAACTGTTGATTCTGAGAATGGGACTGTTTTGATATTTACAAGAATTTTGGGACATGATTTTGGAAAACTGGAACCATGAGTTCATTTTATGCATCATGAGGGTCATCTCTGAATTTTTGTAAGGTCAGAAAATCCTGGAAAGTATTTTTAGTGATTTAATGTTGGAAAAACCGAAAAGCTGAACAGTAGAGAAATTAAATGTAGAAAATTACTTTTTGTGAGAATTTGGTCTTGAGAAAATTTAGTAATACTTTTTTGACCATGTGGAATATCCATGGATTTTCTCAGAATTTTGTAAGTACCTTTTGTAATTAATTACATTTTCTTATTGAAAACTGTGTTCTGGAGAAATAATGATTTGGAAATTCAAAAAAGGTATTTTTGGTGGATTTTTGGTACTGAGGAAATTATATGTGATGGTCCACATGTTGGATATATTCTCTGTAAAATTTCACATAAAACGAATTTGATATGCTATTTTCTAAAAATATGGAATTGTGTTTGACAGAGTATGTCCAGCCACTGTTTTTAATTCAAAAATAATATTTATAGGTTGAATTTTCGTGAGATAAATTTATATGATGAAATATGAATGATGTATAGTTTCTCTGTAAAATCTCATGAAATTTCAAATTGATATGATGCATCAAATAATTTTTGGTGTGTGTGTACAGCTCTATGTGTCCACATGAAATTTAATTATATTAATTGTGTATTTGGTTTTAATGCCTTTAATTGTACTTGTTAAGGAATAATTTCACCTAAAAAGGGAAGTTTCCATAGAAATATGAATGCAATGATTTGTGATGGATTGAGTTTGAGTTATTGGATTATTGGTTATTAATGATTGTTCTGTTATTAACTGTGAATTGGAGACCGGGAGGAATGTGATCCTCGGGCAAAGAGTGCTGAAAATTGTTGTGCATGTGAATTGCTTGTATCAGTGAGATCTTATATTCAGAGAGAAATATTTGGGAGAAAAATCCAAAAATTTAAAGAAGACAAAGGAGAAAAGGAGAAAAAGGATTCAAGGTAAGGGAAGCTTCATTGTGATTTATATTTTCAGTTTAAGTGTGGTTGAGAGTTAGGGGGCTCAATCACATATAGCATGCCTGCCCCTTTTGCTGTTTATGTTGAGTTGATTGGTGGTTGAATTTAAAATTGATGAAAAATGGGTATTTGATTCTCCTGGCAGTGGCTGTGTGAGTGTGTATGGACTGATTGTTTTTGTTTTTGATTCTCTAAATTACTTGGAAAGGCTCCTAAAACAAAGGAGACCATGCCCAAATTTTCTTGAAATTATTTGATAAGCTTTGCATGTGAAAATCAAACCACAAAACAAAGTGGCAGTGGCTGTTAGGTTCGTCTGGCCATTGGAGATGGCGGGTACTGAGATGCCGTATCTAAGAATGTAAGGATCATGGCATTTAATTTCATTTTAGACCATTTGGAATGTAGAAAAACATGTTGTTAGGTTTAGATTCAAGATTTGATCAAGAGCCATAAAAAGATTAAATTGATTTATATAATTGATATTAGAAGCTTGAAATAATTGTTTGGAATCATGTTTGATTGATTGGATGATGTGTTTTGATGGATTGAAATTGATTGGTTGGTTTATTGTTGGATTGAAATTGCTTGATTTGGCTTGATTGTGTTGTGAATGATGTTGGAAATTGTTGAATGTTTATATTTTTGTAGGTGATTGTTTAAAATTACTTCTTTAATTGTGATTATTAACATATTGCATATGCATGAGTCTTTTTGGGGGTTTTACAAAGATTCAAGTGAAAAATAATTGATGTTGGCTAACCGGGACTGCGGTAGCCATGAAAAGAAAGAAAAGAAAAGAAAAGAAAGATTAAATGTTGACTAACCGAGACTGCGGTAGTCATGAGAAACAAGTTGATATATGAGAAATGATTTAGTTGACTAACCGGGACTGCGGTAGTCATGTGAAATGAAAATGATTGAGAAATGATTTTGTTGACTAACCGGGACTGCGGTAGTCATGTGAAAGGAATATGATTTGAGAATTGAATCTTTGGGGTGAGCAGAATAAGTTAGACAGGGTTGTATAGTCTGTGATTATATAGTCTGTGGGGTGAAGGATATTGGCAATTCCACATGTGGCTGGAAACTGGACTGAGTTGCGGTCGTGGTGGCCTTCCGGGTATCCTGATCTCCTAATTCTGTCTAGTTTATTCGCGTTTAGTAGGGGCTGATAGCTGAATTGCAGTACGTAATGGTAGGCCAGTTTCTTACTAAACACTCAAAGGGGAAGTCTCCATGGAGCAGGGTCAAAATGATTTTGAGTCAAAACTGCATTTGCATAAATCATACTGCAATTGTTTTAATTGTGTGACTTATGATGTTATGACTCATTGTGATTAGTGGTGATGGTGTATGTGGTTGATCTTGTTGATGATTCATGTTATAAATATGTTTATGAACTAAGTTTTGTATAACATTTTCAGTTATTATATATAGTATTTTGAAGTGTACAAAATCTAGTTTTTCGTCCTTTTCCTTAATAATTGGAATTTCACTTATTTTCTTATATGTATAGTTTTGTTTGGTAAGCTTACCCTTGCAATGTTTGCACATGTGGTTCGTGCCTGTGATGATCTCGGACATCGTGTTCGGGGGAGCAGATGGTTTTTAGGTGGATCTTTCTCTTGGAGAGTTTGTGGATAGAGCATACGAGGGATTGAAGACATTATCATTTCTTTCCATTTCTTTGTTTGGTCTTATGTATAAAATGAACCAGTTAGGGGTATTATGTATTTATCATGTGAAAAGATGTATGTACACATAGTTTTATTTAGTTAAGTTTTGTATAAGAGATATTTATAAATTAAGCTTTAAATTTTATCTGTCAGTTTTGGGAATCGCGAAAAAAAAAATTATCCAATATTTTATCAATAAACTAATTAGAGAGTTTTTAAAATTTAATGAAATAAAATCTTTAGTATAACAAATCTGTAACGAAGACGGGTCGTTACAAAACACGCATCTCCTCTCATTAATAATGGAAACTATTATAAACGTTGTGATAAAAAAAAACTAATAAAGGAAACTATTAATGTGATTGTTGTCGTTTTAACGTGATTGGTAATTGTCCTAGAAACTTCAAAATTTCACGATATGTTTGGGAGGTGAGATAATAGAAAGATTATGGTTTTTTTTTCCGGTGAGATCTAAAAAGATCATTCCCTTCCAAATTGGCATAAAATGAGAGAAGACCTAAAAAAATTTCAGAATATCTCGTTTAATTTCATTAAAAATACATATATCCACTCATTATTAATGGAAATTATTATAAACGCTGTGATAAAAAACTAATAAAGGAAACTATTAATGTGATTGTTGTCGTTTTAACGTGATTGGTAATTGTCGTAAAAACTTCAAAATTTCACGATATGTTTGGGAGGTGAAATAATTAATAGAAAGAGTATGGTTTTTTTTTTTCCGGTGAGATCTAAAAAGATCATTCCCTTCCAAATAGGCATAAAATGAGAGAAGACCTAAAAAAAAGTTCAGGATATCTCGTTTAATTTTGTTTAAAACACGCATCTCCTCTCATTAATAATGGAAATTATTATAAACGTTGTGATAAAAAATAAAGGAAACTGTTAATGTGATTGTTGTCGTTTTAACGTGATTGATAATTGTCGTAGAAACTTCAAAATTTCACGATATGTTTGGGAGGTGAAATAATTAATAGAAAGAATATGGTTTTTTTTTTTTCCGGTGAGATCTAAAAAGATGATTCCCTTCTAAATTGCCATAAAATGAGAGAAGACCTAAAAAAAAGTTCAGGATATCTCGTTTAATTTTGTTAAAATTACGTATATCCTCTCATTAATAATGGAAATTATTATAAACGTTGTGATAAAAAAAACTAATAAAGGAAACAAATAATGTAATTGTTGCGTTTTAACGTGATTGGTAATTGTCATAGAAACTTCAAAATTTCACGATATGTTTGGGAGGTGAAATAATAGAAAGATTATGGTTTTTTTTTTTCCGGTGAGATCTAAAAAGATCATTCCTTCCAAATTGGCATAAAATGAGAGAAGACCTAAAAAAATTTCAGGATATCTTGTTTAATTTCATTAAAAATACATATCTCCTCTCATTATTAATATAAATTATTATAAACGTTGTGATAAAAAACTAATAAAGGAAACTATTAATGTTATTGTTGTCGTTTTAACGTGATTGGTAATTGTCGTAGAAACTTTAAAATTTCACGATATGTTTGGGAGGTAAAATAATAGAAAGATTATGGTTTTTTTTTTTCGGTGAGATCCAAAAAGCTCATTCCCTTCCAAATTGGCATAAAATGAGAGAAGATCATAAAAAAAGTTCAGGATATCTCGTTTCATTTTTTTAAAAATACGTATCTCCTCTCATTAATATTGGAAATTATTATAAATGTTGTGATAAAAAAAAAACTAATAAAGGAAACTATTAATGTGATTGTTGTCATTTTAACGTGATTGGTAATTGTCGGAGAAACATCTAAATTTCACGATATGTTTGGGAGGTGAAATAATAGAAAGATTATGATTTTTTTTTTTCGGTGAGATCTAAAAAAATCATTCCCTTCCAAAATGGCAAAAAATGATAGAAGACCTAAAAAAAAGTTAAGGATATCTCGTTTAATTTTTTGAAAAATATGTATCTCCTCTCATTAATAATGGAAATTATTATAAACGTTGTGATAAAAAAAACTAATAAAGGAAACCATTAATGTGATTGTTGTCGTTTTAACGTGATTGGTAATAGTCGTAGAAACTTCAAAATTTCACGATATGTTTGGGAGGTGAAATAATTAATAGAAAGAATATGGTTTTTTTTTCCGGTGAGATCTAAAAAGATCATTCCCTTCCAAATTGGCATAAAATGAGAGAAGACCTAAAAAAATTCAGGATATCTCGTTTAATTTTGTTTAAACACGCATCTCCTCTCATTAATAATGGAAATTATTATAAACGTTGTGATAAAAAAAACTAATAAAGGAAACTATTAATGTGATTGTTGTCGTTTTAACGTGATTGGTAATTGTCCTAGAAACTTCAAAATTTCACGATATGTTTGGGAGGTGAGATAATAGAAAGATTATGGTTTTTTTTTCCGGTGAGATCTAAAAAGATCATTCCCTTCCAAATTGGCATAAAATGAGAGAAGACCTAAAAAAATTTCAGAATATCTCGTTTAATTTCATTAAAAATACATATCTCCACTCATTATTAATGGAAATTATTATAAACGCTGTGATAAAAAACTAATAAAGGAAACTATTAATGTGATTGTTGTCGTTTTAACGTGATTGGTAATTGTCGTAGAAACTTCAAAATTTCACGATATGTTTGGGAGGTGAAATAATTAATAGAAAGAGTATGGTTTTTTTTTTCCGGTGAGATCTAAAAAGATCATTCCCTTCCAAATTGGCATAAAATGAGAGAAGACCTAAAAATAGTTTAGGATATCTCGTTTAATTTTGTTTAAAACACGCATCTCCTCTCATTAATAATGGAAATTATTATAAACGTTGTGATAAAAAATAAAGGAAACTGTTAATGTGATTGTTGTTGTTTTAACGTGATTGGTAATTGTCGTAGAAACTTCAAAATTTCACGATATGTTTGGGAGGTTAAATAATTAATAGAAAGAATATGGTTTTTTTTTTTCCGGTGAGATCTAAAAAGATGATTCCCTTCTAAATTGCCATAAAATGAGAGAAGACCTAAAAAAAAGTTCAGGATATCTCGTTTAATTTTGTTAAAATTACGTATCTCCTCTCATTAATAATGGAAATTATTATAAACGTTGTGATAAAAAAAACTAATAAAGGAAACAATTAATGTGATTGTTGCGTTTTAACGTGATTGGTAATTGTCGTAGAACCATCAAAATTTCACGATATGTTTGGGAGGTGAAATAATTAATAGAAAGATTATGGTTTGTTTTTTCGGTGAGATCTAAAAAGATCATTCCTTTCCAAATTGGCATAAAATGAGAGAAGACCTAAAAAAAGTTCAGGATATCTCGTTAAATTTTGTTAATAACACGTATCTCCTCTCGTTAATAATGGAAATTATTATAAACGTTGGGATAAAAAAACTAATAAAGGAAACTATTAATGTGATTGTTGTCATTTTAACGTGATTGGTAATTGTCGTAGAAACTTCAAAATTTCACGATATGTTTGGGAGCTGAAATAATTAATAGAAAGAATATGGTTTTTTTTTTTCCGGTGAGATCTAAAAAGATCATTCCCTTCCAAATTGGCATAAAATGAGAGAAGACCATAAAAAAAGTTCAGGATATCTCGTTTCATTTTTTTAAAAATACGTATCTCCTCTCATTAATATTGGAAATTATTATAAATGTTGTGATAAAAAAAAACTAATAAAGGAAACTATTAATGTGATTGTTGTCATTTTAACGTGATTGGTAATTGTCGGAGAAACATCTAAATTTCACGATATGTTTGGGAGGTGAAATAATAGAAAGATTATGGTTTTTTTTTTCCGGTGAGATCTAAAAAAATCATACCCTTCCAAAATGGAAAAAAAATGATAGAAGACCTAAAAAAAAGTTAAGGATATCTCGTTTAATTTTTTGGAAAATATGTATCTCCTCTCATTAATAATGGAAATTATTATAAACGTTGTGATAAAAAAAACTAATAAAGGAAACCATTAATGTGATTGTTGTCGTTTTAACGTGATTGGTAATAGTCGTAGAAACTTCAAAATTTCACGATATGTTTGGGAGGTGAAATAATTAATAGAAAGAATATGGTTTTTTTTTCCGGTGAGATCTAAAAAGATCATTCCCTTCCAAATTGGCATAAAATGAGAGAAGACCTAAAAAAATTTCAGGATATCTCGTTTAATTTTGTTTAAACACGCATCTCCTTTCATTAATAATGGAAATTATTATAAACGTTGTGATAAAAAAAAACTAATAAAGGAAACTATTAATGTGATTGTTGTCGTTTTAACGTGATTGGTAATTGTCCTAGAAACTTCAAAATTTCACGATATGTTTGGGAGGTGAGATAATAGAAAGATTATGGTTTTTTTTTCCGGTGAGATCTAAAAAGATCATTCCCTTCCAAATTGGCATAAAATGAGAGAAGACCTAAAAAAATTTCAAAATATCTCGTTTAATTTCATTTAAAATACATATCTCCACTCATTATTAATGGAAATTATTATAAACGTTGTGATAAAAAACTAATAAAGGAAACTATTAATGTGATTGTTGTTGTTTTAACGTGATTGGTAATTGTCGTAGAAACTTCAAAATTTCACGATATGTTTGGGAGGTGAAATAATTAATAGAAAGAGTATGGTTTTTTTTTCCGGTGAGATCTAAAAAGATCATTCCCTTCCAAATTGGCATAAAATGAGAGAAGACCTAAAAAAAGTTCAGGATATCTCATTTAATTTTGTTTAAAACACGCATCTCCTCTCATTAATAATGGAAATTATTATAAACGTTGTGATAAAAAATAAAGGAAACTGTTAATGTGATTGTTGTCGTTTTAACGTGATTGGTAATTGTCGTAGAAACTTCAAAATTTCATGATATGTTTGGGAGGTGAAATAATTAATAGAAAGAATATGGTTTTTTTTTTCGGTGAGATCTAAAAAGATGATTCCCTTCTAAATTGCCATAAAATGAGAGAAGACCTAAAAAAAAGTTCAGGATATCTCGTTTAATTTTGTTAAAATTACGTATCTCCTCTCATTAATAGTGGAAATTATTATAAACGTTGTGATAAAAAAAACTAATAAAGGAAACTATTAATGTGATTGTTGTCATTTTAACGTGATTGGTAATTGTCGTAGAAACTTCAAAATTTCACGATATGTTTGGGAGGTGAAATAATTAATAGAAAGAGTATGGTTTTTTTTTTCCGGTGAGATCTAAAAAGATCATTCCCTTCCAAATTGGCATAAAATGAGAGAAGACCTAAAAATAGTTTAGGATATCTCGTTTAATTTTGTTTAAAACACGCATCTCCTCTCATTAATAATGGAAATTATTATAAACGTTGTGATAAAAAATAAAGGAAACTGTTAATGTGATTGTTGTTGTTTTAACGTGATTGGTAATTGTCGTAGAAACTTCAAAATTTCACGATATGTTTGGGAGGTTAAATAATTAATAGAAAGAATATGGTTTTTTTTTTTCCGGTGGGATCTAAAAAGATGATTCCCTTCTAAATTGCCATAAAATGAGAGAAGACCTAAAAAAAAGTTCAGGATATCTCGTTTAATTTTGTTAAAATTACGTATCTCCTCTCATTAATAATGGAAATTATTATAAACGTTGTGATAAAAAAAACTAATAAAGGAAACAATTAATGTGATTGTTGCGTTTTAACGTGATTGGTAATTGTCGTAGAACCATCAAAATTTCACGATATGTTTGGGAGGTGAAATAATTAATAGAAAGATTATGGTTTGTTTTTTCGGTGAGATCTAAAAAGATCATTCCTTTCCAAATTGGCATAAAATGAGAGAAGACCTAAAAAAAGTTCAGGATATCTCGTTAAATTTTGTTAATAACACGTATCTCCTCTCGTTAATAATGGAAATTATTATAAACGTTGGGATAAAAAAACTAATAAAGGAAACTATTAATGTGATTGTTGTCATTTTAACGTGATTGGTAATTGTCGTAGAAACTTCAAAATTTCACGATATGTTTGGGAGCTGAAATAATTAATAGAAAGAATATGGTTTTTTTTTTCCGGTGAGATCTAAAAAGATCATTCCCTTCCAAATTGGCATAAAATGAGAGAAGACCATAAAAAAAGTTCAGGATATCTCGTTTCATTTTTTTAAAAATACGTATCTCCTCTCATTAATATTGGAAATTATTATAAATGTTGTGATAAAAAAAAACTAATAAAGGAAACTATTAATGTGATTGTTGTCATTTTAACGTGATTGGTAATTGTCGGAGAAACATCTAAATTTCACGATATGTTTGGGAGGTGAAATAATAGAAAGATTATGGTTTTTTTTTTCCGGTGAGATCTAAAAAAATCATACCCTTCCAAAATGGAAAAAAAATGATAGAAGACCTAAAAAAAAGTTAAGGATATCTCGTTTAATTTTTTGGAAAATATGTATCTCCTCTCATTAATAATGGAAATTATTATAAACGTTGTGATAAAAAAAACTAATAAAGGAAACCATTAATGTGATTGTTGTCGTTTTAACGTGATTGGTAATAGTCGTAGAAACTTCAAAATTTCACGATATGTTTGGGAGGTGAAATAATTAATAGAAAGAATATGGTTTTTTTTTCCGGTGAGATCTAAAAAGATCATTCCCTTCCAAATTGGCATAAAATGAGAGAAGACCTAAAAAAATTTCAGGATATCTCGTTTAATTTTGTTTAAACACGCATCTCCTTTCATTAATAATGGAAATTATTATAAACGTTGTGATAAAAAAAAACTAATAAAGGAAACTATTAATGTGATTGTTGTCGTTTTAACGTGATTGGTAATTGTCCTAGAAACTTCAAAATTTCACGATATGTTTGGGAGGTGAGATAATAGAAAGATTATGGTTTTTTTTTCCGGTGAGATCTAAAAAGATCATTCCCTTCCAAATTGGCATAAAATGAGAGAAGACCTAAAAAAATTTCAAAATATCTCGTTTAATTTCATTTAAAATACATATCTCCACTCATTATTAATGGAAATTATTATAAACGTTGTGATAAAAAACTAATAAAGGAAACTATTAATGTGATTGTTGTTGTTTTAACGTGATTGGTAATTGTCGTAGAAACTTCAAAATTTCACGATATGTTTGGGAGGTGAAATAATTAATAGAAAGAGTATGGTTTTTTTTTCCGGTGAGATCTAAAAAGATCATTCCCTTCCAAATTGGCATAAAATGAGAGAAGACCTAAAAAAAGTTCAGGATATCTCATTTAATTTTGTTTAAAACACGCATCTCCTCTCATTAATAATGGAAATTATTATAAACGTTGTGATAAAAAATAAAGGAAACTGTTAATGTGATTGTTGTCGTTTTAACGTGATTGGTAATTGTCGTAGAAACTTCAAAATTTCATGATATGTTTGGGAGGTGAAATAATTAATAGAAAGAATATGGTTTTTTTTTTCGGTGAGATCTAAAAAGATGATTCCCTTCTAAATTGCCATAAAATGAGAGAAGACCTAAAAAAAAGTTCAGGATATCTCGTTTAATTTTGTTAAAATTACGTATCTCCTCTCATTAATAGTGGAAATTATTATAAACGTTGTGATAAAAAAAACTAATAAAGGAAACTATTAATGTGATTGTTGTCATTTTAACGTGATTGGTAATTGTCGTAGAAACTTCAAAATTTCACGATATGTTTGGGAGGTGAAATAATTAATAGAAAGAGTATGGTTTTTTTTTTCCGGTGAGATCTAAAAAGATCATTCCCTTCCAAATTGGCATAAAATGAGAGAAGACCTAAAAATAGTTTAGGATATCTCGTTTAATTTTGTTTAAAACACGCATCTCCTCTCATTAATAATGGAAATTATTATAAACGTTGTGATAAAAAATAAAGGAAACTGTTAATGTGATTGTTGTTGTTTTAACGTGATTGGTAATTGTCGTAGAAACTTCAAAATTTCACGATATGTTTGGGAGGTTAAATAATTAATAGAAAGAATATGGTTTTTTTTTTTCCGGTGGGATCTAAAAAGATGATTCCCTTCTAAATTGCCATAAAATGAGAGAAGACCTAAAAAAAAGTTCAGGATATCTCGTTTAATTTTGTTAAAATTACGTATCTCCTCTCATTAATAATGGAAATTATTATAAACGTTGTGATAAAAAAAACTAATAAAGGAAACAATTAATGTGATTGTTGCGTTTTAACGTGATTGGTAATTGTCGTAGAACCATCAAAATTTCACGATATGTTTGGGAGGTGAAATAATTAATAGAAAGATTATGGTTTGTTTTTTCGGTGAGATCTAAAAAGATCATTCCTTTCCAAATTGGCATAAAATGAGAGAAGACCTAAAAAAAGTTCAGGATATCTCGTTAAATTTTGTTAATAACACGTATCTCCTCTCGTTAATAATGGAAATTATTATAAACGTTGGGATAAAAAAACTAATAAAGGAAACTATTAATGTGATTGTTGTCATTTTAACGTGATTGGTAATTGTCGTAGAAACTTCAAAATTTCACGATATGTTTGGGAGCTGAAATAATTAATAGAAAGAATATGGTTTTTTTTTTCCGGTGAGATCTAAAAAGATCATTCCCTTCCAAATTGGCATAAAATGAGAGAAGACCATAAAAAAAGTTCAGGATATCTCGTTTCATTTTTTTAAAAATACGTATCTCCTCTCATTAATATTGGAAATTATTATAAATGTTGTGATAAAAAAAAACTAATAAAGGAAACTATTAATGTGATTGTTGTCATTTTAACGTGATTGGTAATTGTCGGAGAAACATCTAAATTTCACGATATGTTTGGGAGGTGAAATAATAGAAAGATTATGGTTTTTTTTTTCCGGTGAGATCTAAAAAAATCATACCCTTCCAAAATGGAAAAAAAATGATAGAAGACCTAAAAAAAAGTTAAGGATATCTCGTTTAATTTTTTGGAAAATATGTATCTCCTCTCATTAATAATGGAAATTATTATAAACGTTGTGATAAAAAAAACTAATAAAGGAAACCATTAATGTGATTGTTGTCGTTTTAACGTGATTGGTAATAGTCGTAGAAACTTCAAAATTTCACGATATGTTTGGGAGGTGAAATAATTAATAGAAAGAATATGGTTTTTTTTTCCGGTGAGATCTAAAAAGATCATTCCCTTCCAAATTGGCATAAAATGAGAGAAGACCTAAAAAAATTTCAGGATATCTCGTTTAATTTTGTTTAAACACGCATCTCCTTTCATTAATAATGGAAATTATTATAAACGTTGTGATAAAAAAAAACTAATAAAGGAAACTATTAATGTGATTGTTGTCGTTTTAACGTGATTGGTAATTGTCCTAGAAACTTCAAAATTTCACGATATGTTTGGGAGGTGAGATAATAGAAAGATTATGGTTTTTTTTTCCGGTGAGATCTAAAAAGATCATTCCCTTCCAAATTGGCATAAAATGAGAGAAGACCTAAAAAAATTTCAAAATATCTCGTTTAATTTCATTTAAAATACATATCTCCACTCATTATTAATGGAAATTATTATAAACGTTGTGATAAAAAACTAATAAAGGAAACTATTAATGTGATTGTTGTTGTTTTAACGTGATTGGTAATTGTCGTAGAAACTTCAAAATTTCACGATATGTTTGGGAGGTGAAATAATTAATAGAAAGAGTATGGTTTTTTTTTCCGGTGAGATCTAAAAAGATCATTCCCTTCCAAATTGGCATAAAATGAGAGAAGACCTAAAAAAAGTTCAGGATATCTCATTTAATTTTGTTTAAAACACGCATCTCCTCTCATTAATAATGGAAATTATTATAAACGTTGTGATAAAAAATAAAGGAAACTGTTAATGTGATTGTTGTCGTTTTAACGTGATTGGTAATTGTCGTAGAAACTTCAAAATTTCATGATATGTTTGGGAGGTGAAATAATTAATAGAAAGAATATGGTTTTTTTTTTTCGGTGAGATCTAAAAAGATGATTCCCTTCTAAATTGCCATAAAATGAGAGAAGACCTAAAAAAAAGTTCAGGATATCTCGTTTAATTTTGTTAAAATTACGTATCTCCTCTCATTAATAGTGGAAATTATTATAAACGTTGTGATAAAAAAAACTAATAAAGGAAACTATTAATGTGATTGTTGTCATTTTAACGTGATTGGTAATTGTCGTAGAAACTTCAAAATTTCACGATATGTTTGGGAGGTGAAATAATTAATAGAAAGAGTATGGTTTTTTTTTTCCGGTGAGATCTAAAAAGATCATTCCCTTCCAAATTGGCATAAAATGAGAGAAGACCTAAAAATAGTTTAGGATATCTCGTTTAATTTTGTTTAAAACACGCATCTCCTCTCATTAATAATGGAAATTATTATAAACGTTGTGATAAAAAATAAAGGAAACTGTTAATGTGATTGTTGTTGTTTTAACGTGATTGGTAATTGTCGTAGAAACTTCAAAATTTCACGATATGTTTGGGAGGTTAAATAATTAATAGAAAGAATATGGTTTTTTTTTTTCCGGTGGGATCTAAAAAGATGATTCCCTTCTAAATTGCCATAAAATGAGAGAAGACCTAAAAAAAAGTTCAGGATATCTCGTTTAATTTTGTTAAAATTACGTATCTCCTCTCATTAATAATGGAAATTATTATAAACGTTGTGATAAAAAAAACTAATAAAGGAAACAATTAATGTGATTGTTGCGTTTTAACGTGATTGGTAATTGTCGTAGAACCATCAAAATTTCACGATATGTTTGGGAGGTGAAATAATTAATAGAAAGATTATGGTTTGTTTTTTCGGTGAGATCTAAAAAGATCATTCCTTTCCAAATTGGCATAAAATGAGAGAAGACCTAAAAAAAGTTCAGGATATCTCGTTAAATTTTGTTAATAACACGTATCTCCTCTCGTTAATAATGGAAATTATTATAAACGTTGGGATAAAAAAACTAATAAAGGAAACTATTAATGTGATTGTTGTCATTTTAACGTGATTGGTAATTGTCGTAGAAACTTCAAAATTTCACGATATGTTTGGGAGCTGAAATAATTAATAGAAAGAATATGGTTTTTTTTTTCCGGTGAGATCTAAAAAGATCATTCCCTTCCAAATTGGCATAAAATGAGAGAAGACCATAAAAAAAGTTCAGGATATCTCGTTTCATTTTTTTAAAAATACGTATCTCCTCTCATTAATATTGGAAATTATTATAAATGTTGTGATAAAAAAAAACTAATAAAGGAAACTATTAATGTGATTGTTGTCATTTTAACGTGATTGGTAATTGTCGGAGAAACATCTAAATTTCACGATATGTTTGGGAGGTGAAATAATAGAAAGATTATGGTTTTTTTTTTCCGGTGAGATCTAAAAAAATCATACCCTTCCAAAATGGAAAAAAAATGATAGAAGACCTAAAAAAAAGTTAAGGATATCTCGTTTAATTTTTTGGAAAATATGTATCTCCTCTCATTAATAATGGAAATTATTATAAACATTGTGATAAAAAAAACTAATAAAGGAAACCATTAATGTGATTGTTGTCGTTTTAACGTGATTGGTAATAGTCGTAGAAACTTCAAAATTTCACGATATGTTTGGGAGGTGAAATAATTAATAGAAAGAATATGGTTTTTTTTTCCGGTGAGATCTAAAAAGATCATTCCCTTCCAAATTGGCATAAAATGAGAGAAGACCTAAAAAAATTTCAGGATATCTCGTTTAATTTTGTTTAAACACGCATCTCCTTTCATTAATAATGGAAATTATTATAAACGTTGTGATAAAAAAAAACTAATAAAGGAAACTATTAATGTGATTGTTGTCGTTTTAACGTGATTGGTAATTGTCCTAGAAACTTCAAAATTTCACGATATGTTTGGGAGGTGAGATAATAGAAAGATTATGGTTTTTTTTTCCGGTGAGATCTAAAAAGATCATTCCCTTCCAAATTGGCATAAAATGAGAGAAGACCTAAAAAAATTTCAAAATATCTCGTTTAATTTCATTTAAAATACATATCTCCACTCATTATTAATGGAAATTATTATAAACGTTGTGATAAAAAACTAATAAAGGAAACTATTAATGTGATTGTTGTTGTTTTAACGTGATTGGTAATTGTCGTAGAAACTTCAAAATTTCACGATATGTTTGGGAGGTGAAATAATTAATAGAAAGAGTATGGTTTTTTTTTCCGGTGAGATCTAAAAAGATCATTCCCTTCCAAATTGGCATAAAATGAGAGAAGACCTAAAAAAAGTTCAGGATATCTCATTTAATTTTGTTTAAAACACGCATCTCCTCTCATTAATAATGGAAATTATTATAAACGTTGTGATAAAAAATAAAGGAAACTGTTAATGTGATTGTTGTCGTTTTAACGTGATTGGTAATTGTCGTAGAAACTTCAAAATTTCATGATATGTTTGGGAGGTGAAATAATTAATAGAAAGAATATGGTTTTTTTTTTCGGTGAGATCTAAAAAGATGATTCCCTTCTAAATTGCCATAAAATGAGAGAAGACCTAAAAAAAAGTTCAGGATATCTCGTTTAATTTTGTTAAAATTACGTATCTCCTCTCATTAATAGTGGAAATTATTATAAACGTTGTGATAAAAAAACTAATAAAGGAAACTATTAATGTGATTGTTGTCATTTTAACGTGATTGGTAATTGTCGTAGAAACTTCAAAATTTCACGATATGTTTGGGAGGTGAAATAATTAATAGAAAGAGTATGGTTTTTTTTTTCCGGTGAGATCTAAAAAGATCATTCCCTTCCAAATTGGCATAAAATGAGAGAAGACCTAAAAATAGTTTAGGATATCTCGTTTAATTTTGTTTAAAACACGCATCTCCTCTCATTAATAATGGAAATTATTATAAACGTTGTGATAAAAAATAAAGGAAACTGTTAATGTGATTGTTGTTGTTTTAACGTGATTGGTAATTGTCGTAGAAACTTCAAAATTTCACGATATGTTTGGGAGGTTAAATAATTAATAGAAAGAATATGGTTTTTTTTTTTCCGGTGGGATCTAAAAAGATGATTCCCTTCTAAATTGCCATAAAATGAGAGAAGACCTAAAAAAAAGTTCAGGATATCTCGTTTAATTTTGTTAAAATTACGTATCTCCTCTCATTAATAATGGAAATTATTATAAACGTTGTGATAAAAAAAACTAATAAAGGAAACAATTAATGTGATTGTTGCGTTTTAACGTGATTGGTAATTGTCGTAGAACCATCAAAATTTCACGATATGTTTGGGAGGTGAAATAATTAATAGAAAGATTATGGTTTGTTTTTTCGGTGAGATCTAAAAAGATCATTCCTTTCCAAATTGGCATAAAATGAGAGAAGACCTAAAAAAAGTTCAGGATATCTCGTTAAATTTTGTTAATAACACGTATCTCCTCTCGTTAATAATGGAAATTATTATAAACGTTGGGATAAAAAAACTAATAAAGGAAACTATTAATGTGATTGTTGTCATTTTAACGTGATTGGTAATTGTCGTAGAAACTTCAAAATTTCACGATATGTTTGGGAGCTGAAATAATTAATAGAAAGAATATGGTTTTTTTTTTCCGGTGAGATCTAAAAAGATCATTCCCTTCCAAATTGGCATAAAATGAGAGAAGACCATAAAAAAAGTTCAGGATATCTCGTTTCATTTTTTTAAAAATACGTATCTCCTCTCATTAATATTGGAAATTATTATAAATGTTGTGATAAAAAAAAACTAATAAAGGAAACTATTAATGTGATTGTTGTCATTTTAACGTGATTGGTAATTGTCGGAGAAACATCTAAATTTCACGATATGTTTGGGAGGTGAAATAATAGAAAGATTATGGTTTTTTTTTTCCGGTGAGATCTAAAAAAATCATACCCTTCCAAAATGGAAAAAAAATGATAGAAGACCTAAAAAAAAGTTAAGGATATCTCGTTTAATTTTTTGGAAAATATGTATCTCCTCTCATTAATAATGGAAATTATTATAAACGTTGTGATAAAAAAAACTAATAAAGGAAACCATTAATGTGATTGTTGTCGTTTTAACGTGATTGGTAATAGTCGTAGAAACTTCAAAATTTCACGATATGTTTGGGAGGTGAAATAATTAATAGAAAGAATATGGTTTTTTTTTTCCGGTGAGATCTAAAAAGATCATTCCCTTCCAAATTGGCATAAAATGAGAGAAGACCTAAAAAAATTTCAGGATATCTCGTTTAATTTTGTTTAAACACGCATCTCCTTTCATTAATAATGGAAATTATTATAAACGTTGTGATAAAAAAAAACTAATAAAGGAAACTATTAATGTGATTGTTGTCGTTTTAACGTGATTGGTAATTGTCCTAGAAACTTCAAAATTTCACGATATGTTTGGGAGGTGAGATAATAGAAAGATTATGGTTTTTTTTTCCGGTGAGATCTAAAAAGATCATTCCCTTCCAAATTGGCATAAAATGAGAGAAGACCTAAAAAAATTTCAAAATATCTCGTTTAATTTCATTTAAAATACATATCTCCACTCATTATTAATGGAAATTATTATAAACGTTGTGATAAAAAACTAATAAAGGAAACTATTAATGTGATTGTTGTTGTTTTAACGTGATTGGTAATTGTCGTAGAAACTTCAAAATTTCACGATATGTTTGGGAGGTGAAATAATTAATAGAAAGAGTATGGTTTTTTTTTCCGGTGAGATCTAAAAAGATCATTCCCTTCCAAATTGGCATAAAATGAGAGAAGACCTAAAAAAAGTTCAGGATATCTCATTTAATTTTGTTTAAAACACGCATCTCCTCTCATTAATAATGGAAATTATTATAAACGTTGTGATAAAAAATAAAGGAAACTGTTAATGTGATTGTTGTCGTTTTAACGTGATTGGTAATTGTCGTAGAAACTTCAAAATTTCATGATATGTTTGGGAGGTGAAATAATTAATAGAAAGAATATGGTTTTTTTTTTCGGTGAGATCTAAAAAGATGATTCCCTTCTAAATTGCCATAAAATGAGAGAAGACCTAAAAAAAAGTTCAGGATATCTCGTTTAATTTTGTTAAAATTACGTATCTCCTCTCATTAATAGTGGAAATTATTATAAACGTTGTGATAAAAAAACTAATAAAGGAAACTATTAATGTGATTGTTGTCATTTTAACGTGATTGGTAATTGTCGTAGAAACTTCAAAATTTCACGATATGTTTGGGAGGTGAAATAATTAATAGAAAGAGTATGGTTTTTTTTTTCCGGTGAGATCTAAAAAGATCATTCCCTTCCAAATTGGCATAAAATGAGAGAAGACCTAAAAATAGTTTAGGATATCTCGTTTAATTTTGTTTAAAACACGCATCTCCTCTCATTAATAATGGAAATTATTATAAACGTTGTGATAAAAAATAAAGGAAACTGTTAATGTGATTGTTGTTGTTTTAACGTGATTGGTAATTGTCGTAGAAACTTCAAAATTTCACGATATGTTTGGGAGGTTAAATAATTAATAGAAAGAATATGGTTTTTTTTTTTCCGGTGGGATCTAAAAAGATGATTCCCTTCTAAATTGCCATAAAATGAGAGAAGACCTAAAAAAAAGTTCAGGATATCTCGTTTAATTTTGTTAAAATTACGTATCTCCTCTCATTAATAATGGAAATTATTATAAACGTTGTGATAAAAAAAACTAATAAAGGAAACAATTAATGTGATTGTTGCGTTTTAACGTGATTGGTAATTGTCGTAGAACCATCAAAATTTCACGATATGTTTGGGAGGTGAAATAATTAATAGAAAGATTATGGTTTGTTTTTTCGGTGAGATCTAAAAAGATCATTCCTTTCCAAATTGGCATAAAATGAGAGAAGACCTAAAAAAAGTTCAGGATATCTCGTTAAATTTTGTTAATAACACGTATCTCCTCTCGTTAATAATGGAAATTATTATAAACGTTGGGATAAAAAAACTAATAAAGGAAACTATTAATGTGATTGTTGTCATTTTAACGTGATTGGTAATTGTCGTAGAAACTTCAAAATTTCACGATATGTTTGGGAGCTGAAATAATTAATAGAAAGAATATGGTTTTTTTTTTCCGGTGAGATCTAAAAAGATCATTCCCTTCCAAATTGGCATAAAATGAGAGAAGACCATAAAAAAAGTTCAGGATATCTCGTTTCATTTTTTTAAAAATACGTATCTCCTCTCATTAATATTGGAAATTATTATAAATGTTGTGATAAAAAAAAACTAATAAAGGAAACTATTAATGTGATTGTTGTCATTTTAACGTGATTGGTAATTGTCGGAGAAACATCTAAATTTCACGATATGTTTGGGAGGTGAAATAATAGAAAGATTATGGTTTTTTTTTTCCGGTGAGATCTAAAAAAATCATACCCTTCCAAAATGGAAAAAAAATGATAGAAGACCTAAAAAAAAGTTAAGGATATCTCGTTTAATTTTTTGGAAAATATGTATCTCCTCTCATTAATAATGGAAATTATTATAAACATTGTGATAAAAAAAAACTAATAAAGGAAACCATTAATGTGATTGTTGTCGTTTTAACGTGATTGGTAATAGTCGTAGAAACTTCAAAATTTCACGATATGTTTGGGAGGTGAAATAATTAATAGAAAGAATATGGTTTTTTTTTCCGGTGAGATCTAAAAAGATCATTCCCTTCCAAATTGGCATAAAATGAGAGAAGACCTAAAAAAATTTCAGGATATCTCGTTTAATTTTGTTTAAACACGCATCTCCTTTCATTAATAATGGAAATTATTATAAACGTTGTGATAAAAAAAAACTAATAAAGGAAACTATTAATGTGATTGTTGTCGTTTTAACGTGATTGGTAATTGTCCTAGAAACTTCAAAATTTCACGATATGTTTGGGAGGTGAGATAATAGAAAGATTATGGTTTTTTTTTCCGGTGAGATCTAAAAAGATCATTCCCTTCCAAATTGGCATAAAATGAGAGAAGACCTAAAAAAATTTCAAAATATCTCGTTTAATTTCATTTAAAATACATATCTCCACTCATTATTAATGGAAATTATTATAAACGTTGTGATAAAAAACTAATAAAGGAAACTATTAATGTGATTGTTGTTGTTTTAACGTGATTGGTAATTGTCGTAGAAACTTCAAAATTTCACGATATGTTTGGGAGGTGAAATAATTAATAGAAAGAGTATGGTTTTTTTTTCCGGTGAGATCTAAAAAGATCATTCCCTTCCAAATTGGCATAAAATGAGAGAAGACCTAAAAAAAGTTCAGGATATCTCATTTAATTTTGTTTAAAACACGCATCTCCTCTCATTAATAATGGAAATTATTATAAACGTTGTGATAAAAAATAAAGGAAACTGTTAATGTGATTGTTGTCGTTTTAACGTGATTGGTAATTGTCGTAGAAACTTCAAAATTTCATGATATGTTTGGGAGGTGAAATAATTAATAGAAAGAATATGGTTTTTTTTTTCGGTGAGATCTAAAAAGATGATTCCCTTCTAAATTGCCATAAAATGAGAGAAGACCTAAAAAAAAGTTCAGGATATCTCGTTTAATTTTGTTAAAATTACGTATCTCCTCTCATTAATAGTGGAAATTATTATAAACGTTGTGATAAAAAAACTAATAAAGGAAACTATTAATGTGATTGTTGTCATTTTAACGTGATTGGTAATTGTCGTAGAAACTTCAAAATTTCACGATATGTTTGGGAGGTGAAATAATTAATAGAAAGAGTATGGTTTTTTTTTTCCGGTGAGATCTAAAAAGATCATTCCCTTCCAAATTGGCATAAAATGAGAGAAGACCTAAAAATAGTTTAGGATATCTCGTTTAATTTTGTTTAAAACACGCATCTCCTCTCATTAATAATGGAAATTATTATAAACGTTGTGATAAAAAATAAAGGAAACTGTTAATGTGATTGTTGTTGTTTTAACGTGATTGGTAATTGTCGTAGAAACTTCAAAATTTCACGATATGTTTGGGAGGTTAAATAATTAATAGAAAGAATATGGTTTTTTTTTTTCCGGTGGGATCTAAAAAGATGATTCCCTTCTAAATTGCCATAAAATGAGAGAAGACCTAAAAAAAAGTTCAGGATATCTCGTTTAATTTTGTTAAAATTACGTATCTCCTCTCATTAATAATGGAAATTATTATAAACGTTGTGATAAAAAAAACTAATAAAGGAAACAATTAATGTGATTGTTGCGTTTTAACGTGATTGGTAATTGTCGTAGAACCATCAAAATTTCACGATATGTTTGGGAGGTGAAATAATTAATAGAAAGATTATGGTTTGTTTTTTCGGTGAGATCTAAAAAGATCATTCCTTTCCAAATTGGCATAAAATGAGAGAAGACCTAAAAAAAGTTCAGGATATCTCGTTAAATTTTGTTAATAACACGTATCTCCTCTCGTTAATAATGGAAATTATTATAAACGTTGGGATAAAAAAACTAATAAAGGAAACTATTAATGTGATTGTTGTCATTTTAACGTGATTGGTAATTGTCGTAGAAACTTCAAAATTTCACGATATGTTTGGGAGCTGAAATAATTAATAGAAAGAATATGGTTTTTTTTTTCCGGTGAGATCTAAAAAGATCATTCCCTTCCAAATTGGCATAAAATGAGAGAAGACCATAAAAAAAGTTCAGGATATCTCGTTTCATTTTTTTAAAAATACGTATCTCCTCTCATTAATATTGGAAATTATTATAAATGTTGTGATAAAAAAAAACTAATAAAGGAAACTATTAATGTGATTGTTGTCATTTTAACGTGATTGGTAATTGTCGGAGAAACATCTAAATTTCACGATATGTTTGGGAGGTGAAATAATAGAAAGATTATGGTTTTTTTTTTCCGGTGAGATCTAAAAAAATCATACCCTTCCAAAATGGAAAAAAAATGATAGAAGACCTAAAAAAAAGTTAAGGATATCTCGTTTAATTTTTTGGAAAATATGTATCTCCTCTCATTAATAATGGAAATTATTATAAACATTGTGATAAAAAAAACTAATAAAGGAAACCATTAATGTGATTGTTGTCGTTTTAACGTGATTGGTAATAGTCGTAGAAACTTCAAAATTTCACGATATGTTTGGGAGGTGAAATAATTAATAGAAAGAATATGGTTTTTTTTTCCGGTGAGATCTAAAAAGATCATTCCCTTCCAAATTGGCATAAAATGAGAGAAGACCTAAAAAAATTTCAGGATATCTCGTTTAATTTTGTTTAAACACGCATCTCCTTTCATTAATAATGGAAATTATTATAAACGTTGTGATAAAAAAAAACTAATAAAGGAAACTATTAATGTGATTGTTGTCGTTTTAACGTGATTGGTAATTGTCCTAGAAACTTCAAAATTTCACGATATGTTTGGGAGGTGAGATAATAGAAAGATTATGGTTTTTTTTTCCGGTGAGATCTAAAAAGATCATTCCCTTCCAAATTGGCATAAAATGAGAGAAGACCTAAAAAAATTTCAAAATATCTCGTTTAATTTCATTTAAAATACATATCTCCACTCATTATTAATGGAAATTATTATAAACGTTGTGATAAAAAACTAATAAAGGAAACTATTAATGTGATTGTTGTTGTTTTAACGTGATTGGTAATTGTCGTAGAAACTTCAAAATTTCACGATATGTTTGGGAGGTGAAATAATTAATAGAAAGAGTATGGTTTTTTTTTCCGGTGAGATCTAAAAAGATCATTCCCTTCCAAATTGGCATAAAATGAGAGAAGACCTAAAAAAAGTTCAGGATATCTCATTTAATTTTGTTTAAAACACGCATCTCCTCTCATTAATAATGGAAATTATTATAAACGTTGTGATAAAAAATAAAGGAAACTGTTAATGTGATTGTTGTCGTTTTAACGTGATTGGTAATTGTCGTAGAAACTTCAAAATTTCATGATATGTTTGGGAGGTGAAATAATTAATAGAAAGAATATGGTTTTTTTTTTCGGTGAGATCTAAAAAGATGATTCCCTTCTAAATTGCCATAAAATGAGAGAAGACCTAAAAAAAAGTTCAGGATATCTCGTTTAATTTTGTTAAAATTACGTATCTCCTCTCATTAATAGTGGAAATTATTATAAACGTTGTGATAAAAAAACTAATAAAGGAAACTATTAATGTGATTGTTGTCATTTTAACGTGATTGGTAATTGTCGTAGAAACTTCAAAATTTCACGATATGTTTGGGAGGTGAAATAATTAATAGAAAGAGTATGGTTTTTTTTTTCCGGTGAGATCTAAAAAGATCATTCCCTTCCAAATTGGCATAAAATGAGAGAAGACCTAAAAATAGTTTAGGATATCTCGTTTAATTTTGTTTAAAACACGCATCTCCTCTCATTAATAATGGAAATTATTATAAACGTTGTGATAAAAAATAAAGGAAACTGTTAATGTGATTGTTGTTGTTTTAACGTGATTGGTAATTGTCGTAGAAACTTCAAAATTTCACGATATGTTTGGGAGGTTAAATAATTAATAGAAAGAATATGGTTTTTTTTTTTCCGGTGGGATCTAAAAAGATGATTCCCTTCTAAATTGCCATAAAATGAGAGAAGACCTAAAAAAAAGTTCAGGATATCTCGTTTAATTTTGTTAAAATTACGTATCTCCTCTCATTAATAATGGAAATTATTATAAACGTTGTGATAAAAAAAACTAATAAAGGAAACAATTAATGTGATTGTTGCGTTTTAACGTGATTGGTAATTGTCGTAGAACCATCAAAATTTCACGATATGTTTGGGAGGTGAAATAATTAATAGAAAGATTATGGTTTGTTTTTTCGGTGAGATCTAAAAAGATCATTCCTTTCCAAATTGGCATAAAATGAGAGAAGACCTAAAAAAAGTTCAGGATATCTCGTTAAATTTTGTTAATAACACGTATCTCCTCTCGTTAATAATGGAAATTATTATAAACGTTGGGATAAAAAAACTAATAAAGGAAACTATTAATGTGATTGTTGTCATTTTAACGTGATTGGTAATTGTCGTAGAAACTTCAAAATTTCACGATATGTTTGGGAGCTGAAATAATTAATAGAAAGAATATGGTTTTTTTTTTCCGGTGAGATCTAAAAAGATCATTCCCT
Source organism: Pueraria montana var. lobata (assembly GCA_026413185.1). Classification (NCBI taxonomy): domain Eukaryota; kingdom Viridiplantae; phylum Streptophyta; class Magnoliopsida; order Fabales; family Fabaceae; genus Pueraria; species Pueraria montana. Next base: position 1,435,130 of record JAOZWA010000174.1, read on the forward strand.
TCCAAATTGGCATAAAATGAGAGAAGACCATAAAAAAAGTTCAGGATATCTCGTTTCATTTTTTTAAAAATACGTATCTCCTCTCATTAATATTGGAAATTATTATAAATGTTGTGATAAAAAAAAACTAATAAAGGAAACTATTAATGTGATTGTTGTCATTTTAACGTGATTGGTAATTGTCGGAGAAACATCTAAATTTCACGATATGTTTGGGAGGTGAAATAATAGAAAGATTATGGTTTTTTTTTTCCGGTGAGATCTAAAAAAATCATACCCTTCCAAAATGGAAAAAAAATGATAGAAGACCTAAAAAAAAGTTAAGGATATCTCGTTTAATTTTTTGGAAAATATGTATCTCCTCTCATTAATAATGGAAATTATTATAAACATTGTGATAAAAAAAACTAATAAAGGAAACCATTAATGTGATTGTTGTCGTTTTAACGTGATTGGTAATAGTCGTAGAAACTTCAAAATTTCACGATATGTTTGGGAGGTGAAATAATTAATAGAAAGAATATGGTTTTTTTTTCCGGTGAGATCTAAAAAGATCATTCCCTTCCAAATTGGCATAAAATGAGAGAAGACCTAAAAAAATTTCAGGATATCTCGTTTAATTTTGTTTAAACACGCATCTCCTTTCATTAATAATGGAAATTATTATAAACGTTGTGATAAAAAAAAACTAATAAAGGAAACTATTAATGTGATTGTTGTCGTTTTAACGTGATTGGTAATTGTCCTAGAAACTTCAAAATTTCACGATATGTTTGGGAGGTGAGATAATAGAAAGATTATGGTTTTTTTTTCCGGTGAGATCTAAAAAGATCATTCCCTTCCAAATTGGCATAAAATGAGAGAAGACCTAAAAAAATTTCAAAATATCTCGTTTAATTTCATTTAAAATACATATCTCCACTCATTATTAATGGAAATTATTATAAACGTTGTGATAAAAAACTAATAAAGGAAACTATTAATGTGATTGTTGTTGTTTTAACGTGATTGGTAATTGTCGTAGAAACTTCAAAATTTCACGATATGTTTGGGAGGTGAAATAATTAATAGAAAGAGTATGGTTTTTTTTTCCGGTGAGATCTAAAAAGATCATTCCCTTCCAAATTGGCATAAAATGAGAGAAGACCTAAAAAAAGTTCAGGATATCTCATTTAATTTTGTTTAAAACACGCATCTCCTCTCATTAATAATGGAAATTATTATAAACGTTGTGATAAAAAATAAAGGAAACTGTTAATGTGATTGTTGTCGTTTTAACGTGATTGGTAATTGTCGTAGAAACTTCAAAATTTCATGATATGTTTGGGAGGTGAAATAATTAATAGAAAGAATATGGTTTTTTTTTTCGGTGAGATCTAAAAAGATGATTCCCTTCTAAATTGCCATAAAATGAGAGAAGACCTAAAAAAAAGTTCAGGATATCTCGTTTAATTTTGTTAAAATTACGTATCTCCTCTCATTAATAGTGGAAATTATTATAAACGTTGTGATAAAAAAAACTAATAAAGGAAACTATTAATGTGATTGTTGTCATTTTAACGTGATTGGTAATTGTCGTAGAAACTTCAAAATTTCACGATATGTTTGGGAGGTCAGATAATAGAAAGATTATGGTTTTTTTTTCCGGTGAGATCTAAAAAGATCATTCCCTTCCAAATTGGCATAAAATGAGAGAAGACCTAAAAAAATTTCAGGATATCTCGTTTAATTTCATTAAAAATACATATCTCCTCTCATTATTAATGGAAATTATTATAAACGTTGTGATAAAAAACTAATAACGGAAACTATTAATGTGATTGTTGTCGTTTTAACGTGATTGGTAATTGTCGTAGAAACTTCAAAATTTCACGATATGTTTGGGAGGTGAAATAATTAATAGAAAGAATATGGTTTTTTTTTTCGGTGAGATCTAAAAAGATCATTCCCTTCCAAATTGGCATAAAATGAGAGAAGACCTAAAAAAATTTCAAAATATCTCGTTTAATTTTGTTTAAAACACGCATCTCCTCTCATTAATAATGGAAATTATTATAAACGTTGCGATAAAAAAACTAATAAAGGATACTCTTAATGTGATTGTTGTCATTTTAACGTGATTGGTAATTGTCTGAGAAACATCTAAATTTCACGATATGTTTGGGAGGTGAAATAATAGAAAGATTAAGGTTTTTTTTTTTCCGGTGAGATCTAAAAAAATCATTCCCTTCCAAATTGGCAAAAAATGAGAGAAGACCTAGAAATAAGTTAAGGATATCTCGTTTAATTTTTTGAAAAATATGTATCTCCTCTCATTAATAATGGAAATTATTATAACGTTGTGATAAAATAAACTAATAAAGGAAACCATTAATGTGATTGTTGTCGTTTTAACGTGATTGGTAATTGTCGTAGAAACTTCAAAATTTCATGATATGTTTGGGAGGTGAAATAATTAATAGAAAGAATATGGTTTTTTTTTTTTCCGGTGAGATCTAAAAAGATCATTCCCTTCCAAATTGGCATAAAATGAGAGAAGACCTAAAAAAAGTTCAGGATATCTCGTTTAATTTTGTTTAAAACACGCATCTCCTCTCATTAATAATGGAAATTATTATAAACGTTGTGATAAAAAAAAACTAATAAAGGAAACTATTAATGTGATTGTTGTGATTTTAACGTGATTGGTAATTGTCGTAGAAACTTCAAAATTTCACGATATGTTTGGGAGGTGAGAGAATAGAAAGATTATGGTTTTTTTTTTCCGGTGAGAGCTAAAAAGATCATTCCCTTCCAAATTGGCATAAACTGAGAGAAGACCTAAAAAAAGTTCAGGGTATCTCGTTTAATTTTGTTTAAACACGCATCTCCTCTCATTAATAATGGAAATTATTATAAACGTTGTGATAAAAAAAAACTAATAAAGGAAACTATTAATGTGATTGTTGTCGTTTTAACGTGATTGGTAATTGTCCTAGAAACTTCAAAATTTCACGATATGTTTGGGAGGTGAGATAATAGAAAGATTATGGTTTTTTTTTCCGGTGAGATCTAAAAAGATCATTCCCTTCCAAATTGGCATAAAATGAGAGAAGACCTAAAAAAATTTCAGGATATCTCGTTTAATTTCATTAGAAAATACATATCTCCTCTCATTATTAATGGAAATTATTATAAATGTTGTGATAAAAAGATAATAAAGGAAACTATTAATGTGATTGTTGTCGTTTTAACGTGATTGGTAATTGTCGTAGAAACTTCAAAATTTCACGATATGTTTGGGCGGTGAAATAATTAATAGAAAGAATATGGTTTTTTTTTTTCCGGTGAGATCTAAAAACATCATTCCCTTCCAAATTGGCATAAAATGAGAGAAGACCTAAAAAATTATTAGGATATCTCGTTTAATTTCATTAAAAATACATATCTCCTGTCATTATTAATGGAAATTATTATAAACGTTGTGATAAAAAAAACTAATAAGGGAAACTATTAATGTGATTGTTGTCATTTTAACATGATTGGTAATTGTCGTAGAAACATCAAAATTTCACGATATGTTTGGGAGGTGAAATAATAGAAAGATTATGGTTTTTTTTCCGGTGAGATCTAAAAAGATCATTCCCTTCTAAATTGGCATAAAATGAGAGAAGACCTAAAAAAAAGTTCAGGATATCTCGTTTAATTTTGTTAAAATTACGTATCTCCTCTCATTAATAATGGAAATTATTATAAACGTTGTGATAAAAAAAACTAATAAAGGAAACAATTAATGTGATTGTTGCGTTTTAACGTGATTGGTAATTGTCGTAGAACAATCAAAATATCCCGATATGTTTGGGAGGTGAAATAATTAATAGAAAGATTATGGTTTGTTTTTTTCGGTGAGATCTAAAAAGATCATTCCCTTCCAAATTGGCATAAAATGAGAGAAGACCTAAAAAAAGTTCAGGATATCTCGTTAAATTTTGTTAAAAACACGTATCTCCTCTCATTATTAATGGAAATTATTATAAACGTTGTGATAAAAAACTAATAAAGGAAACTATTAATGTGATTGTTGTCGTTTTAACGTGATTGGTAATTGTCGTAGAAACTTCAAAATTTCACGATATGTTTGGGAGCTGAAATAATTAATAGAAAGAATACGGTTTTTTTTTTTCCGGTGAGATCTAAAAAGATGATTCCCTTCCGAATTGGCATAAAATGAGAGAAGACCTAAAAAAAGTTCAGGATATCTCATTTAATTTTGTTTAAAACACGCATCTCCTCTCATTAATAATGAAAATTATTATAAACGTTGTGATAAAAAAAACTAATAAAGGATACTATTAATGTGATTGTTGTCGTTTTAACGTGATTGGTAATTGTCATAGAAACTTCAAAATTTCACGATATGTTTGGGAGGTGAAACAATAGAAAGATTATGGTTTTTTTTTTCGGTGAGATCTAAAAAGATCATTCCCTTCCAAACTGGCATAAAATGAGAGAAGACCTAAAAAAATTTCAGGATATCTCGTTTAATTTCATTAAAAATACATATCTCCTCTCATTATTAATGGAAATTATTATAAATGTTGTGATAAAAAGATAATAAAGGAAACTATTAATGTGATTGTTGTCGTTTTAACGTGATTGGTAATTGTCGTAGAAACTTCAAAATTTCACGATATGTTTGGGCGGTGAAATAATTAATAGAAAGAATATGGTTTTTTTTTTCCGGTGAGATCTAAAAAGATCATTCCCTTCCAAATTGGCATAAAATGAGAGAAGACCTAAAAAATTTTTAGGATATCTCGTTTAATTTCATTAAAAATACATATCTCCTGTCATTATTAATGTAAATTATTATAAACGTTGTGATAAAAAAAACTAATAAGGGAAACTATTAATGTGATTGTTGTCATTTTAACATGATTGGTAATTGTCGTAGAAACATCAAAATTTCACGATATGTTTGGGAGGTGAAATAATAGAAAGATTATGGTTTTTTTTCCGGTGAGATCTAAAAAGATCATTCCCTTCTAAATTGGCATAAAATGAGAGAAGACCTAAAAAAAAGTTCAGGATATCTCGTTTAATTTTGTTAAAATTACGTATCTCCTCTCATTAATAATGGAAATTATTATAAACGTTGTGATAAAAAAAACTAATAAAGGAAACAATTAATGTGATTGTTGCGTTTTAACTTGATTGGTAATTGTCGTAGAACAATCAAAATATCCCGATATGTTTGGGAGGTGAAATAATTAATAGAAAGATTATGGTTTGTTTTTTTCGGTGAGATCTAAAAAGATCATTCCCTTCCAAATTGGCATAAAATGAGAGAAGACCTAAAAAAAGTTCAGGATATCTCGTTAAATTTTGTTAAAAACACGTATCTCCTCTCGTTAATAATGGAAATTATTATAAACGTTGGGATAAAAAAACTAATAAAGGAAACTATTAATGTGATTGTTGTCATTCTAACGTGATTGGTAATTGTCGTAGAAACTTCAAAATTTCACGATACGTTTGGGAGCTGAAATAATTAATATAAAGAATACGGTTTTTTTTTTCCGGTGAGATCTAAAAAGATGATTCCCTTCCGAATTGGCATAAAATGAGAGAATACCTAAAAAAAGTTCAGGATATCTCGTTTAATTTTGTTTAAAACACGCATCTCCTCTCATTAATAATGAAAATTATTATAAACGTTGTGATAAAAAAAACTAATAAAGGATACTATTAATGTGATTGTTGTCGTTTTAACGTGATTGGTAATTGTCATAGAAACTTCAAAATTTCACGATATGTTTGGGAGGTGAAATAATAGAAAGATTATGGTTTTTTTTTCCGGTGAGATCTAAAACGATCATTCCCTTCCAAATTGGCATAAAATGAGAGAAGACCTAAAAAAATTTCAGGATATCTCGTTTAATTTCATTAAAAATACATATCTCCTCTCATTATTAACGGAAATTATTATAAATGTTGTGATAAAAAACTAATAAAGGAAACTATTAATGTGATTGTTGTCATTTTAACATGATTGGTAATTGTCGTAGAAACTTCAAAATTTCATGATATGTTTGGGAGGTGAAATAATTAATAGAAAGAATATGGTTTTTTTTTCCGGTGAGATCTAAAAAGATGATTCCCTTCTAAATTGCCATAAAATGAGAGAAGACCTAAAAAAAAGTTCAGGATATCTCGTTTAATTTTGTTAAAATTACGTATCTCCTCTCATTAATAATGGAAATTATTATAAACGTTGTGATAAAAAAACTAATAAAGGAAATAATGTGATTGTTGTCATTTTAACGTGATTGGTAATTGTCGTAGAAACTTCAAAATTTCACGATATGTTTGGGAGCTGAAATAATTAATATAAAGAATACGATTTTTTTTCCGGTGAGATCTAAAAAGATCATTCCCTTCCAAATTGGCATAAAATGAGTGAAGACCATAAAAAAAGTTCAGGATATCTCGTTTCATTTTTTTAAAAATACGTATCTCCTCTCATTAATAATGGGAATGATTATAAATGTTGTGATAAAAAAAACTAATAAAGGAAACTATTAATGTGATTGTTGTCGTTTTAACGTGATTGGTAATTGTCGTACAACCATCAAAATTTCACGATATGTTTGGGAGGTGAAATAATTAATAGAAAGATTATGGTTTATTTTTTCCGGTGAGATCTAAAAAGATCATTCCCTTCCAAATTGGCATAAAATGAGAGAAGACCATAAAAAAAGTGCAGGATGTCTCGTTTCATTTTTTTAAAAATACGTATCTCCTCTCATTAATAATGGAAATTATTATAAATGTTGTGATAAAAAAAACTAATAAAGGAAACTATTAATGTGATTGTTGTCATTTTAACGTGATTAGTAATTGTTGGAGAAACATCAAAATTTCACGATATGTTTGGGAGGTGAAATAATAGAAAGATTATGGTTTTTTTTTTCCGGTGAGATCTAAAAAAATCATTCCCTTGCAAATTGGCAAAAAATGAGAGAAGACCTAAAAAAAAGTTAAGGATATCTCGTTTAATTTTTTGAAAAATATGTATCTCCTCTCATTAATAATGGAAATTATTATAAACGTTGTGATAAAAAAAACTAATAAAGGAAACTATTAATGTGATTGTTGTCGTTTTAACGTGATTGGTAATTGTCGTAGAAACTTCAAAATTTCACGATATGTTTGGGAGGTGAGATAATAGAAAGATTATGGTTTTTTTTTCCGGTGAGATCTTAAAAGATCATTCCCTTCGAAATTGGCATAAAATGAGAGAAGACCTAAAAAAACTTCAGGATATCTCGTTTAATTTAATTAAGAATACATATCTCCTCTCATTATTAATGGAAATTATTATAAACGTTGTGATAAAAAACTAATAAAGGAAACTATTAATGTGATTGTTGTCATTTTAACGTGACTGGTAATTGTCGTAGAAACTTCAAAATTTCACGATATGTTTGGGAGCTGAAATAATTAATATAAAGAATACGGTTTTTTTTTCCGGTGAGATCTAAAAAGATGATTCCCTTCCAAATTGGCATAAAATGAGAGAAGACCTAAAAAAAGTTCAGGATATCTCGTTTAATTTTGTTTAAAACACACATCTCCTCTCATTAATAATGGAAATTATTATAAACATTGTGATAAAAAAAACTAATAAAGGAAACTATTAATGTGATTGTTGTCGTTTTAACGTGATTGGTAATTATCGTAGAAACTTCAAAATTTCACGATATGTTTGGGAGGTGAAATAATAGAAAGATTATGGTTTTTTTTTCCGGTGAGATCTAAAAAGATCATTCCCTTCCAAATTGGCATAAAATGAGAGAAGACCTAAAAAAAAGTTCAGGATATCTCGTTTAATTTTGTTAAAATTACGTATCTCCTCTCATTAATAATGGAAATTATTATAAACGTTGTGATAAAAAACTAATAAAGGAAACTATTAATGTGATTGTTGTCGTTTTAACATGATTGGTAATTGTCGTAGAAACTTCAAAATTTCACGATATGTTGGGGAGGTGAAATAATTAATAGAAAGAATATGGTTTTTTTTCCGGTGAGATCTAAAAAGATGATTCCCTTCCAAATTGGCATAAAATGAGAGAAGACCTAAAAAAAGTTCAGGATATCTCGTTTAATTTTGTTTAAAACACGCATCTCCTCTCATTAATAATGGAAATTATTATAAACATTGTGATAAAAAAAACTAATAAAGGAAACTATTAATGTGATTGTTGTCGTTTTAACGTGATTGGTAATTGTCGTAGAAACATCAAAATTTCACGATATGTTTGGGAGGTGAAATAATAGAAAGATTATGGTTTTTTTTTCCGGTGAGATCTAAAAAGATCATTCCCTTCTAAATTGGCATAAAATGAGAGAAGACCTAAAAAAATTTCAGGATATCTCGTTTAATTTTGTTTAAACACGCACCTCTATTCTCAACCTTGATCTACGAACTCGGATCTTTGGATCTCCTTCCTCAACTAACTCAAGGTATAACTCGTAACTTCACAATATAAGGAACATGGAAAATAACACAACTTGAACAATATTAAAATTTAGCATTAGGAGGGAAAAGTCATCTCGACTGAGTCCTGAGTGTGCACCCTCACAACTCTATCAAGATTTTCCTTTCTTCCTTTCTGCCATCTCAGCTATACTATTGGTTTCAACTCTAGGATTTATAACTAGCATTCCTCTTCTCATTTATACATGTCTTAAAATTTCAGATCTAGTTACTATCTTTTTCTCCATAATATTCTTAACAAACAAACAATTCTAATCAGGGTAACACAGCAAAACACCTAATAGACCCACTACTCGCAAGTCCTAGAGATGCATAACCAGAGCTCTGATACCACTAATGTAACCCCCCTTCTAATTAATTAATTTCCGTCTAATATAAAAAAATTCCTAATAAAATAAATACAATCTATTAAAGTTCTAAGTTTGTCATTATAATTTACATTATTAAAATTTACAGAAAATACTACTACCAATTTATTTCTAATTAATACAAAAGTATCTAAAGCCAAAAATGTAACATCCTCATTTTACTATTTGTACGCATTTATATATGTACATTATGAACACTTATGCACTGTATTTTACAAAACTTTATGAACATATTTTCTTAATGAAATTAATACAGTTCTACTCAGAAGAATTTTCTGAATTTACAAATGTCTTTGTTTTTGCTAAAATTGATAGTTGACTGGACTGCTATGTCAGACAACTGTCCAGGATAGATTTTCAAGTGTGGAATTTTGGACTAATCTGTAACTTAATAAAAAGGTAATTGAATATGGATTAAAAATATATATAGTTAAAGAATTAAAATGCTAATTTCAAATTGTTAGAATTTTATGAAAGTTAGAACTCTAAGAAATTCTTACGATAAAATTCTAAGGCAGAAAATTAAGAGAAAATTCGTATGACATCTATGGAATTATCTAATAATTTTAATATACTTAGAATAATTATTAAAAATGTTTAACTAAGAAAAAATAAATTTAGAGCATTAACCAATCAAAGGGTGACAACTCAAATTTTCTAATGTCACTAAATTAAGCTAATTAGACTTGGATTAAGAGATAAGTGATACACTACCCCAATGTTTTTGATAGTGAGGAATCCAATGGTGGTATTAGTTTCTTCAAATTCTAATTAGTTTGTAAGATAATTAAGAGCCCTAAAAATATTCTAGAAAAGTCTACATCTTTGACCTATTGACCAAGCTAGTTGGAAGGTCACACAAGGCACAATTTTGGGACGTTCAAGTGGGGCTGGAAATTTAGCCAAATTGGCTGCCTCATTGTCACGTGAATTACTACCCTTGGACAGCAGCTGGATGGGAAGATTTAATTAAATTGAGTGAAGAAGAAAAGTCTACAAAATTGCCTACAATTATTGACTTTTGGCCAAGCAAATGGCAAGTCACGTAGGGGACTTTCTTGGCTGTCCAAGTGGGCTGGAGACTTAGCTAAATTGGCTGCCCCATTCTCACGTAAGTGACTGCCTTTGGCCAGCAGCTGGACGTGAAACACTAATTAAATAGGGTGCAGAAAAATTAATTAAAATATAAGAAATCAACACAAAGGAAAAAGCAAGCAAAGCTAGCTCTCAAAAACTCTCCACCCGTGAGCTCTCTGTCCAGCAGCCCCTTCATTTTCTTTTCACCATTTCTTCTAAAAATCAAGAGAGAAACCAATCTAAACCTCACAAAATTTAAACCACCTTCAACCAAAGAGAAGAGAATTAGGAGAAAAAGCTCAAAATTCCAAAAGACAAGAAGACCAAGGAGGAAGGGAGTAAAAGGATTCAAGGGTTTTTCATCAAAATAAGGATTCAAGGTAAGGATCTAGGCATTTAATTTCAATTAGAACCCTTGGAATTAGAAGAAAACATGTTGTAGGCTTAGATTAAAATTTTGACCTAGAATCATGAAAACTTGAAATTGATTTAGGGGTTTTGTGTTTTTGATGCTTGTGATTGCAATTCATGGATTGGAATGATGTTTGATTGAATTTTAAGGTGTTGTAATGGTTGAAATTTGGTTTGTTGAATTTTGATTGAATTTGTGATTTGATTGAATTTTGGTTGGAATTGGAGTTTGTAGCTTTGGAAGAATTGTTGAGAATGGCTTGTAGACCATTCGGCCAGCCCTAAATGCAAGGGATATTATGTGGAAATTTTTATAAAACCAAGGGCAAAATGGTCATTTTACATGTAGGGACACATTGGGTATTTTGGAAAAAGATTGAGGGCATTTTCGGAAATTATTAAAAAATACTAATGTTATAATGTAAATTGCTTAAATCTTTGTATCCTTGTATGTTAATGTGTACAAATTATTTATTTGATTGTGATCATGAACAAAATTCATTAGCATGAGTCTTTTTGGGGGATTTATAAAAGTATCAAATGAGAAAGAATTATGTTGACTAACCAGGACTGTGGTAGTCATGAAAATTGAGTTGATCTATGAGAAATGACTTTTGTTGACTAACCGGGACTGCGGTAGTCATGTGAAATGAAACTGATTGAGAAATGAATTGTTGACTAACCGGGACTGCGGTAGTCATGTGAAATGAAAATGATTGAGAAAGGATTTTTGGGGTGAGTAGAATTTGTTAAACAGGACCGTATAATCTGTGATTATATAGTCTGTGGGGATAAGGATATTGGCAATTCCATATGTGGCTGTAATCTGGACAGAGATGCGGTCGTGGTGGCCTTCCTGGGTATCCTGGTCTCCTAATTCTGTTTAGTTTATTCGCGTTTAGTAGGGGCTGATGGCTGAATTGCTGTACGTAATGGTAGGCCAGTTACTTACTAAACACTCAAAGGGGAAGTCTCCATGGAGCAGGGTCAAAACTGAATTTGAGTCAAAAGTTGCATTTGCATAAATCATACTGCATTTAATTATGTGTGTAATTAATTAAATTGTTATGATGTGTAATTGTTTGAAATTGTTTTATTCTATGAGAAATTAAATGCCTGATCCGGTAATGCTGTCCCCAGATACTAGGGGAGTGTGATTGCAGGTATAAAGAAGAATAATTAGAAGTCACAGATGCAGACATGTTCCAAAGCTATAGGAATATGGGTTTTTGGTTTTAGATACTTTTGTATTAATTAGAAATAAATTTGTAATAGTATTTTCTGTAAATTTTAATAATGTAAATTATAATGACAAACTTTGAACTTAATGGATTGTATTTATTTTCCTTGGAAACTATATTTTTTTTTTATATTAGAGGTAAAATTAATTAATTAGAAGGGGATTACAAAAAACACCCATTCCTATAGCTCTGGAAAATATCTGCATCTTTAACTTCTAATTAATCTTCAAAATACCTGCAATTCACACTCCCCTAGAATCTGGGGACAGCATTACCGGATCAGGCATTTAATTTCTCATACAATTAAAACAATTTCAAACATATACATATCCGATACAAATTAACCGTTCTCACACATAATTAAATGCAATATGATTTATGCAAATGCAGTTTTGACTCAAAAATCATTTTTGACCCTACTCCATGGAGACTTCCCCTTTGAGTGTTTAGTAAGAAACTGGCCTACCATTACGTACTGCAATTCAGCTATCAGCCCCTACTAAACGCGAATTAGCTAAACAGAATTAGGAGATCAGGATACCCGGAAGGCCACCACGACCGCAACTCAGTCCAGTTTCCAGCCACATGTGGAATTGCCAATATCCTTCACCCCACAGACTATATAATCACAGACTATACAGCCCTGTCTAACTTATTCTGCTCACCCCAAAGATTCAATTCTCAAATCATATTCATTTCACATGACTACCGCAGTCTCGGTTAGTCAACAAAATCATTTCTCATATATCAACTCGTTTCTCATGACTACCGCAGTCCCGGTTAGTCAACATTTTTTCTTTCTTTTCTTTTCTTTTCTTTTCTTTTCTTTTCTTTTCTTTCTTTTCATGGCTACCGCAGTCCCGGTTAGCCAACATCAATTATTTTTCACTTGAATCTTTATAAATCCCCCAAAAAGACTCATGCATATGCAATATGTTAATAATCACAATTAAATAAGTAATTTTAAACAATCACCTACAAAAATATAAACATTCAACAATTTCCAACATCATTCACAACACAATCAAGCCAAATCAAGCAATTTCAATCCAACAATAAACCAACCAATCAATTTCAATCCATCACAACACATCATCCAATCAATCAAACATGATTCCAAACAATTATTTCAAGCTTCTAATATCAATTATATAAATCAATTTCATCTTTTTATGGCTCTTGATCAAATCTTTAATCTAAACCTAACAACATGTTTTTCTACATTCCAAATGGTCTAAAATGAAATTAAATGCCATGATCCTTACCTAGAATCCTTAGTTTGATGGAGAAACCTTTGAATTCCTTTTCTCCCTTTCTCCTTTGTCTTCTTGAAATTTTAGGATTTTTCTCCCAAATATTTCTCTCTGAATATGAGATCTCACTGATACAAGCAATTCACATGCACAAACAAATTCCAGCACTCTTTGCCCGAGGATCACATTCCTCCCGGTCTCCAATTCACAGTTAATAATAGAACAATAATTAATAACCAATAATCCAATAACTCAAACTCAATCCATCACAAATCATTGCATGCATATTTCTATGGAAACTTTCCTTTTTAGGTGAAATTATTCCTTAACAAGTACAATTAAAGGCATTAAAACCAAATATACAATTAATATAATTAAATTTCATGTGGACACATAGAGCTGTACACACACACCAAAAATTATTTGATGCATCATATCAATTTGAAATTTCATGAGATTTTACAGAGAAACTATACATCATTCATATTTCATCATATAAATTTATCTCACAAAAATTCAACCCACAATTATTATTTTTGAATTAAAAACAGTGGCTGGACATACTCTTTAAAACACAATTCCATATTTTTAGAAAATAGCTTATCAAATTCGTTTTATGTGAAATTTTACAGAGAATATCTCCAACATGTGGACCATCACATATAATTTTCTCAGTACCAAAAATCCACCAAAAATACCCTTTTTGAATTTCCAAATCATTATTACTCCAGAACAGAGTTTTCAATAAGAAAATGTAAATAATTACAAAAGGTACTTACAAAATTCTGAGAAAATCCATGGATATTCCACATGGTCAATACAGTATTACTAATTTTTCTCAAGACCAAATTCTAACAAAAAGTAATTTTCTACATTTAATTTCTCTGCTGTCCAGCTTTTCGGTTTTTCCAACATTAAATCACTAAAAATACTTCCCAGGATTTTATGACCTTACAAAAATTCAGAGATGACCCTCATGATACATAAAATGAACTCATGATTCCAGTTTTCCAAAATCACGTCGCAAAATTCTTGTAAAAATCAAAACAGTCCCATTCTCAGAATCAACAGTTTTTGAAAATAATTCCGGTAAAAATAGTTACAGTATTCAAAAAAATCTGAAAAAATTACCACGACATCCAGAGGCATCAAAACATAGGAAAATGTATTTACATCCTCAAAAACATGCACTAAAACAGAGACGAAAAATACACACAGTCACATGACCCAAATCACAAGTAGCTTATTTCGGAATTTTCAAAATTATTTACAGACCATCAACAACAGCCACAATCCATATTTAACAAGAAAACAAGGAAATAGCTTAGGAAAACCCTCCATACCTCGATGAAATCGAAATCCAATCGGTAGGTTTTGAAGCTCTTGAACTCCTCTATAACATATCCGAATTTAATCGGTGAAAACTTTGATTTAAATACTTAAATCTTAGAAAGAGTGCAAAATTTTAGAGAGAAGAAGGAGAGCTTCGGTGCCGGTGCCATGAACCAGAAAATGAGAGAAAGAAGCAAATTCTTTCACGTATATTTATAGATAAAATTTGATATTTTACTATTTGCAGCCACCCTTCCTCCAAGGACACCCCCCTTCCCTTTTTTTTTTTTTTTCCGTCAACTTACGGAACTTATGTAAATGTTCCAAAAATCTCACAATAACACTATAAATTTAAATTTAATTTCCTTTTATGATATTTATCAAACCCTTAATATACGTTACGAAAAATCACAGTGTTACAATTCTCCCCAACAAGAAAATTTTCTAGTTAAATCTCTCACGTTCATATTTATTGGGTTGTAATTTTTGGGATGTTACAATACTCCCCTCCTTTTAGGAATTTCGTCCCTGAAATTCATTGAGTGTAGGGTTAAGCTAAGCTAGGGCTATAATCATCTTTGCCTACTCTCAGGCCAATCTATTTTTCTATAGCTAGTCTTAGACTTCTGCCATAAGGAAGTGTTCCTCTTAAGGGCTCGTTTCTAACTTACTATCTCTTTCTCCAACACAAAGCATAGATAAGGTTCATTCTCAAAAGGTATATATAATTTTCATCTAAGCAGATTCACTCTCAAGGCTATAGGCTCACTAACATAAAGTGGATTCGATAGAAATTTATCTAAGCTACTAGGTAGACAGTATAGCTATCTTCAAGGCAATACTTAAATCTACTCAACATTGAAGATTTAGAGTTAATTTATCCTATATAAATTGTAGGTAAACTACTAGGTAGGTCTCTAGGTCAAGAACAAGTCTTTCACCTAAGGATTTCCCTTGAATTGAGTTTTCTAAGAGGTGATTTTGGGAAGCAACCCTATCATACAGTGATCCTTTCATTTTAAAACCCAAAAACAGATTAAGTTAACTTAAAAACAAGATTGTGAGTTCTGGTTTCATCCAAGTCGGAGTTACGGTTTGAAAACTACGCGCATTTTAAGTTTGCAGTTTTAAGGAATTCTAGAAAACGGTTTTCTACGCCAATTGAGCTACAGAACTTGAAATCCTTTGGGACTTGAAAACAGATTTAATATGCATTTAATGTGACCTAACGGCTTTGGTTTGACTCGAAAACTCAAAGCAGTTTGGAAATGGCGCACACTATAAGTTTGCAAAATGCATGTTTCTAGAAAACGGGTTTTTCTACCAAATTCATTGTATGATGCTTAAACTCATGTGGGACCTCAAAAAAGATTTAGAGGGTACTAAAACAAGGTTGTGGGCTTTGGTTTCACTCTAAAATCTCGAATGGTTTGAAAATGGCGTACGTTTCAAGTTTCAAGTCAAAAACGGCTTAGAAAAGAGGTGGTTTTCAAAGGTGAATTTAAAATCCATAGGGAGAAATTTTGTAAATCCCAAAAACAGATTTTATATACCTAAAAATAGGATTGTAGGAATTGGTCTCACCTCAAAATTCATCTCGGATCAAAATCTAGGCATTTCGAGTCACTTAAGGAACTAGTTTTGGGTCAAAATGAACTTAGGGATCCAAAATGAGCTATGTAAGTCCAATGGCTATGAAATTTTGTGGAGAACTAGAATTTGGTAATACAAAATTGTGGAAAAAGGTTTCATTCCGAAACTCATCCTATACAAGGAGTTATGCAGTGCCAAAATTGGCCTTTCTACCATTTCGGGTCATTTCTAAGGTACCTAAAATGTGCAGTTTTGACTCTTATCCTTTTGTTTTGGTTTTGATAGTTTAAACTCACTATTTTGAGCATGGTATGATACTAAAACACAATTCTTAGCTATGGATTAAGGATATTGATGTTCTACTCCAATTATAGGCTTACCTAAGCACTTGTTAAGGTAAATTTAGTGATTTTGGCTAAATCTTTAAACTATACTTACTAAGTTCATCTAGATGGGTTACTTGCTACTTTGTTTTTGAATAATGACTATAATTATTAGCTCAACGACTCTTCCAACACCCTTCATACATGTCTAAACCTCAACTTTCTATGTCTAAACACTACCAAAGACTTTTCCTATAAATTTCTCACATTTTTCTCTTCATAGAAGGTATTCTAAATATGATTTAAGTCTCTAACTTACAGCTACATCCTATTATCATAATTCCAACCAAATCACCATTTGGATGATTTCTAAATTGTCTCAAACCATTCCAATCTACTATCACCAATTTAATCACTTATTGAATTCGACTTTTAACATCCAAATCACAGTCTCAAACTTTGCAATCACTTACTTCCCCATCTTAAACACTCTGCTATTATTCTAGCATTTGTAACTTATCCTACTCACTAAATTATAATTTAACCATCAAGAACCCTCACATATACCTACCAATTCAATTCTACAACATGGGTAATTGATAACCTCAATTATACAAGCCTTAAATCACCATATATTACTATGGTCTATAATGTGACCCTGTTACTAATATCATATATTTGAGTATATAATTGGGAGCCAAGAATTCCATACCATAATACCTTCCTTTTGTATATAACTAAGTGCCTTATGCTCAATAGCCGCTCCAAAAGGAATATGCTCAACCAATTGTAGTAATATTCAATAATCAATCCCCATACTAATAGCCTCATAATTATACATATATATATATATATATATATATATATATATATATATATATTATAAAATTCATATAATAACTAAGAGAATGTATCTAATCTCAAGCTTCATAATCCCTCTGAAAAATCCGGCAGAGTTTGCTCTATTTTTCAATACTTTCCCTCATACCCCTTTTTCAAAAGGTATGGAAACAAACCACAACAGAAACCTGGTAATCAATTCACAACATAATAAACCTCAACATCACCCATAATATCAAACATTCTAAATTTATTCATCATAACTTTTTGGTCAAATATAAGGTAGCTTTCAAACTCACCATCTATCAACAATTCTCTTTACCAATTCAAATACAATCAAGTAAATCTAAACTTGTAATTATAAATAAATTACATCACATGAAACATTAACTATTCTTTATTTACTCTTAAGCTTCAATTTCGGAACACTCATTTTATATATTAAAATATTTAGTTTTCATCAAGATGATGTATAAATTCATAATCACATATTATTTCCTAAGCCATTTAAATATCACTCATAAACATCCAACCACACAAGATAATATGATTCATTTTTCACTTTCTATAAACATTTTCAAGTCACAAAATTTCACCAAACCTTGCCCAAACTTTCTCCAACCTTTCATACAACTTTGATAAAGCTTAAAACATGATTTTTGTTCTTTAAAATTCTGCAATAACAGAATTATGCAGCAGCAGAGATACCCCCTGTTATAACAGCAAAATCATGATACAAAATGGCACTAGATCATCACTAAAATCTCTCTAATTAATGTCCAGACTTCCTTAAATTTTAACACAATTTTGCCAAGACCCAAACCATAAATTATAACATGTAAAAACGTATAAATTTTGCATTATGCAGGAACAGAGAGTCCCTGCTGTCTGCTGCATTTCTGTGACAGTAAAAGGGCACAAAATATAGTGATTTTGGTCTTAATTCGTCGCACAAAGCTCATACCATCATAATACAACATTTTAAGGTTCAAATTGTAACATCCTCATTTTATTAATTGTACGCATTTATATATGTATATTATTAACATTTATGCACTATATTTTATAGAAACCTTATGTACATATTCTCTTAATGAAATTAATACAGTTCTACTCAGAAGAATTTTCTGAATTTCCAAATGTCTTTATTTTTGCCAAAATTAATAGTTGACTGAACTGCTATGTCAGACAGCTGTCCAGGATAAATTTTCAAGTATAGAATTTTGAACTCATTTATAAATTAAAAGAAAGGTAATAGAATATAGATTAAAAATATATACAGATAAAGAATTAAAATGCTTATTCAGAATTGTTAGGATTTTCTGAAAGTTAGAACTTTGAGGAATTATTACGGTAAAATTCTAAGACAGAAAATTTAGAGAAAATTCATAGGATATCTATAGAATTATCTAATAATTGTAATATACTTAGAATAATTATTAAAAATGTTTAACCAAGAAAATTTTAATTTAGAACCTTAACCAATCAAAAAGTGACAACTTAGGCTTTTCTAAGATCACTAAATTAAGCTAATTAGGCTTGGATTAAGAGATAAGTAAGACACTACCCCAAGGTTTTTGATAGTGAGGAATCCAATGGTGATGTTATTTTCTTCAAATTCTAATCACATTGTAAAATAATTAGCAGCCCTAATTACCTTCTAGAACTTTCTACAAAGTGCTTGAAATGTTGACTTTTGGGGTAGGCAAGTGACTTGGAACTCCTTGGCTGTCCAAGTGGGCTGGAAAGGCTTGGCAAGTGGACTTCCCTTGGTCCAAATGAGCTGCTGGACGTGCAGGGCAGCAGCTGGACTTGAAGGCAAAGTCCAATTTAGTTAATAATTTGTTTTAAGAAGCATTTAACTTAAGTAAAAGGAGAAAAAGTCACAAAAAGCTATTTTCTCTCAAAACAGAACCTTGAGCTCTCCAAACCCAGCAGCTGCAGTTTTCATTTCAATTTCATCTTAACTTCATCATCTCATCCCAAATTAAGAAACCAAACCATCCAAACTTCCTAAACCCTAAGCTAATCGGCAAAAAGGAAAAGAAATTGGAGGAAATCTCAAAAATTCATACAAGACCAAGGAGTGAGGGAGAAAGGAATTCAAGGGTTTTTCTTCAATTAAAGAGTTTAAGGTAAGGATCTAGGCATTTAATTTCAATTAGAACCCTTGGAATTAGAAGAAAACATGTTGTAGGCTTAGATTAAAATTTTGACCTAGAATCATGAAAACTTGAAATTGATTTAGGGGTTTTGTGTTTTTGATGCTTGTGATTGTAATTCATGGATTGGAATGATGTTTGATTGAATTTTTGATGTGTTGTGATGGTTGAAATTTGGTTTGTTGAATTTTGATTGAATTTGTGATTTGGTTGATTTTTGGTTGGAATTGGAAGTTGTTACTTTGGAAAATATGTTGAGAATGGTAGTGAGACCATTCGGCCAGCCCTAAATGCAAGGGATATTATGTGGAAATTTTTGTAAAATCAAGGGCAAAATGGTCATTTTACATGTAGGGACAAAATGGGAATTTTTGAAAAAGAGCAAGGGTAATTTGGTCATTTCAAAATTTAGGACATAGATGGAATTCTAGAAAAGATTAAGGGTATTTTAGTAACTTTACCTAATAGTGAATTTTTATAATTTTTATGTGATTGCTTAATATTATTATTTGTTTATTAGCATCATTGTCATATTGCATAAGCTTGAGTTCTTAGAAAATACAAAGATTTCAAATGAGAAATGAGTATTTATGGGGGAATTGATTTCCAGGACTGTGTTGACTGACCGGACTGCGGTAGTCATGTATTTGAAAATATGATTGAGATTATGAACAGAGAACTGTGTTGACTGACCGGACTGCGGTAGTCATGTATTTGAAAATATGATTGAGATTATGAATAGAGAACTGTGTTGACTGACCGGACTGCGGTAGTCATGTATTTGAAAAGATGATTGAGATTATGAACAGAGAATATGATAGTCCTGAGAAATGGGTGAGCAGAGTAAGTTAGACAGGACTGTATAGTCTGTGATTATATAGTCTGTGGGGTGAGGGATATTGGCAATTCCACATGTGGCTGTAATTTGGACAGAGATGCTGCCGTGGTGGCCTTCCGGGTATCCTGACCTCCTAATTCTGTTTAGTTTATTCGCGTTTAGTAGGGGCTGATAGCTGAATTACAGATCGTAATGGTAGGCCAGTTTCTTACTAAACACTCAAAGGGGAAGTCTCCATGGAGCAGGGTCAAAATGAATTTGAGTCAAAAACTGCATTGCATAAATCATACTGCATTTAATTATGTGTGTAACTAATTAATTTGTTATGATATGTATTTGTTTGAAATTGTTTTAATTCTATGAGAAATTAAATGCCTGATCCTGTAATGCTGTCCCCAGATTCTAGGGGAGTGTGAATTGCAGGTGCTTGAAGATATAGTTAAATGATGAAGATGCAGAAATTCCAGAGCATATAGGATGGGACTATTTTGGGTAGACAATAATTTGTAGTAGTTAGAATTATTTTGTAGCAGTGTTTATATAAATTTTAATGATGTAAATTACAGAACATATTTTGGATTGTAAGAGATCGTATCAGAACTTTGAAATAAATATATAAAATGAATTAAATAGTTAAATTATGTTTTATAAAAAAAGGGGGGTTACATTAGTGGTATCAGAGCTCTAGTTATGCATCTCTAGGACTTGCGAGTAGTGGGTCTATTAGGTGTTTTGCTGTGTTACCCTGATTAGAATTGTTTGTTTGTTAAGAATATTATGGGAAAAAGGGTAGTAACTAGATCTGAAATTTTAAGACATGTAGAAATGAGAAGAGGAAGGCTAGTTATAAATCCTAGAGTTGAAACTAATAGTATAGCTGAGATGGCAGAAAGGAAGAAAGGAAATCTTGATAGAGTTGTGAGGGTGCACACTCAGGACTCAGTCGAGATGACTTTCTCTCCTAATGCTTAAAATTTTATTATTATTAGTATTGTTCAAGTTGGGTTAATTTCCATGTTACTTATATTGTGAATTTAAGACTTATAATCTTGAGTTAGTTGAGAAAGGAGATCTAAAGACCTGAGTTCGTAGATCAAGGTTGAGAATAGAGGTCCAAATATTTGAGTTTATAGGATAATAGTTGAGTTTGACAAAAGAAAGAAAACAAAGTTTTGAAGGTACCTTGATGTTTGGAATATGATGAGATGTTGAAAGTATGGTTATTGCCATATTGTTCTAATGGATGTTTTCATGTGTTTTGAAGGCTGAAACAGTGTATCGTAGTATAAATTTGTCACAGGATTGATATCTTAACTATTAGGACTTGAAATTTTGTGTTTTAGACATGAATTAGAACCAAAATAGTGCATTTTTCTGGTGCAGTAAAATAGCCTGCGGGTTTAATATATTTTATTACATTCCCATGGTGTAAGTGATGATTTAAGACTTGTATAATTGAGGTTATCAAGGATCCATGTTGTAGGTCTTAGTTGGTAGGTATATATATATGAGAATTCTTGATGGTCAAACCTTGATTAATAGGGTAGAATAGGACCCAAATGCTAAGTTAGTAGCAGTTGACCTAAGAATTTTTAAAGTTGAAAGAGTAAGTAATTGGAAGGCCTAAAGGTATGTGTATTGATGTTGGAAATTAAGCCTAAGTAACAATTAAATTGGTAGTAGTGAATTGGAGTAATTTGAGGTACTTTGAAAGTCATTCTAATGGTGACTTGTTGGAATTATAGTTCTAAAGTACAACTATAAGTTGAGGATGCTAATTATGTTTAAAATACCCTATACCTTGCTTGTTTCTGTGCCTACATCTAAACCAATCCTAACCTCTCAAATATGTTTGAATTGTATAATAACCATCAGAGATAGACCATTTGTTGTGAATTTGATTTGTTTGCCTATGACTAACCTTGATGTGATATTAGGAATGGATGGGTTAGCAGCCAACCATATTCTAATAGACTGTGCCTCTAAATCTGTGATTTTCCCTGAACTTGATGTTTCTAGACTTAAGCCTATCCAACCTAAGGAAATATCATTTAAAAGTGAAATTCAAAAAAATACATGTTATCATCTCTTGGAACTAAGGAGATAAAATTGAAATAGACTCTGTGTTAGTTGTAAATGATTATCCTGAAGTTTTTCCTGATGATGTTTCTGGTTTGTCTCCTGAAAGAGAAATAGAATTTAGTATAGATTTGATGTCTGGTACTAGACCAATTTCTATGCAACCATATAGAATGTCATTATTGAAATTAATTGAGTTAAAGAAACAATTGGAAGAATTATTAGAAAAACAGTTTGTAAGGCCTAGTGTGTCCATATGGTGAGCCCCAGTATTATTAGTTAAAAAGAAAGATGGAGGATCTAGGTTATGTATAGATTATAGACAATTAAATAAAGTAACTATAAAGAATAAATATCCTTGATCTAGAATAGATGTTATATTAATATATTCTAAAAATAAAGAAGAACATGAAAATCATCTTAGAATAAAATTAGAAATTTTAAAAGATAGAAAATTATATGCTAAATTGTTTAAGTGTGAATTTTGGTTGGAGGAAGTGAAAATTTTAGGACATGTAATTTCTAAAGATGGAATAAGTGTAGATTTTTCTAAGGTAGAAGCAATTTTAGAATGGGAAAGGCCTAAGACAGTAACTGAGATTAGTAGTTCTTAAGATTTGATGGATATTATAGAAGATTAATTGAAGGATTTTCTAAGATAGCTGAACCCTTAATAGAATTTTATTTGGAGTGAGAGTTGTGAGAAAATTTCGAAGAATTGAAACATAAATTGACTACCTCACTAGTTTTAGTTTTACCCGACCCAAATGAATCCTATGAGGTATACTGTGATGTTTCATCTCTAGGGTTAAGATGTGTGTTGATATAAAATAAGAAAGTGGTAGCTTATGCATCTAGGCGGTTGAAATCACATGAGAGAAATTATCCTACTCATGATTTGGAGTTAGCAGCTATAGTTTTTGCTTTGAAGATTTGGAGACATTATTTATATGGATCAATATTTGATGTATATATAGTGATCATAAGAGTTTAAAATATTTGTTTTAAAAAAAAAAAAAAAATTGGAAAGGAGAAAAAGAAGATGGATGGAGTTTATTAAAGATTATGATTTTCAATTAAGGTATCATCCAATAGAGGCTAATGTAGTAGAAGATGCTTTAAGTAGGAAAATTGTGCATATGTCAACTATGAGGATTAAAGAATTAGAGTTAATAGAATAATTTAGAGATTTAAATCTATGTACAGTTAGGAAAAAGGATAAAATTCCATTTGGAATTATTACCATCACTAATGAATTTTTGGAAGAAATTAGGAAGAAACAAGATGCAGATGAATGTATTCCAGAAAAGAAAGGATTAATGGGATCAGGTAAGGAAAAAGAATTTAATTTAGGAATGGATATAATTATTAGGTTTAAAATAGAATTTGTGTACCTAATGATCAAGAATTTAAGGAATTAATTTTGGAGGAAGGGCACAAAAGTAAACTTAGTATTCATCCTAGAACAACAAAAATATATAAAGATTTAAAGGGAATGTTTTGGTGGTCTAGGATGAAGAGAGATGTAGCAGAATATGTGGCTAGATGTTTAACATGTTAGAAAGCAAAGATTGAATATCAGAAACCCTTTGATCTGTTACATCCTTTAGAGATACCTATATGGAAACGGAATAGTATATCAATAGATTTTGTGGTAGGATTACCTAGAAAACATAGGAATTTTGATACCATTTGAGTAATTGTAGATAGATTAACTAAATTAGTACATTTTGCTTTCAATAAATATTAGGTATTCTTTAGAAAAATTAGCTTAATTGTACTTAAAGGAAATAATTAGATTATCTGGAGTACCTATTAGTATAGAGTCTAATAAAGACCCTAGCTTTGTTTTTAAATTTTTGGAAAGATTTTCAGAAAGCTTTAAGAAGTAAAATTTTATCTTAGTTTAGTATAACACCCTAAGATTGATGGTCAAACAGAAAGGACTATTCGGACATTAGAAGATCTCTTAAGAGCCTGTACATTAGAAGAGAAAGGAAAACCTAACATTTGAAACAAAGCCTATTAAGATTGAGGACAGAAGGATTAAGTACCTGAGAGGTAAAGAAATTTCTCTAGTTAAGGTTATTTGGGATGATATCAGAGGTGATGCTACATGGGAGTTAGAGGAAAAAATGAAAGAAACATATCCTCATTTGTTTGTATAGTTATTTTGTTGTATAGTTGTATGGTTATATATTTGTATTAGAAATTTCGAGGACGAAATTTTTATTAGTAGGGGAGAATTGTAACATCCTCATTTTATTAATTGTACGCATTTATATATGTATATTATTAACATTTATGCACTATATTTTATAGAAACCTTATGTACATATTCTCTTAATGAAATTAATACAGTTCTACTCAGAAGAATTTTCTGAATTTCCAAATGTCTTTATTTTTGCCAAAATTAATAGTTGACTGGACTGCTATGTCAGACAGCTGTCCAGGATAAATTTTCAAGTATAGAATTTTGAACTCATTTATAAATTAAAAGAAAGGTAATAGAATATAGATTAAAAATATATACAGATAAAGAATTAAAATGCTTATTCAGAATTGTTAGGATTTTCTGAAAGTTAGAACTTTGAGGAATTATTACGGTAAAATTCTAAGACAGAAAATTTAGAGAAAATTCATAGGATATCTATAGAATTATCTAATAATTGTAATATACTTAGAATAATTATTAAAAATGTTTAACCAAGA
The DNA here is from genome assembly GCA_026413185.1 of Pueraria montana var. lobata. Lineage (NCBI taxonomy): Eukaryota > Viridiplantae > Streptophyta > Magnoliopsida > Fabales > Fabaceae > Pueraria > Pueraria montana. The sequence continues at coordinate 1,459,901 of JAOZWA010000174.1, forward strand.
AAATTTTAATTTAGAACCTTAATCAATCAAAAAGTGACAACTTAGGCTTTTCTAAGATCACTAAATTAAGCTAATTAGGCTTGGATTAAGAGATAAGTAAGACACTACCCCAAGGTTTTTGATAGTGAGGAATCCAATGGTGATGTTATTTTCTTCAAATTCTAATCACATTGTAAAATAATTAGCAGCCCTAATTACCTTCTAGAACTTTCTACAAAGTGCTTGAAATGTTGACTTTTGGGGTAGGCAAGTGACTTGGAACTCCTTGGCTGTCCAAGTGGGCTGGAAAGGCTTGGCAAGTGGACTTCCCTTGGTCCAAATGAGCTGCTGGACGTGCAGGGCAGCAGCTGGACTTGAAGGCAAAGTCCAATTTAGTTAATAATTTGTTTTAAGAAGCATTTAACTTAAGTAAAAGGAGAAAAAGTCACAAAAAGCTATTTTCTCTCAAAACAGAACCTTGAGCTCTCCAAACCCAGCAGCTGCAGTTTTCATTTCAATTTCATCTTAACTTCATCATCTCATCCCAAATTAAGAAACCAAACCATCCAAACTTCCTAAACCCTAAGCTAATCGGCAAAAAGGAAAAGAAATTGGAGGAAATCTCAAAAATTCATACAAGACCAAGGAGTGAGGGAGAAAGGAATTCAAGGGTTTTTCTTCAATTAAAGAGTTTAAGGTAAGGATCTAGGCATTTAATTTCAATTAGAACCCTTGGAATTAGAAGAAAACATGTTGTAGGCTTAGATTAAAATTTTGACCTAGAATCATGAAAACTTGAAATTGATTTAGGGGTTTTGTGTTTTTGATGCTTGTGATTGTAATTCATGGATTGGAATGATGTTTGATTGAATTTTTGATGTGTTGTGATGGTTGAAATTTGGTTTGTTGAATTTTGATTGAATTTGTGATTTGGTTGATTTTTGGTTGGAATTGGAAGTTGTTACTTTGGAAAATATGTTGAGAATGGTAGTGAGACCATTCGGCCAGCCCTAAATGCAAGGGATATTATGTGGAAATTTTTGTAAAATCAAGGGCAAAATGGTCATTTTACATGTAGGGACAAAATGGGAATTTTTGAAAAAGAGCAAGGGTAATTTGGTCATTTCAAAATTTAGGACATAGATGGAATTCTAGAAAAGATTAAGGGTATTTTAGTAACTTTACCTAATAGTGAATTTTTATAATTTTTATGTGATTGCTTAATATTATTATTTGTTTATTAGCATCATTGTCATATTGCATAAGCTTGAGTTCTTAGAAAATACAAAGATTTCAAATGAGAAATGAGTATTTATGGGGGAATTGATTTCCAGGACTGTGTTGACTGACCGGACTGCGGTAGTCATGTATTTGAAAATATGATTGAGATTATGAACAGAGAACTGTGTTGACTGACCGGACTGCGGTAGTCATGTATTTGAAAATATGATTGAGATTATGAACAGAGAACTGTGTTGACTGACCGGACTGCGGTAGTCATGTATTTGAAAAGATGATTGAGATTATGAACAGAGAATATGATAGTCCTGAGAAATGGGTGAGCAGAGTAAGTTAGACAGGACTGTATAGTCTGTGATTATATAGTCTGTGGGGTGAGGGATATTGGCAATTCCACATGTGGCTGTAATTTGGACAGAGATGCTGCCGTGGTGGCCTTCCGGGTATCCTGACCTCCTAATTCTGTTTAGTTTATTCGCGTTTAGTAGGGGCTGATAGCTGAATTACAGATCGTAATGGTAGGCCAGTTTCTTACTAAACACTCAAAGGGGAAGTCTCCATGGAGCAGGGTCAAAATGAATTTGAGTCAAAAACTGCATTGCATAAATCATACTGCATTTAATTATGTGTGTAACTAATTAATTTGTTATGATATGTATTTGTTTGAAATTGTTTTAATTCTATGAGAAATTAAATGCCTGATCCTGTAATGCTGTCCCCAGATTCTAGGGGAGTGTGAATTGCAGGTGCTTGAAGATATAGTTAAATGATGAAGATGCAGAAATTCCAGAGCATATAGGATGGGACTATTTTGGGTAGACAATAATTTGTAGTAGTTAGAATTATTTTGTAGCAGTGTTTATATAAATTTTAATGATGTAAATTACAGAACATATTTTGGATTGTAAGAGATCGTATCAGAACTTTGAAATAAATATATAAAATGAATTAAATAGTTAAATTATGTTTTATAAAAAAAGGGGGGTTACACAAATCACATCATTTTAACGAGCTAATTTTACCAAAATAAGGCTTAAGCAGTACATGGCAGCAGACTAACGTGAACAGTAATTAGATTCCCAAATCAACATTTAATCAAAGAAATATGGCAATAACATGTAATCCTATGGAGAGATAATGGGATTCTATCAATTCTAACATCAAAGGCAATATATCCATTAGAACAATAAGGTAATAACCATACTCTCAACATCTTATCATCTTCCAAACATCAAGGTACCTTCAAAACTTTGTTTCCTTTCCTTTGTCAAACTCACCCTTATCCTATAAACTCAATTATTTGGACCTCTATTCTCAACCTTGATCTACGAACTCGGATCTTTGGATCTCCTTCCTCAACTAACTCAAGGTATAACTCGTAACTTCACAATATAAGGAACATGGAAAATAACACAACTTGAACAATATTAAAATTTAGCATTAGGAGGGAAAAGTCATCTCGACTGAGTCCTGAGTGTGCACCCTCACAACTCTATCAAGATTTTCCTTTCTTCCTTTCTGCCATCTCAGCTATACTATTGGTTTCAACTCTAGGATTTATAACTAGCATTCCTCTTCTCATTTATACATGTCTTAAAATTTCAGATCTAGTTACTATCCTTTTCTCCATAATATTCTTAACAAACAAACAATTCTAATCAGGGTAACACAGCAAAACACCTAATAGACCCACTACTCGCAAGTCCTAGAGATGCATAACCAGAGCTCTGATACCACTAATGTAACCCCCCTTCTAATTAATTAATTTTCGTCTAATATAAAAAAATTCCTAATAAAATAAATACAATCTATTAAAGTTCAAAGTTTGTCATTATAATTTACATTATTAAAATTTACATAAAATACTACTACCAATTTATTTCTAATTAATACAAAAGTATCTAAAGCCAAAAACACCCATTCCTATAGCTCTGGAAAATATCTGCATCTTTAACTTCTAATTAATCTTCAAAATACCTGCAATTCACACTCCCCTAGAATCTGGGGACAGCATTACCGGATCAGGCATTTAATTTCTCATACAATTAAAACAATTTCAAACATATACATATCCGATACAAATTAACCGTTCTCACACATAATTAAATGCAATATGATTTATGCAAATGCAGTTTTGACTCAAAAATCATTTTTGACCCTGCTCCATGGAGACTTCCCCTTTGAGTGTTTAGTAAGAAACTGGCCTACCATTACGTACTGCAATTCAGCTATCAGCCCCTACTAAACGCGAATTAGCTAAACAGAATTAGGAGATCAGGATACCCGGAAGGCCACCACGACCGCAACTCAGTCCAGTTTCCAGCCACATGTGGAATTGCCAATATCCTTCACCCCACAGACTATATAATCACAGACTATACAGCCCTGTCTAACTTATTCTGCTCACCCCAAAGATTCAATTCTCAAATCATATTCATTTCACATGACTACCGCAGTCTCGGTTAGTCAACAAAATCATTTCTCATATATCAACTTGTTTCTCATGACTACCGCAGTCCCGGTTAGTCAACATTTTTTCTTTCTTTTCTTTTCTTTTCTTTTCTTTTCTTTTCTTTTCATGGCTACCGCAGTCCCGGTTAGCCAACATCAATTATTTTTCACTTGAATCTTTATAAATCCCCCAAAAAGACTCATGCATATGCAATATGTTAATAATCACAATTAAATAAGTAATTTTAAACAATCACCTACAAAAATATAAACATTCAACAATTTCCAACATCATTCACAACACAATCAAGCCAAATCAAGCAATTTCAATCCAACAATAAACCAACCAATCAATTTCAATCCATCACAACACATCATCCAATCAATCAAACATGATTCCAAACAATTATTTCAAGCTTCTAATATCAATTATATAAATCAATTTCATCTTTTTATGGCTCTTGATCAAATCTTTAATCTAAACCTAACAACATGTTTTTCTACATTCCAAATGGTCTAAAATGAAATTAAATGCCATGATCCTTACCTAGAATCCTTAGTTTGATGGAGAAACCTTTGAATCCCTTTTCTCCCTTTCTCCTTTGTCTTCTTGAAATTTTAGGATTTTTCTCCCAAATATTTCTCTCTGAATATGAGATCTCACTGATACAAGCAATTCACATGCACAAACAAATTCCAGCACTCTTTGCCCGATGATCACATTCCTCCCGGTCTCCAATTCACAGTTAATAATAGAACAATAATTAATAACCAATAATCCAATAACTCAAACTCAATCCATCACAAATCATTGCATTCATATTTCTATGGAAACTTTCCTTTTTAGGTGAAATTATTCCTTAACAAGTACAATTAAAGGCATTAAAACCAAATATACAATTAATATAATTAAATTTCATGTGGACACATAGAACTGTACACACACACCAAAAATTATTTGATGCATCATATCAATTTGAAATTTCATGAGATTTTACAGAGAAACTATACATCATTCATATTTCATCATATAAATTTATCTCACAAAAATTCAACCCACAATTATTATTTTTGAATTAAAAACAGTGGCTGGACATACTCTTTAAAACACAATTCCATATTTTTAGAAAATAGCTTATCAAATTCGTTTTATGTGAAATTTTACAGAGAATATCTCCAACATGTGGACCATCACATATAATTTTCTCAGTACCAAAAATCCACCAAAAATACCCTTTTTGAATTTCCAAATCATTATTACTCCAGAACAGAGTTTTCAATAAGAAAATGTAAATAATTACAAAAGGTACTTACAAAATTCTGAGAAAATCCATGGATATTCCACATGGTCAATACAGTATTACTAAATTTTCTCAAGACCAAATTCTAACAAAAAGTAATTTTATACATTTAATTTCTCTGCTGTCCAGCTTTTCGGTTTTTCCAACATTAAATCACTAAAAATACTTCCCAGGATTTTATGACCTTACAAAAATTCAGAGATGACCCTCATGATACATAAAATGAACTCATGATTCCAGTTTTCCAAAATCACGTCGCAAAATTCTTGTAAAAATCAAAACAGTCCCATTCTCAGAATCAACAGTTTTTGAAAATAATTCCGGTAAAAATAGTTACAGTATTCAAAAAAATCTGAAAAAATTACCACGACATCCAGAGGCATCAAAACATAGGAAAATGTATTTACATCCTCAAAAACATGCACTAAAACAGAGACGAAAAATACACACAGTCACATGACCCAAATCACAAGTAGCTTATTTCGGAATTTTCAAAATTATTTACAGACCATCAACAACAGCCACAATCCATATTTAACAAGAAAACAAGGAAATAGCTTAGGAAAACCCTCCATACCTCGATGAAATCGAAATCCAATCGGTAGGTTTTGAAGCTCTTGAACTTGTAACATCCCGAAAATTACAACCCAATAAATATGAACGTGAGAGATTTAACTAGAAAATTTTCTTGTTGGGGAGAATTGTAACACTGTGATTTTTCGTAACGTATATTAAGGGTTTGATAAATACCATAAAAGGAAATTAAATTTAAATTTATAGTGTTATTGTGAGATTTTTGGAACATTTACGTAAGTTCCGTAAGTTGTAAAAAAAATAAAATAAGAGAAGGGGGTGTCCTTAGAGGAAGTGTGGCTGCAAATAGCAAAATTGTAAAATTATGCCAAATAAGAAACGTGAACCGCTTCTCTTCCCGTCATTTCTTCATTCTTCATTCTTCCTCGCCGAGAAAGCTCTGTTCTCTCCTCCTTCTCTCTAATTAATTCTGCATCTCTCTAATATTTGAGCCTCCAAATCAAAGTTTCTACCGATTAAAATTGGATATATCATAGAGGGAGACTAGAGCTTCAAAACCTACCGATTGGATTTTGATTTCGTTGAGGTATGGAGGGATTTTCTTCTTCCCTAAGCTATTTCTCTATTTTCAGTTAAGTGTAGTTGGGAGTTAGGGGGCTCAACTACATACAGCATGTCTGCCCCTCTTGTTGTTTGTGTTGTGTTTGAGTATTTGTGATTCTACTGGCAGTGGCTGTGTGAGTGTGTATGAATTGATTATTTTTGTTTTTGACTCTCTAAATTACTTGGGAAGGCTCCTAAAACAAAGGAGATCATGCCCAAATTTTATTAAAATTGTATGACAAGGTTTTCAATGTGAAATTCATCTTAACAATAAAAGTGGCAGTGGCTGTTGGTTCGTCCAGCTCTGGACAGTCCCCACTGTTTTGCGATTTTTGGGAGATCTAACCGTTGGTTTTTCACGAAATTTGTTTTTAATGAAAATAGACACAAACAGGAACAACTTTTATTTTGACACCATGGACAGAAAACGTCGTTTTGAAGTTCATCCGTGGCTTTAAAAAAATTACTGTTCTGTTTTCATGTTTCCCTAGAACATGTCTCGGTTTTTCTGAAATTCCCACTTGGGTGCTTAATGTTTCTTTTTCGTTTTTGAACCATTCAAAACTAGACAAAACAAGCTTTTTAACCATATAAATTACAAAAATTATCATATCCAATTTCTAAATTAACTTTTAAAAAGAAACAGGGCAAGGGGTTTTGAGCTCTGTTTTGAGTCTGAAACTTAAGCTGTTAGAAACAAATTTACTGGGAACATTAGGTAACGAATTTGGGAGCAAGGGTTACCTTTTTAGAAAGATAAATATGTTACCTTTCTACTGTAAAAAGTTCAGCTCAAAACAAGTTTGGGAAGTGGGAGAAATTTACATTTCTTTGAGCTATGTTCAGTGAACTCAAAATTCAGGGCTGCTGACTTAGAAAATTTTTATAAAATTTTCTAGATGTTGATTTTATAAGTGGGATACCTTTCTATAAAATATATTTCAAGAGCTTCGATTTGATATAAAAAGTTTTAAATTCCGAGATCATTTGCTTGTATCAGTGAGAGCTCATAAATCCTAAAATTTCAAGACAAAGGAGAAAGGGAGAAAAGGGATTCAAAGGTTTCTCTATCAAACTAAGGATTCTAGGTAAGGATCATGGCATTTAATTTCATTTTAGACCATTTGGAATGTAGAAAAACATATTGTTAAGTTTAGATTCAATATTTGATCAAGAACTATGAAAAGATGAAATTGATTTTGGGTTTTTATATAATTGATATTAGAAGCTTGAAATTGTTTGGAACCATGTTTGATTGATTGGATGATGTGTTATGATGGATTGAAATTGATTGGTTGGTTTGTTGTTGGATTGAAATTGCTTGATTTGGCTTGATTGTGTTGTGAATGATGTTGGAAATTGTTGAATGTTTATATTTTTGTAGGTGATTGTTTAAAATTACTTATTTAATTGTGATTATTAACATATTGCATATGCATGAGTCTTTTTGGGGGATTTATAAAGATTCAAGTGAAAAATAATTGATGTTGGCTAACCGGGATTGCGGTAGCCATGAAAAGAAAGAAAAGAAAAGAAAAGAAAAGAAAAGAAAGAAAAGAAAAGAAAAGAAAAGAAAAGAAAAGAAAGAATTATGTTGACTAACCGGGACTGCGGTAGTCATGAGAAACGAATTGATATATGAGAATTGACTTTTGTTGACTAACCGGGACTGCGGTAGTCATGTGAAATGAAAATGATTGAGAAATGATTTTGTTGACTAACCGGGACTGCGGTAGTCATGTGAAAGGAATATGATTTGAGAATTGAATCTTTGGGGTGAGCAGAATAAGTTAGACAGGGCTGTATAGTCTGTGATTATATAGTCTGTGGGGTGAAGGATATTGGCAATTCCACATGTGGCTGGAAACTGGACTGAGTTGCGGTCGTGGTGGCCTTCCGGGTATCCTGATCTCCTAATTCTGTTTAGTTTATTCGCGTTTAGTAGGGGCTGATAGCTGAATTGCAGTACGTAATGGTAGGCCAGTTACTTACTAAACACTCAAAGGGGAAGTCTCCATGGAGCAGGGTCAAAATGATTTTGAGTCAAAGCTGCATTTGCATAAATCATACTGCATTTGCTTATGTATGTGATTGATTAATTATTATATGAAATGTACATGGTTGATATGGATTTTAATTGTATGAGAAATTAAATGCCTGATCCGGTAATGCTGTCCCCAGATTCTAGGGGAGTGTGAATTACAGGTATTTTGAAGATTAATTAGAAGTTAAAGATGCAGATATTTTCCAGAGCTATAGGAATGGGTGTTTTTGGCTTTAGATACTTTTGTATTAATTAGAAATAAATTGGTAGTAGTATTTTCTGTAAATTTTAATAATGTAAATTATAATGACAAACTTTGAACTTTAATAGATTGTATTTATTTTATTCGGAAATTTTTTTTATTAGACGGAAATTAATTAATTAGAAGGGGGTTACATTAGTGGTATCAGAGCTCTGGTTATGCATCTCTAGGACTTGCGAGTAATGGGTCTATTAGGTGTTTTGCTGTGTTACCCTGATTAGAATTGTTTGTTTGTTAAGAATATTATGGGAAAAAGGGTAGTAACTAGATCTGAAATTTTAAGACATGTAGAAATGAGAAGAGGAAGACTAGTTATAAATCCTAGAGTTGAAACTAATAGTATAGTTGAGATGGTAGAAAGGAAGAAAGGAAATCTTGATAGAGTTGTGAGGGTGCACACTCAGGACTCAGTCGAGATGACTTTTCCCTCCTAATGCTAAATTGAAATATTGTTCAAGTTGTGTTATTTTCCATGTTCCTTATATTGTGAAGTTACGAGTTATACCTTGAGTTAGTTGAGGAAGGAGATCCAAAGATCCGAGTTCGTAGATCAAGGTTGAGAATGGAGGTCCAAATAATTGAGTTTATAGGATAAGGGTGAGTTTGACAGAGGAAAGAAAACAAAATTTTGAAGGTACCTTGATGTTTGGAAGATGATAAGATGTTGAGAGTATGGTTATTGCCTTATTGTTCTAATGGATATATTGCCTTTGATGTTAGAATTGATAGAATCCCATTATCTCTCCATAGGATTACATGTTATTGCCATATTTCTTTGATTAAATGTTGATTTGGGAATCTAATTACTATTCACGTTAGTCTGCTGCCATGTACCGCTTAAGCCTTATTTTTGTAAAATTAGCTAGTTAAAATGATGTGATTTGAACCCTAAAGTGTTGTATTATGACAGTATGAGCTTTGTGCGAGAATTAAGACCAAAACTGTCATAGATATGCAGCAGACAACGGGGGACTCTCTGTTCCTGCATAATGCAAAATTTATACGTTTTTACATGTTATAATTTATGGTTTGGGTCTTGACAAAATTGTGTTAAAATTTAAGGAAGTCTGGACATTAATTAGAGAGATTTTGGTGATGATTTAGTACCATTTTGTATCATGATTTTGCTGTTATAACAGGGGATATCTTTGCTGCTGCATAATTCTGTTATTGCAGAATTTTAACAAATAAAAATCATGTTTTAAGCTTTAGCAAAGTTATATGAAAGGTGGGAGAAAGTTTGGGCAAGGTTTGGTGAAGTTTTGTGACTTGAAAATGTTTATAGAAAGTGAAAAATGAATCATATTATCTTGTGTGGTTGGATGTTTACGAGTGATATTTAAATGGCTTAGGAAATAATATGTGATTATGAATTTATACATCGTCTTGATGAAACTAAATATTTTAATATATAAAATGAGTGTTCCGAAATTGAAGCTTAAGAGTAAATAAAGAATAGTTAATGTTTCATGTGATGTAATGAATGTATCTGTATGTAATTGATTTATAATTACAAGTTTAGATTTACTTGATTGTATTTGAATTGGTAAAGAGAATTGATTGATAGATGGTGAGTTTGAAAGCTACCTTATATTTGACCAAAAAGTTATGATGAATAAATTTAGAATGTTTGATATAATGGGTGATGTTGAGGTTTATTATGTTGTGAATTGATTACCAGGTTTCTGTTGTGGTTTGTTTCCATACCTTTTGAAAAAGGGGTATGAGGGAAAGTATTGAAAAATAGAGCAAACTCTGCCGGATTTTCCAAAGGGATTATGAAACTTGAAATTAGATAAATTTAGTTATTATATGAATTTTATAAATATATATTTATATATATGTATAATTATGAGGCTATTAGTATGGGGATTGATTATTGAATATTACTACAATTGGTTGAGCATCTTCCTTTTGAGCGGTTATTGAGCATAAGGCACTTAGTTATATACAAAAGGAAGGTATTATGATATGGAATTCTTGGCTCCCAATTATCTACTCAAATATATGATATGGAATTCTTGGCTCCCAATTATGGACCATAGTAATATATGGTGATTTAAGGCTTGTATAATTGAGGTTATCAATTAACCACGTTGTAGAATTGAATTGGTAGGTATATGTGAGGGTTCTTGATGGTTAAATTATAATTTAGTGAGTAGGATAAGTTACAAATGCTAGAATAATAGCAGAGTGTTTAAGATAGAGAAGTAAGTGATTGCAAAGTTTGAGACTGTGATTTGGATGTTAAAAGTCGAATTCAATAAGTGATTTGGTGATAGTAGATTGGAATGGTTTGAGACAATTTAGAAATCATCCAAATGGTGATTTGGTTGGAATTATGATAATAGGATGTAGCTGTAAGTTAGAGACTTAAATCATATTTAGAATACCTTCTATGAAGAGAAAAATGTGAGAAAATTATAGGAAAAGTCTTTGGTAGTGTTTAGACATAGAAAGTTGAGGTCTAGACATGTATGAAGGGTGTTGGAAGTGTCGTTGAGCTAAGAATTATAGTCATTATTCAAAAACAAAGTAGCAAGTAACCCATCTAGATGAACTTAGTAAGTATAGTTTAAAGATTTAGCCAAAATCACTAGATTTACCTTAACAAGTGCTTAGGTAAGCCTATAATTGGAGTAGAACATCAATATCCTTAATCCATCGCTAAGCATTGTGTTTTAGTATCATACCATGCTCAAAATAGTGAGTTTAAACTATCAAAACCAAAACAAAATGTTAAGAGTCAAAACTGCACATTTTAGGTACCTTAGAAATGACCCGAAATGGTAAAAGTGCGAACTTTGGCACTGCATAACTCCTTGTATAGAATGAGTTTCGGAACAAAACCTTTTTCCACAATTTTGTATTACCAAATTCTAGTTCTCCACAAAATTTCATAGCCATTGGACTTATGTAGCTCATTTTGGATCCCTAAGTTCATTTTGACCCAAAACTAGTTCCTTAAGTGACCCGAAATGCCTAGATTTTGATCCGAGATGAATTTTGAGGTGAGACCAATTCCTACAATCCTATTTTTAAGTATATAAAATCTGTTTTTGGGATTTACAAAGTTTCTCCCTATGGATTTTAAATTCACCTTTGAAAACCACCTCTTTTCTAAGCCGTTTTTGACCTGAAACTTGAAACGTACGCCATTTTCAAACCGTTCGAGATTTTAGAGTGAAACCAAAGCCCACAACCTTGTTTTAGTACCCTCTAAATCTGTTTTGAGGTCCCACATGAGTTTAAGCATTATACAATGAATTTGGTAGAAAAACCCGTTTTCTAGAAACATGCATTTTGCAAACTTATAGTGTGCGCCATTTCCAAACTGCTTTGAGTTTTCAAGTCAAACCAAAACTATTAGGTCAAATTTAATGCATATTAAATCTGTTTTCAAGTCCCAAAGGATTTCAAGTTCTGTAGCTCAATTGGCGTAGAAAACCGTTTTCTACACTTTCTTAAAACTGCAAACTTAAATTGCGCGTAGTTTTCAAACCGTAACTCCGATTTGGATGAAACCAAAACACACGATCTTGTTTTTAAGTTAACTTAATCTGTTTTTGGGTTTTAAAATGAAAGGATCACTGTATCATAGGGTTGCTTCCCAAAATCACCTCTTAGAAAGCTCAATTCAAGGGAAATCCTTAGGTGAAAGACTTGTTCTTGACGTAGAGACCTACCTAGTAGTTTGCCTACAACTTATATAGGATACATTAACTCTAAATCTTCAATGTTGAGTAGATTTAAGTATTTCCTTGAAGATAGCTATACTATCTACCTAGTAGCTTAGATAAATTTCTATCGAATCCACTCTATGTTAGTGAGCCTATAGCCTTGAGAGTGAATCTGCTTAGATGAAAACCATATATACCTTTTGTGAACGACCTTATCTATACTTTGTGTTGGAGAAAGAGATAGTAAGTTAGAAACGAGCCCTTAAGAGGAACACTTCCTTATGGCAGAACTCTAAGACTAGTTATAGAAAAATACATTGCCCTAAGAATAGACAAAGAAGATTATGGCTCTGACTTAGCTTAACCCTACACTCAGTGAATTTCGGGGACGAAATTCCTAAAAGGAGGGGAATATTGTAACATCCCGAAAATTACAACCCAATAAATATGAACGTGAGAGATTTAACTAGAAAATTTTCTTGTTGGGGAGAATTGTAACACTGTGATTTTTCGTAACGTATATTAAGGGTTTGATAAATACCATAAAAGGAAATTAAATTTAAATTTATAGTGTTATTGTGAGATTTTTGGAACATTTACGTAAGTTCCGTAAGTTGTAAAAAAAATAAAATAAGAGAAGGGGGTGTCCTTAGAGGAAGTGTGGCTGCAAATAGCAAAATTGTAAAATTATGCCAAATAAGAAACGTGAACCGCTTCTCTTCCCGTCATTTCTTCATTCTTCATTCTTCCTCGCCGAGAAAGCTCTGTTCTCTCCTCCTTCTCTCTAATTAATTCTGCATCTCTCTAATATTTGAGCCTCCAAATCAAAGTTTCTACCGATTAAAATTGGATATATCATAGAGGGAGACTAGAGCTTCAAAACCTACCGATTGGATTTTGATTTCGTTGAGGTATGGAGGGATTTTCTTCTTCCCTAAGCTATTTCTCTATTTTCAGTTAAGTGTAGTTGGGAGTTAGGGGGCTCAACTACATACAGCATGTCTGCCCCTCTTGTTGTTTGTGTTGTGTTTGAGTATTTGTGATTCTACTGGCAGTGGCTGTGTGAGTGTGTATGAATTGATTATTTTTGTTTTTGACTCTCTAAATTACTTGGGAAGGCTCCTAAAACAAAGGAGATCATGCCCAAATTTTATTAAAATTGTATGACAAGGTTTTCAATGTGAAATTCATCTTAACAATAAAAGTGGCAGTGGCTGTTGGTTCGTCCAGCTCTGGACAGTCCCCACTGTTTTGCGATTTTTGGGAGATCTAACCGTTGGTTTTTCACGAAATTTGTTTTTAATGAAAATAGACACAAACAGGAACAACTTTTATTTTGACACCATGGACAGAAAACGTCGTTTTGAAGTTCATCCGTGGCTTTAAAAAAATTACTGTTCTGTTTTCATGTTTCCCTAGAACATGTCTCGGTTTTTCTGAAATTCCCACTTGGGTGCTTAATGTTTCTTTTTCGTTTTTGAACCATTCAAAACTAGACAAAACAAGCTTTTTAACCATATAAATTACAAAAATTATCATATCCAATTTCTAAATTAACTTTTAAAAAGAAACAGGGCAAGGGGTTTTGAGCTCTGTTTTGAGTCTGAAACTTAAGCTGTTAGAAACAAATTTACTGGGAACATTAGGTAACGAATTTGGGAGCAAGGGTTACCTTTTTAGAAAGATAAATATGTTACCTTTCTACTGTAAAAAGTTCAGCTCAAAACAAGTTTGGGAAGTGGGAGAAATTTACATTTCTTTGAGCTATGTTCAGTGAACTCAAAATTCAGGGCTGCTGACTTAGAAAATTTTTATAAAATTTTCTAGATGTTGATTTTATAAGTGGGATACCTTTCTATAAAATATATTTCAAGAGCTTCGATTTGATATAAAAAGTTTTAAATTCCGAGATCATTTGCTTGTATCAGTGAGAGCTCATAAATCCTAAAATTTCAAGACAAAGGAGAAAGGGAGAAAAGGGATTCAAAGGTTTCTCTATCAAACTAAGGATTCTAGGTAAGGATCATGGCATTTAATTTCATTTTAGACCATTTGGAATGTAGAAAAACATATTGTTAAGTTTAGATTCAATATTTGATCAAGAACTATGAAAAGATGAAATTGATTTTGGGTTTTTATATAATTGATATTAGAAGCTTGAAATTGTTTGGAACCATGTTTGATTGATTGGATGATGTGTTATGATGGATTGAAATTGATTGGTTGGTTTGTTGTTGGATTGAAATTGCTTGATTTGGCTTGATTGTGTTGTGAATGATGTTGGAAATTGTTGAATGTTTATATTTTTGTAGGTGATTGTTTAAAATTACTTATTTAATTGTGATTATTAACATATTGCATATGCATGAGTCTTTTTGGGGGATTTATAAAGATTCAAGTGAAAAATAATTGATGTTGGCTAACCGGGATTGCGGTAGCCATGAAAAGAAAGAAAAGAAAAGAAAAGAAAAGAAAAGAAAGAAAAGAAAAGAAAAGAAAAGAAAAGAAAAGAAAGAATTATGTTGACTAACCGGGACTGCGGTAGTCATGAGAAACGAATTGATATATGAGAATTGACTTTTGTTGACTAACCGGGACTGCGGTAGTCATGTGAAATGAAAATGATTGAGAAATGATTTTGTTGACTAACCGGGACTGCGGTAGTCATGTGAAAGGAATATGATTTGAGAATTGAATCTTTGGGGTGAGCAGAATAAGTTAGACAGGGCTGTATAGTCTGTGATTATATAGTCTGTGGGGTGAAGGATATTGGCAATTCCACATGTGGCTGGAAACTGGACTGAGTTGCGGTCGTGGTGGCCTTCCGGGTATCCTGATCTCCTAATTCTGTTTAGTTTATTCGCGTTTAGTAGGGGCTGATAGCTGAATTGCAGTACGTAATGGTAGGCCAGTTACTTACTAAACACTCAAAGGGGAAGTCTCCATGGAGCAGGGTCAAAATGATTTTGAGTCAAAGCTGCATTTGCATAAATCATACTGCATTTGCTTATGTATGTGATTGATTAATTATTATATGAAATGTACATGGTTGATATGGATTTTAATTGTATGAGAAATTAAATGCCTGATCCGGTAATGCTGTCCCCAGATTCTAGGGGAGTGTGAATTACAGGTATTTTGAAGATTAATTAGAAGTTAAAGATGCAGATATTTTCCAGAGCTATAGGAATGGGTGTTTTTGGCTTTAGATACTTTTGTATTAATTAGAAATAAATTGGTAGTAGTATTTTCTGTAAATTTTAATAATGTAAATTATAATGACAAACTTTGAACTTTAATAGATTGTATTTATTTTATTCGGAAATTTTTTTTATTAGACGGAAATTAATTAATTAGAAGGGGGTTACAGAACTCCTCTATAACATATCCGAATTTAATCGGTGAAAACTTTGATTTAAATACTTAAATCTTAGAAAGAGTGCAAAATTTTAGAGAGAAGAAGGAGAGCTTCGGTGCCGGTGCCATGAACCAGAAAATGAGAGAAAGAAGCAAATTCTTTCACGTATATTTATAGATAAAATTTGATATTTTACTATTTGCAGCCACCCTTCCTCCAAGGACACCCCCCTTCCCTTTTTTTTTTTTTTCCGTCAACTTACGGAACTTATGTAAATGTTCCAAAAATCTCACAATAACACTATAAATTTAAATTTAATTTCCTTTTATGATATTTATCAAACCCTTAATATACGTTACGAAAAATCACAGTGTTACAATTCTCCCCAACAAGAAAATTTTCTAGTTAAATCTCTCACGTTCATATTTATTGGGTTGTAATTTTTGGGATGTTACAATACTCCCCTCCTTTTAGGAATTTCGTCCCTGAAATTCATTGAGTGTAGGGTTAAGCTAAGCTAGGGCTATAATCATCTTTGCCTACTCTCAGGCCAATCTATTTTTCTATAGCTAGTCTTAGACTTCTGCCATAAGGAAGTGTTCCTCTTAAGGGCTCGTTTCTAACTTACTATCTCTTTCTCCAACACAAAGCATAGATAAGGTTCATTCTCAAAAGGTATATATAATTTTCATCTAAGCAGATTCACTCTCAAGGCTATAGGCTCACTAACATAAAGTGGATTCGATAGAAATTTATCTAAGCTACTAGGTAGACAGTATAGCTATCTTCAAGGCAATACTTAAATCTACTCAACATTGAAGATTTAGAGTTAATTTATCCTATATAAATTGTAGGTAAACTACTAGGTAGGTCTCTAGGTCAAGAACAAGTCTTTCACCTAAGGATTTCCCTTGAATTGAGTTTTCTAAGAGGTGATTTTGGGAAGCAACCCTATCATACAGTGATCCTTTCATTTTAAAACCCAAAAACAGATTAAGTTAACTTAAAAACAAGATTGTGAGTTCTGGTTTCATCCAAGTCGGAGTTACGGTTTGAAAACTACGCGCATTTTAAGTTTGCAGTTTTAAGGAATTCTAGAAAACGGTTTTCTACGCCAATTGAGCTACAGAACTTGAAATCCTTTGGGACTTGAAAACAGATTTAATATGCATTTAATGTGACCTAACGGCTTTGGTTTGACTCGAAAACTCAAAGCAGTTTGGAAATGGCGCACACTATAAGTTTGCAAAATGCATGTTTCTAGAAAACGGGTTTTTCTACCAAATTCATTGTATGATGCTTAAACTCATGTGGGACCTCAAAAAAGATTTAGAGGGTACTAAAACAAGGTTGTGGGCTTTGGTTTCACTCTAAAATCTCGAATGGTTTGAAAATGGCGTACGTTTCAAGTTTCAAGTCAAAAACGGCTTAGAAAAGAGGTGGTTTTCAAAGGTGAATTTAAAATCCATAGGGAGAAATTTTGTAAATCCCAAAAACAGATTTTATATACCTAAAAATAGGATTGTAGGAATTGGTCTCACCTCAAAATTCATCTCGGATCAAAATCTAGGCATTTCGAGTCACTTAAGGAACTAGTTTTGGGTCAAAATGAACTTAGGGATCCAAAATGAGCTATGTAAGTCCAATGGCTATGAAATTTTGTGGAGAACTAGAATTTGGTAATACAAAATTGTGGAAAAAGGTTTCATTCCGAAACTCATCCTATACAAGGAGTTATGCAGTGCCAAAATTGGCCTTTCTACCATTTCGGGTCATTTCTAAGGTACCTAAAATGTGCAGTTTTGACTCTTATCCTTTTGTTTTGGTTTTGATAGTTTAAACTCACTATTTTGAGCATGGTATGATACTAAAACACAATTCTTAGCTATGGATTAAGGATATTGATGTTCTACTCCAATTATAGGCTTACCTAAGCACTTGTTAAGGTAAATTTAGTGATTTTGGCTAAATCTTTAAACTATACTTACTAAGTTCATCTAGATGGGTTACTTGCTACTTTGTTTTTGAATAATGACTATAATTATTAGCTCAACGACTCTTCCAACACCCTTCATACATGTCTAAACCTCAACTTTCTATGTCTAAACACTACCAAAGACTTTTCCTATAAATTTCTCACATTTTTCTCTTCATAGAAGGTATTCTAAATATGATTTAAGTCTCTAACTTACAGCTACATCCTATTATCATAATTCCAACCAAATCACCATTTGGATGATTTCTAAATTGTCTCAAACCATTCCAATCTACTATCACCAATTTAATCACTTATTGAATTCGACTTTTAACATCCAAATCACAGTCTCAAACTTTGCAATCACTTACTTCCCCATCTTAAACACTCTGCTATTATTCTAGCATTTGTAACTTATCCTACTCACTAAATTATAATTTAACCATCAAGAACCCTCACATATACCTACCAATTCAATTCTACAACATGGGTAATTGATAACCTCAATTATACAAGCCTTAAATCACCATATATTACTATGGTCTATAATGTGACCCTGTTACTAATATCATATATTTGAGTATATAATTGGGAGCCAAGAATTCCATACCATAATACCTTCCTTTTGTATATAACTAAGTGCCTTATGCTCAATAGCCGCTCCAAAAGGAATATGCTCAACCAATTGTAGTAATATTCAATAATCAATCCCCATACTAATAGCCTCATAATTATACATATATATATATATATATATATATATATATATATATATATATTTATAAAATTTATATAATAACTAAGAGAATGTATCTAATCTCAAGCTTCATAATCCCTCTGAAAAATCCGGCAGAGTTTGCTCTATTTTTCAATACTTTCCCTCATACCCCTTTTTCAAAAGGTATGGAAACAAACCACAACAGAAACCTGGTAATCAATTCACAACATAATAAACCTCAACATCACCCATAATATCAAACATTCTAAATTTATTCATCATAACTTTTTGGTCAAATATAAGGTAGCTTTCAAACTCACCATCTATCAACAATTCTCTTTACCAATTCAAATACAATCAAGTAAATCTAAACTTGTAATTATAAATAAATTACATCACATGAAACATTAACTATTCTTTATTTACTCTTAAGCTTCAATTTCGGAACACTCATTTTATATATTAAAATATTTAGTTTTCATCAAGATGATGTATAAATTCATAATCACATATTATTTCCTAAGCCATTTAAATATCACTCATAAACATCCAACCACACAAGATAATATGATTCATTTTTCACTTTCTATAAACATTTTCAAGTCACAAAATTTCACCAAACCTTGCCCAAACTTTCTCCAACCTTTCATACAACTTTGATAAAGCTTAAAACATGATTTTTGTTCTTTAAAATTCTGCAATAACAGAATTATGCAGCAGCAGAGATACCCCCTGTTATAACAGCAAAATCATGATACAAAATGGCACTAGATCATCACTAAAATCTCTCTAATTAATGTCCAGACTTCCTTAAATTTTAACACAATTTTGCCAAGACCCAAACCATAAATTATAACATGTAAAAACGTATAAATTTTGCATTATGCAGGAACAGAGAGTCCCTGTTGTCTGCTGCATTTCTGTGACAGTAAAAGGGCACAAAATATAGTGATTTTGGTCTTAATTCGTCGCACAAAGCTCATACCATCATAATACAACATTTTAAGGTTCAAATCACATCATTTTAACGAGCTAATTTTACCAAAATAAGGCTTAAGCAGTACATGGCAGCAGACTAACGTGAACAGTAATTAGATTCCCAAATCAACAGTTAATCAAAGAAATATGGCAATAACATGTAATCCTATGGAGAGATAATGGGATTCTATCAATTCTAACATCAAAGGCAATATATCCATTAGAACAATAAGGTAATAACCATACTCTCAACATCTTATCATCTTCCAAACATCAAGGTACCTTCAAAACTTTGTTTCCTTTCCTTTGTCAAACTCACCCTTATCCTATAAACTCAATTATTTGGACCTCTATTCTCAACCTTGATCTACGAACTCAGATCTTTGGATCTCCTTCCTCAACTAACTCAAGGTATAACTCGTAACTTCACAATATAAGGAACATGGAAAATAACACAACTTGAACAATATTAAAATTTAGCATTAGGAGGGAAAAGTCATCTCGACTGAGTCCTGAGTGTGCACCCTCACAACTCTATCAAG
Source organism: Pueraria montana var. lobata (assembly GCA_026413185.1). NCBI lineage: Eukaryota > Viridiplantae > Streptophyta > Magnoliopsida > Fabales > Fabaceae > Pueraria > Pueraria montana. Next base: position 1,479,565 of record JAOZWA010000174.1, read on the forward strand.
ATTTTCCTTTCTTCCTTTCTGCCATCTCAGCTATACTATTGGTTTCAACTCTAGGATTTATAACTAGCATTCCTCTTCTCATTTATACATGTCTTAAAATTTCAGATCTAGTTACTATCCTTTTCTCCATAATATTCTTAACAAACAAACAATTCTAATCAGGGTAACACAGCAAAACACCTAATAGACCCACTACTCGCAAGTCCTAGAGATGCATAACCAGAGCTCTGATACCACTAATGTAACCCCCCTTCTAATTAATTAATTTTCGTCTAATATAAAAAAATTCCTAATAAAATAAATACAATCTATTAAAGTTCAAAGTTTGTCATTATAATTTACATTATTAAAATTTACATAAAATACTACTACCAATTTATTTCTAATTAATACAAAAGTATCTAAAGCCAAAAACACCCATTCCTATAGCTCTGGAAAATATCTGCATCTTTAACTTCTAATTAATCTTCAAAATACCTGCAATTCACACTCCCCTAGAATCTGGGGACAGCATTACCGGATCAGGCATTTAATTTCTCATACAATTAAAACAATTTCAAACATATACATATCCGATACAAATTAACCGTTCTCACACATAATTAAATGCAATATGATTTATGCAAATGCAGTTTTGACTCAAAAATCATTTTTGACCCTGCTCCATGGAGACTTCCCCTTTGAGTGTTTAGTAAGAAACTGGCCTACCATTACGTACTGCAATTCAGCTATCAGCCCCTACTAAACGCGAATTAGCTAAACAGAATTAGGAGATCAGGATACCCGGAAGGCCGCCACGACCGCAACTCAGTCCAGTTTCCAGCCACATGTGGAATTGCCAATATCCTTCACCCCACAGACTATATAATCACAGACTATACAGCCCTGTCTAACTTATTCTGCTCACCCCAAAGATTCAATTCTCAAATCATATTCATTTCACATGACTACCGCAGTCTCGGTTAGTCAACAAAATCATTTCTCATATATCAACTCGTTTCTCATGACTACCGCAGTCCCGGTTAGTCAACATTTTTTCTTTCTTTTCTTTTCTTTTCTTTTCTTTTCTTTTCTTTCTTTTCATGGCTACCGCAGTCCCGGTTAGCCAACATCAATTATTTTTCACTTGAATCTTTATAAATCCCCCAAAAAGACTCATGCATATGCAATATGTTAATAATCACAATTAAATAAGTAATTTTAAACAATCACCTACAAAAATATAAACATTCAACAATTTCCAACATCATTCACAACACAATCAAGCCAAATCAAGCAATTTCAATCCAACAATAAACCAACCAATCAATTTCAATCCATCACAACACATCATCCAATCAATCAAACATGATTCCAAACAATTATTTCAAGCTTCTAATATCAATTATATAAATCAATTTCATCTTTTTATGGCTCTTGATCAAATCTTTAATCTAAACCTAACAACATGTTTTTCTACATTCCAAATGGTCTAAAATGAAATTAAATGCCATGATCCTTACCTAGAATCCTTAGTTTGATGGAGAAACCTTTGAATCCCTTTTCTCCCTTTCTCCTTTGTCTTCTTGAAATTTTAGGATTTTTCTCCCAAATATTTCTCTCTGAATATGAGATCTCACTGATACAAGCAATTCACATGCACAAACAAATTCCAGCACTCTTTGCCCGAGGATCACATTCCTCCCGGTCTCCAATTCACAGTTAATAATAGAACAATAATTAATAACCAATAATCCAATAACTCAAACTCAATCCATCACAAATCATTGCATTCATATTTCTATGGAAACTTTCCTTTTTAGGTGAAATTATTCCTTAACAAGTACAATTAAAGGCATTAAAACCAAATATACAATTAATATAATTAAATTTCATGTGGACACATAGAGCTGTACACACACACCAAAAATTATTTGATGCATCATATCAATTTGAAATTTCATGAGATTTTACAGAGAAACTATACATCATTCATATTTCATCATATAAATTTATCTCACAAAAATTCAACCCACAATTATTATTTTTGAATTAAAAACAGTGGCTGGACATACTCTTTAAAACACAATTCCATATTTTTAGAAAATAGCTTATCAAATTCGTTTTATGTGAAATTTTACAGAGAATATCTCCAACATGTGGACCATCACATATAATTTTCTCAGTACCAAAAATCCACCAAAAATACCCTTTTTGAATTTCCAAATCATTATTACTCCAGAACAGAGTTTTCAATAAGAAAATGTAAATAATTACAAAAGGTACTTACAAAATTCTGAGAAAATCCATGGATATTCCACATGGTCAATACAGTATTACTAAATTTTCTCAAGACCAAATTCTAACAAAAAGTAATTTTATACATTTAATTTCTCTGCTGTCCAGCTTTTCGGTTTTTCCAACATTAAATCACTAAAAATACTTCCCAGGATTTTATGACCTTACAAAAATTCAGAGATGACCCTCATGATACATAAAATGAACTCATGATTCCAGTTTTCCAAAATCACGTCGCAAAATTCTTGTAAAAATCAAAACAGTCCCATTCTCAGAATCAACAGTTTTTGAAAATAATTCCGGTAAAAATAGTTACAGTATTCAAAAAAATCTGAAAAAATTACCACGACATCCAGAGGCATCAAAACATAGGAAAATGTATTTACATCCTCAAAAACATGCACTAAAACAGAGACGAAAAATACACACAGTCACATGACCCAAATCACAAGTAGCTTATTTCGGAATTTTCAAAATTATTTACAGACCATCAACAACAGCCACAATCCATATTTAACAAGAAAATAAGGAAATAGCTTAGGAAAACCCTCCATACCTCGATGAAATCGAAATCCAATCGGTAGGTTTTGAAGCTCTTGAACTCCTCTATAACATATCCGAATTTAATCGGTGAAAACTTTGATTTAAATACTTAAATCTTAGAAAGAGTGCAAAATTTTAGAGAGAAGAAGGAGAGCTTCGGTGCCGGTGCCATGAACCAGAAAATGAGAGAAAGAAGCAAATTCTTTCACGTATATTTATAGATAAAATTTGATATTTTACTATTTGCAGCCATCCTTCCTCCAAGGACACCCCCCTTCCCTTTTTTTTTTTTTTCCGTCAACTTACGGAACTTATGTAAATGTTCCAAAAATCTCACAATAACACTATAAATTTAAATTTAATTTCCTTTTATGATATTTATCAAACCCTTAATATACGTTACGAAAAATCACAGTGTTACAATTCTCCCCAACAAGAAAATTTTCTAGTTAAATCTCTCACGTTCATATTTATTGGGTTGTAATTTTTGGGATGTTACAATACTCCCCTCCTTTTAGGAATTTCGTCCCTGAAATTCATTGAGTGTAGGGTTAAGCTAAGCTAGGGCTATAATCATCTTTGCCTACTCTCAGGCCAATCTATTTTTCTATAGCTAGTCTTAGACTTCTGCCATAAGGAAGTGTTCCTCTTAAGGGCTCGTTTCTAACTTACTATCTCTTTCTCCAACACAAAGCATAGATAAGGTTCATTCTCAAAAGGTATATATAATTTTCATCTAAGCAGATTCACTCTCAAGGCTATAGGCTCACTAACATAAAGTGGATTCGATAGAAATTTATCTAAGCTACTAGGTAGACAGTATAGCTATCTTCAAGGCAATACTTAAATCTACTCAACATTGAAGATTTAGAGTTAATTTATCCTATATAAATTGTAGGTAAACTACTAGGTAGGTCTCTAGGTCAAGAACAAGTCTTTCACCTAAGGATTTCCCTTGAATTGAGTTTTCTAAGAGGTGATTTTGGGAAGCAACCCTATCATACAGTGATCCTTTCATTTTAAAACCCAAAAACAGATTAAGTTAACTTAAAAACAAGATTGTGAGTTCTGGTTTCATCCAAGTCGGAGTTACGGTTTGAAAACTACACGCATTTTAAGTTTGCAGTTTTAAGGAATTCTAGAAAACGGTTTTCTACGCCAATTGAGCTACAGAACTTGAAATCCTTTGGGACTTGAAAAAAGATTTAATATGCATTTAATGTGACCTAACGGCTTTGGTTTGACTCGAAAACTCAAAGCAGTTTGGAAATGGCGCACACTATAAGTTTGCAAAATGCATGTTTCTAGAAAACGGGTTTTTCTACCAAATTCATTGTATGATGCTTAAACTCATGTGGGACCTCAAAAAAGATTTAGAGGGTACTAAAACAAGGTTGTGGGCTTTGGTTTCACTCTAAAATCTCGAATGGTTTGAAAATGACGTACGTTTCAAGTTTCAAGTCAAAAACGGCTTAGAAAAGAGGTGGTTTTCAAAGGTGAATTTAAAATCCATAGGGAGAAATTTTGTAAATCCCAAAAACAGATTTTATATACCTAAAAATAGGATTGTAGGAATTGGTCTCACCTCAAAATTCATCTCGGATCAAAATCTAGGCATTTCGAGTCACTTAAGGAACTAGTTTTGGGTCAAAATGAACTTAGGGATCCAAAATGAGCTATGTAAGTCCAATGGCTATGAAATTTTGTGGAGAACTAGAATTTGGTAATACAAAATTGTGGAAAAAGGTTTCATTCCGAAACTCATCCTATACAAGGAGTTATGCAGTGCCAAAATTGGCCTTTCTACCATTTCGGGTCATTTCTAAGGTACCTAAAATGTGCAGTTTTGACTCTTATCCTTTTGTTTTGGTTTTGATAGTTTAAACTCACTATTTTGAGCATGGTATGATACTAAAACACAATTCTTAGCTATGGATTAAGGATATTGATGTTCTACTCCAATTATAGGCTTACCTAAGCAATTGTTAAGGTAAATTTAGTGATTTTGGCTAAATCTTTAAACTATACTTACTAAGTTCATCTAGATGGGTTACTTGCTACTTTGTTTTTGAATAATGACTATAATTATTAGCTCAACGACTCTTCCAACACCCTTCATACATGTCTAAACCTCAACTTTCTATGTCTAAACACTACCAAAGACTTTTCCTATAAATTTCTCACATTTTTCTCTTCATAGAAGGTATTCTAAATATGATTTAAGTCTCTAACTTACAGCTACATCCTATTATCATAATTCCAACCAAATCACCATTTGGATGATTTCTAAATTGTCTCAAACCATTCCAATCTACTATCACCAATTTAATCACTTATTGAATTCGACTTTTAACATCCAAATCACAGTCTCAAACTTTGCAATCACTTACTTCCCCATCTTAAACACTCTGCTATTATTCTAGCATTTGTAACTTATCCTACTCACTAAATTATAATTTAACCATCAAGAACCCTCACATATACCTACCAATTCAATTCTACAACATGGGTAATTGATAACCTCAATTATACAAGCCTTAAATCACCATATATTACTATGGTCTATAATGTGACCCTGTTACTAATATCATATATTTGAGTATATAATTGGGAGCCAAGAATTCCATACCATAATACCTTCCTTTTGTATATAACTAAGTGCCTTATGCTCAATAGCCGCTCCAAAAGGAATATGCTCAACCAATTGTAGTAATATTCAATAATCAATCCCCATACTAATAGCCTCATAATTATACATATATATATATATATATATATTTATATTTATAAAATTTATATAATAACTAAGAGAATGTATCTAATCTCAAGCTTCATAATCCCTCTGAAAAATCCGGCAGAGTTTGCTCTATTTTTCAATACTTTCCCTCATACCCCTTTTTCAAAAGGTATGGAAACAAACCACAACAGAAACCTGGTAATCAATTCACAACATAATAAACCTCAACATCACCCATAATATCAAACATTCTAAATTTATTCATCATAACTTTTTGGTCAAATATAAGGTAGCTTTCAAACTCACCATCTATCAACAATTCTCTTTACCAATTCAAATACAATCAAGTAAATCTAAACTTGTAATTATAAATAAATTACATCACATGAAACATTAACTATTCTTTATTTACTCTTAAGCTTCAATTTCGGAACACTCATTTTATATATTAAAATATTTAGTTTTCATCAAGATGATGTATAAATTCATAATCACATATTATTTCCTAAGCCATTTAAATATCACTCATAAACATCCAACCACACAAGATAATATGATTCATTTTTCACTTTCTATAAACATTTTCAAGTCACAAAATTTCACCAAACCTTGCCCAAACTTTCTCCAACCTTTCATACAACTTTGATAAAGCTTAAAACATGATTTTTGTTCTTTAAAATTCTGCAATAACAGAATTATGCAGCAGCAGAGATACCCCCTGTTATAACAGCAAAATCATGATACAAAATGGCACTAGATCATCACTAAAATCTCTCTAATTAATGTCCAGACTTCCTTAAATTTTAACACAATTTTGCCAAGACCCAAACCATAAATTATAACATGTAAAAACGTATAAATTTTGCATTATGCAGGAACAGAGAGTCCCTGTTGTCTGCTGCATTTCTGTGACAGTAAAAGGGCACAAAATATAGTGATTTTGGTCTTAATTCGTCGCACAAAGCTCATACCATCATAATACAACATTTTAAGGTTCAAATCACATCATTTTAACGAGCTAATTTTACCAAAATAAGGCTTAAGCAGTACATGGCAGCAGACTAACGTGAACAGTAATTAGATTCCCAAATCAACATTTAATCAAAGAAATATGGCAATAACATGTAATCCTATGGAGAGATAATGGGATTCTATCAATTCTAACATCAAAGGCAATATATCCATTAGAACAATAAGGTAATAACCATACTCTCAACATCTTATCATCTTCCAAACATCAAGGTACCTTCAAAACTTTGTTTCCTTTCCTTTGTCAAACTCACCCTTATCCTATAAACTCAATTATTTGGACCTCTATTCTCAACCTTGATCTACGAACTCGGATCTTTGGATCTCCTTCCTCAACTAACTCAAGGTATAACTCGTAACTTCACAATATAAGGAACATGGAAAATAACACAACTTGAACAATATTAAAATTTAGCATTAGGAGGGAAAAGTCATCTCGACTGAGTCCTGAGTGTGCACCCTCACAACTCTATCAAGATTTTCCTTTCTTCCTTTCTGCCATCTCAGCTATACTATTGGTTTCAACTCTAGGATTTATAACTAGCATTCCTCTTCTCATTTATACATGTCTTAAAATTTCAGATCTAGTTACTATCATTTTCTCCATAATATTCTTAACAAACAAACAATTCTAATCAGGGTAACACAGCAAAACACCTAATAGACCCACTACTCGCAAGTCCTAGAGATGCATAACCAGAGCTCTGATACCACTAATGTAACCCCCCTTCTAATTAATTAATTTTCGTCTAATATAAAAAAATTCCTAATAAAATAAATACAATCTATTAAAGTTCAAAGTTTGTCATTATAATTTACATTATTAAAATTTACATAAAATACTACTACCAATTTATTTCTAATTAATACAAAAGTATCTAAAGCCAAAAACACCCATTCCTATAGCTCTGGAAAATATCTGCATCTTTAACTTCTAATTAATCTTCAAAATACCTGCAATTCACACTCCCCTAGAATCTGGGGACAGCATTACCGGATCAGGCATTTAATTTCTCATACAATTAAAACAATTTCAAACATATACATATCCGATACAAATTAACCGTTCTCACACATAATTAAATGCAATATGATTTATGCAAATGCAGTTTTGACTCAAAAATCATTTTTGACCCTGCTCCATGGAGACTTCCCCTTTGAGTGTTTAGTAAGAAACTGGCCTACCATTACGTACTGCAATTCAGCTATCAGCCCCTACTAAACGCGAATTAGCTAAACAGAATTAGGAGATCAGGATACCCGGAAGGCCGCCACGACCGCAACTCAGTCCAGTTTCCAGCCACATGTGGAATTGCCAATATCCTTCACCCCACAGACTATATAATCACAGACTATACAGCCCTGTCTAACTTATTCTGCTCACCCCAAAGATTCAATTCTCAAATCATATTCATTTCACATGACTACCGCAGTCTCGGTTAGTCAACAAAATCATTTCTCATATATCAACTCGTTTCTCATGACTACCGCAGTCCCGGTTAGTCAACATTTTTTCTTTCTTTTCTTTTCTTTTCTTTTCTTTTCTTTTCTTTCTTTTCATGGCTACCGCAGTCCCGGTTAGCCAACATCAATTATTTTTCACTTGAATCTTTATAAATCCCCCAAAAAGACTCATGCATATGCAATATGTTAATAATCACAATTAAATAAGTAATTTTAAACAATCACCTACAAAAATATAAACATTCAACAATTTCCAACATCATTCACAACACAATCAAGCCAAATCAAGCAATTTCAATCCAACAATAAACCAACCAATCAATTTCAATCCATCACAACACATCATCCAATCAATCAAACATGATTCCAAACAATTATTTCAAGCTTCTAATATCAATTATATAAATCAATTTCATCTTTTTATGGCTCTTGATCAAATCTTTAATCTAAACCTAACAACATGTTTTTCTACATTCCAAATGGTCTAAAATGAAATTAAATGCCATGATCCTTACCTAGAATCCTTAGTTTGATAGAGAAACCTTTGAATCCCTTTTCTCCCTTTCTCCTTTGTCTTCTTGAAATTTTAGGATTTTTCTCCCAAATATTTCTCTCTGAATATGAGATCTCACTGATACAAGCAATTCACATGCACAAACAAATTCCAGCACTCTTTGCCCGAGGATCACATTCCTCCCGGTCTCCAATTCACAGTTAATAATAGAACAATAATTAATAACCAATAATCCAATAACTCAAACTCAATCCATCACAAATCATTGCATTCATATTTCTATGGAAACTTTCCTTTTTAGGTGAAATTATTCCTTAACAAGTACAATTAAAGGCATTAAAACCAAATATACAATTAATATAATTAAATTTCATGTGGACACATAGAGCTGTACACACACACCAAAAATTATTTGATGCATCATATCAATTTGAAATTTCATGAGATTTTACAGAGAAACTATACATCATTCATATTTCATCATATAAATTTATCTCACAAAAATTCAACCCACAATTATTATTTTTGAATTAAAAACAGTGGCTGGACATACTCTTTAAAACACAATTCCATATTTTTAGAAAATAGCTTATCAAATTCGTTTTATGTGAAATTTTACAGAGAATATCTCCAACATGTGGACCATCACATATAATTTTCTCAGTACCAAAAATCCACCAAAAATACCCTTTTTGAATTTCCAAATCATTATTACTCCAGAACAGAGTTTTCAATAAGAAAATGTAAATAATTACAAAAGGTACTTACAAAATTCTGAGAAAATCCATGGATATTCCACATGGTCAATAAAGTATTAATAAATTTTCTCAAGACCAAATTCTAACAAAAAGTAATTTTCTACATTTAATTTCTCTGCTGTCCAGCTTTTCGGTTTTTCCAACATTAAATCACTAAAAATACTTCCCAGGATTTTCTGACCTTACAAAAATTCAGAGATGACCCTCATGATACATAAAATGAACTCATGATTCCAGTTTTCCAAAATCACGTCGCAAAATTCTTGTAAAAATCAAAACAGTCCCATTCTCAGAATCAACAGTTTTTGAAAATAATTCCGGTAAAAATAGTTACAGTATTCAAAAAAATCTGAAAAAATTACCACGACATCCAGAGGCATCAAAACATAGGAAAATGTATTTACATCCTCAAAAACATGCACTAAAACAGAGACGAAAAATACACACAGTCACATGACCCAAATCACAAGTAGCTTATTTCGGAATTTTCAAAATTATTTACAGACCATCAACAACAGCCACAATCCATATTTAACAAGAAAACAAGGAAATAGCTTAGGAAAACCCTCCATACCTCGATGAAATCGAAATCCAATCGGTAGGTTTTGAAGCTCTTGAACTCCTCTATAACATATCCGAATTTAATCGGTGAAAACTTTGATTTAAATACTTAAATCTTAGAAAGAGTGCAAAATTTTAGAGAGAAGAAGGAGAGCTTCGGTGCCGGTGCCATGAACCAGAAAATGAGAGAAAGAAGCAAATTCTTTCACGTATATTTATAGATAAAATTTGATATTTTACTATTTGCAGCCACCCTTCCTCCAAGGACACCCCCTTCCCTTTTCTTTTTTTTTTCCGTCAACTTACGGAACTTATGTAAATGTTCCAAAAATCTCACAATAACACTATAAATTTAAATTTAATTTCCTTTTATGATATTTATCAAACCCTTAATATACGTTACGAAAAATCACAGTGTTACAATTCTCCCCAACAAGAAAATTTTCTAGTTAAATCTCTCACGTTCATATTTATTGGGTTGTAATTTTTGGGATGTTACAGTCGTAGAAACTTCAAAATTTCACGATATGTTTGGGAGGTGAAATAATTAATAGAAAGAATATGGTTTTTTTTTCCGGTGAGATCTAAAAAGATCATTCCCTTCCGTATTGGCATAAAATGAGACAAGACCTAAAAAAAGTTCAGGATATCTCGTTTAATTTTGTTTAAAACACGCATCTCCTCTCATTAATAATGGAAATTATTATAAACGTTGTGATAAAAAAAGCTAATAAAGGAAACTATTAATGTGATTGTTGTCGTTTTAACGTGATTGGTAATTGTCGTAGAACCATCAAAATTTCACGATATGTTTGGGAGGTGAAATAATTAATAGAAAGATTATGGTTTATTTTTTCCAGTGAGATCTAAAAAGATGATTCCCTTCCGAATTGGCATAAAATGAGAGAAGACCTAAAAAAAGTTCAGGATATCTCGTTTAATTTTGTTTAAAACACGCATATCCTCTCATTAATAATGGAAATTATTATAAACGTTGTGATAAAAAAAGCTAATAAAGGAAACTATTAATGTGATTGTTGTCGTTTTAACGTGATTGGTAATTGTCGTAGAACCATCAAAATTTCACGATATGTTTGGGAGGTGAAATAATTAATAGAAAGATTATGGTTTATTTTTTCCAGTGAGATCTAAAAAGATCATTCCCTTCCAAATTGGCATAAAATGAGAGAAGACCTAAAAAAAAGTTCAGGATATCTTGTTTAATTTTGTTAAAATTAAGTATCTCCTCTCATTAATAATGAAAATTATTATACACGTTGTGATAAAAAAAACTAATAAAGGAAACTATTAATGTGATTGTTGTCGTTTTAACGTAATTGGTAATTGTCGTAGAAACTTCAAAATTTCACGATATGTTTGGGAGGTGAAATAATAGAAAGATTATGGTTTTTTTTTTCGGTGAGATCTAAAAAGATCATTCCCTTCTAAATTGGCATAAAATGAGAGAAGACCTAAAAAAATTTCAGGATATTTCGTTTAATTTCATTAAAAATACATATCTCCTCTCATTATTAATGGAAATTATTATAAACGTTGTGATAAAAAACTAATAAAGGAAACTATTAATGTGATTGTTGTCGTTTTAACGTGACTGGTAATTGTCGTAGAAACATCAAAATTTCACGATATGTTTGGGAGGTGAAATAATAGAAAGATTATGGTTTTTTTTTTCCGGTGAGATCTAAAAAGATCATTCCCTTCTAAATTGGCATAAAATGAGAGAGGACCTAAAAAAAAGTTCAGGATATCTCGTTTAATTTTGTTAAAATTACGTATCTCCTCTCATTAATAATGGAAATTATTATAAACGTTGTGATAAAAAAACTAATAAAGGAAACTATTAATGTGATTGTTGTCGTTTTAACGTGATTGGTAATTGTCGTAGAACCATCAAAATTTCACGATATGTTTGGGAGGTGAAATAATTAATAGAAAGATTATGGTTTATTTTTTCCAGTGAGATCTAAAAAGATCATTCCCTTCCAAATTGGCATAAAATGAGAGAAGACCTAAAAAAAAGTTCAGGATATCTTGTTTAATTTTGTTAAAATTAAGTATCTCCTCTCATTAATAATGGAAATTATTATACACGTTGTGATAAAAAAAACTAATAAAGGAAACTATTAATGTGATTGTTGTCGTTTTAACGTAATTGGTAATTGTCGTAGAAACTTCAAAATTTCACGATATGTTTGGGAGGTGAAATAATAGAAAGATTATGGTTTTTTTTTTCGGTGAGATCTAAAAAGATCATTCCCTTCTAAATTGGCATAAAATGAGAGAAGACCTAAAAAAATTTCAGGATATTTCGTTTAATTTCATTAAAAATACATATCTCCTCTCATTATTAATGGAAATTATTATAAACGTTGTGATAAAAAACTAATAAAGGAAACTATTAATGTGATTGTTGTCGTTTTAACGTGACTGGTAATTGTCGTAGAAACATCAAAATTTCACGATATGTTTGGGAGGTGAAATAATAGAAAGATTATGGTTTTTTTTTCCGGTGAGATCTAAAAAGATCATTCCCTTCTAAATTGGCATAAAATGAGAGAGGACCTAAAAAAAAGTTCAGGATATCTCGTTTAATTTTGTTAAAATTACGTATCTCCTCTCATTAATAATGGAAATTATTATAAACGTTGTGATAAAAAAACTAATAAAGGAAACTATTAATGTGATTGTTGTCGTTTTAACTTGATTGGTAATTGTCGTAGAACCATCAAAATTTCACGATATGTTTGGGAGGTGAAATAATTAATAGAAAGATTATGGTTTATTTTTTCCGGTGAGATCTAAAAAGATCATTCCCTTCCAAATTGGCATAAAATGAGAGTAGACCTAAAAAAAGTTGAGGATATCTCGTTAAATTTTGTTAAAAACACGTATCTCCTCTCGTTAATAATGGAAATTATTATAAACGTTGGGATAAAAAAAAGTAATAAAGGAAACTATTAATGTGATTGTTGTCGTTTTAACGGGATTGGTAATTGTCGTAGAAACTTCAAATTTTCACGATATGTTTGGGAGGTGAGATAATAGAAAGATTATGGTTTTTTTTTCCGGTGAGATCTAAAAAGATCATTCCCTTCCAAATTGGCATAAAATGAGAGAAGACCATAAAAAAAGTTCAGGATATCTCGTTTCATTTTTTTAAAAATACGTATCTCCTCTTATTAATAATGGAAATTATTATAAATGTTGTGATAAAAAAAACTAATAAAGGAAACTGTTAATGTGATTGTTGTCATTCTAACGTGATTGGTAACTGTCGGAGAAACATCCAAATTTCACGATATGTTTGGAAGGTGAAATAATAGAAAGATTATGGTTATTTTTCCGGTGAGATCTAAAACAATCATTCCCTTCCAAATTGGCAAAAAATGAGAGAAGACCTAAAAAAAAGTTAAGGATATCTCGTATAATTTTTTGAAAAATGTGTATCTCCTCTGATTAATAATGGAAATTATTATAAACATTGTGATAAAAAAAACTAATAAAGGAAACCATTAATGTGATTGGTAATTGTCGTAGAAACTTCAAAATTTCACGATATGTTTGGGAGGTGAGATAATAGAAAGATTATGGTTTTTTTTTTCCGGTGAGATCTAAAAAGATCATTCCCTTCCAAATTGGCATAAAATGAGAGAAGACCTAAAAAAATTTCAGGATATCTCGTTTAATTTCATTAAAAATACATATCTCCTCTCATTATTAATGGAAATTATTATAAACGTTGTGATAAAAAACTAATAAAGGAAACTATTAATGTGATTGTTGTCGTTTTAACGTGATTGGTAATTGTTGTAGAAACTTCAAAATTTCACGATATGTTTGGGAGGTGAAATAATTAATAGAAAGATTATGGTTTTTTTTTTCCGGTGAGATCTAAAAAGATCATTCCCTTCCAAATTGGCATAAAATGAGAGAAGACCATAAAAAAAGTTCAGGATATCTCGTTTCATTTTTTTAAAAATACGTATCTCCTCTCGTTAATAATGGGAATGATTATAAATGTTGTGATAAAAAAAAACTAATAAAGGAAACTATTAATGTGATTGTTGTCATTTTAACGTGATTGGTAATTGTCGTAGAAACTTGAAAATTTCACGATATGTTTGGGAGGTGAAATAATTAACAGAAAGAATATGGTTTATTTTTTCCGGTGAGATCTAAAAAGATGATTCCCTTCCAAATTGGCATAAAATGAGAGAAGACCTAAAAAAAGTTCAGGATATCTCGTTTAATTTTGTTTAAAACTTGCATCTCCTCTCATTAATAATGGAAATTATTATAAACGTTGTGATAAAAAAAACTAATAAAGCAAACCATTAATGTGATTGTTGTCGTTTTAACGTGATTGGTAATTGTCGTAGAAACTTCAAAATTTCACGATATGTTTGGGAGGTGAAATAATTAATAGAAAGATTACGGTTTTTTTTTTCCGGTGAGATCTAAAAAGATCATTCCCTTCCAAATTGGCATAAAATGAGAGAAGACCATAAAAAAAGTTCAGGATATCTCGTTTCATTTTTTTAAAAATACGTATCTCCTCTCGTTAATAATGGGAATGATTATAAATGTTGTGATAAAAAAAACTAATAAAGGAAACTATTAATGTGATTGTTGACATTTTAACGTGATTGGTAATTGTCGTAGAAACTTGAAAATTTCACGATATGTTTTGGGAGGTGAAATAATTAACAGAAAGAATATGGTTTTTTTTTTCCGGTGAGATCTAAAAAGATGATTCCCTTCCAAATTGGCAAAAAATGAGAGAAGACCTAAAAAAAGTTCAGGATATCTCGTTTAATTTTGTTTAAAACATGCATCTCCTCTCATTAATAATGGAAATTATTATAAACGTTGTGATAAAAAAAACTAATAAAGCAAACCATTAATGTGATTGTTGTCGTTTTAACGTGATTGGTAATTGTCGTAGAAACTTCAAAATTTCACGATATGTTTGGGAGGTGAAATAATTAATAGAAAGATTACGGTTTTTTTTTTTCCGGTGAGATCTAAAAAGATCATTCCCTTCCAAATTGGCATAAAATGAGAGAAGACCTAAAAAAATTTCAGGATATCTCGTTTAATTTCATTAAAAATACATATCTCCTCTCATTATTAATGGAAATTATTATAAAAGTTGTGATAAAAAACTAATAAAGGAAACTATTAATGTGATTGTTGTCGTTTTAACGTGATTGGTAATCGTCGTAGAAACTTCAAAATTTCACGATATGTTTGGGAGGTGAAATAATTAATAGAAAGATTATGGTTTTTTTTTCCGGTGAGATCTAAAAAGATCATTCCCTTCCAAATTGGCCTAAAATGAGAGAAGACCATAAAAAAAGTTCAAGATATCTCGTTTCATTTTTTTAAAAATACGTATCTCCTCTCGTTAATAATGGTAATGATTATAAATGTTGTGATAAAAAAAACTAATAAAGGAAACTATTAATGTGATTGTTGTCATTTTAACGTGATTGGTAATTGTCGTAGAAACTTCAAAATTTCACGATATGTTTGGGAGGTGAAATAATTAATAGAAAGAATATGGTTTTTTTTTCCGGTGAGATCTAAAAAGATCATTCCCTTCCAAATTGGCATAAAATGAGAGAAGACCTAAAAAAAGTTCAGGATATCTCGTTTAATTTTTTTTTAAAACACGCATCTCCTCTCATGAATAATGGAAATTATTATAAACGTTGCGATAAAAAAAACTAATAAAGGAAACTATTAATGTGATTGTTGTCATTTTAACGTGATTGGTAATTGTCGTAGAAACTTCAAAATATCATGATATGTTTGGGAGGTGAGATAATAGAAAGAATATGGTTTTTTTTTTCCGGTGAGATCTAAAAAGATCATTCCCTTCCAAATTGGCATAAAATGAGAGAAGACCATCAAAAAAGTTCAGGATATCTCGTTTCATTTTTTTAAAAATACGTATCTCCTCTCATTAATAATGGAAATTATTATAAATGATGTGATAAAAAAAAACTAATAAAGGAAACTATTAATGTGATTGTTGTCATTTTAACGTGATTGGTAATTGTCGGAGAAACATCCAAATTTCACGATATGTTTGGTAGGTGAAATAATAGAAAGATTATGGTTCTTTTTTTTCCGGTGAGATCTAAAAAAATCATTCCCTTCCAAATTGGCATAAAATGAGAGAAGACCTAAAAAAATTTCAGGATATCTCGTTTAATTTCATTAAAAATACATATCTCCTCTCATTATTAATGGAAATTATTATAAACGTTGTGACAAAAAAACTAATAAAGGAAACCATTAATGTGATTGTTGTCGTTTTAACGTGATTGGTAATTGTCGTAGAAACTTCAAAATTTCACAATATGTTTGGGAGGTGAAATAATTAATAGAAAGAATATGGTTTTTTTTTTTCCGGTGAGATCTAAAAAGATGATTCCCTTCCAAATTGGCATAAAATGAGAGAAGACCTAAAAAAAAGTTAAGGATATCTCGTTTAATTTTTTGAAAAATATGTATCTCCTCTCATTAATAATGGAAATTATTATAAATGTTGTGATAAAAAAAAACTAATAAAGGAAACCATTAATGTGATTGTTGTCGTTTTAACGTGATTGGTAATTGTCGTAGAAACTTCAAAATGTCACGATATGTTTGGGAGGTGAGATAATAGAAAGATTATGGTTTTTTTTTTCCGGTGAGATCTAAAAAGATGATTCCCTTCCAAATTGGCATAAAATGAGATAAGACCTAAAAAAATTTCAGGATATCTCGTTTAATTTCATTAAAAATACATATCTCCTCTCATTATTAATGGAAATTTTTATAAACGTTGTGATAAAAAACTAATAAAGGAAACTATTAATGTGATTGTTGTCGTTTTAACGTGATTGGTAATTGTCGTAGAAACTTCAAAATTTCACGATATGTTTGGGAGGTGAAATAATTAATAGAAAGATTATGGTTTTTTTTTTCCGGTGAGATCTAAAAAGATCATTCCCTTCCAAATTGGCATAAAATGAGAGAAGACCATAAAAAAAGTTCAGGATATCTCGTTTCATTTTTTTAAAAATACGTATCTCCTCTCGTTAATAATGGGAATGATTATAAATGTTGTGATAAAAAAAACTAATAAAGGAAACTATTAATGTGATTGTTGTCATTTTAACGTGATTGGTAATTGTCGTAGAAACTTCAAAATTTCACGATATGTTTGGGAGGTGAAATAATTAATAGAAATATGGTTTTTTTTTCCGGTGAGATCTAAAAAGATCATTCCCTTCCAAATTGGCATAAAATGAGAGAAGACCTAAAAAAAGTTCAGGATATCTCGTTTAATTTTTTTTAAAACACGCATCTCCTCTCATTAATAATGGAAATTATTATAAACGTTGCGATAAAAAAAACTAATAAAGGAAACTATTAATGTGATTGTTGTCGTTTTAACGTGATTGGTAATTGTCGTAGAAACTTCAAAATATCATGATATGTTTGGGAGGTGAGATAATAGAAAGAATATGGTTTTTTTTTCCGGTGAGATCTAAAAAGATCATTCCCTTCCAAATTGGCATAAAATGAGAGAAGACCATCAAAAAAGTTCAGGATATCTCGTTTCATTTTTTTAAAAATACGTATCTCCTCTCATTAATAATGGAAATTATTATAAATGATGTGATAAAAAAAAACTAATAAAGGAAACTATTAATGTGATTGTTGTCATTCTAACGTGATTGGTAATTGTCGGAGAAACATCCAAATTTCACGATATGTTTGGTAGGTGAAATAATAGAAAGATTATGGTTCTTTTTTTTCCGGTGAGATCTAAAAAAATCATTCCCTTCCAAATTGGCATAAAATGAGAGAAGACCTAAAAAAATTTCAGGATATCTCGTTTAATTTCATTAAAAATACATATCTCCTCTCATTATTAATGGAAATTATTATAAACGTTGTGACAAAAAAACTAATAAAGGAAACCATTAATGTGATTGTTGTCGTTTTAACGTGATTGGTAATTGTCGTAGAAACTTCAAAATTTCACAATATGTTTGGGAGGTGAAACAATTAATAGAAAGAATATGGTTTTTTTTTTCCGGTGAGATCTAAAAAGATGATTCCCTTCCAAATTGGCATAAAATGAGAGAAGACCGAAAAAAAAGTTAAGGGTATCTCGTTTAATTTTTTGAAAAATATGTATCTCCTCTCATTAATAATGGAAATTATTATAAATGTTGTGATAAAAAAAACTAATAAAGGAAACCATTAATGTGATTGTTGTCATTTTAACGTGATTGGTAATTGTCGTAGAAACTTCAAAATTTCACGATATGTTTGGGAGGTGAGATAATAGAAAGATTATGGTTTTTTTTTTCCGGTGAGATCTAAAAAGATGATTCCCTTCCAAATTGGCATAAAATGAGATAAGACCTAAAAAAATTTCAGGATATCTCGTTTAATTTCATTAAAAATACATATCTCCTCTCATTATTAATGGAAATTTTTATAAACGTTGTGATAAAAAACTAATAAAGGAAACTATTAATGTGATTGTTGTCGTTTTAACGTGATTGGTAATTGTCGTAGAAACTTCAAAATTTCACGATATGTTTGGGAGGTAAAATAATAGAAATATTATGGTTTTTTTTTTCCGGTGAGATCTAAAAAGATCATTGCCTTCCAAATTGGCATAAAATGAGAGAAGACCATAAAAAAAGTTCAGGATATCTCGTTTCATTTTTTTAAAAATACGTATCTCCTCTCATTAATAATGGAAATTATTATAAATGTTGTGATAAAAAAAACTAATAAAGGAAACTATTAATGTGATTGTTGTCATTTTAACGTGATTGGTAATTGTCAGAGAAACATCCAAATTTCACGATATGTTTGGTAGGTGAAATAATAGAAAGATTATGGTTTTTTTTTTTTCCGGTGAGATCTAAAAAAATCATTCCCTTCCAAATTGGCAAAAAATGAGAGAAGACCTAAAAAAAAGTTAAGGATATCTCGTTTAATTTTTAAAAAAATATGTATCTCCTCTCATTAATAATGGAAATTATTATAAACGTTGTGCTAAAAAAACTAATAAAGGAAACCATTAATGTGATTGTTGTCGTTTTAACGTGATTCGTAATTGTCGTAGAAACTTCAAAATTTCACATTTTGTTTGGCAGGTGAAATAATTAATAGAAAGAATATGGTTTTTTTTTCCGGTGAGATCTAAAAAGATGATTCCATTCCTAATTGGCATAAAATGAGAGAAGACCTAAAAAAAGTTCAGGATATCTCGTTTAATTTTGTTTAAAAAACGCATCTCCTTTCATTAATAATGGAAATTATTATAAACGTTGTGATAAAAAAAACTAATCAAGGAAACTATTAATGTGATTGTTGTCGTTTTAACGTGATTGGTAATTGTCGTAGAAACTTCAAAATTTCAAGATATGTTTGGGAGGTGAGATAATAGAAAGATTACGGTTTTTTTTTTCCGGTGAGATCTAAAAAGATCATTCCCTTCCAAATTGGCATAAAATGAGAGAAGACGTAAAAAAATTTCAGGATATCTCGTTTAATTTCATTGAAAATACATATCTCCTCTCATTATAAATGGAAATTATTATAAACGTTGTGATAAAAAACTAATAAAGGAAACTATTAATGTGATTGTTGTCGTTTTAACGTGATTGGTAATTGTCGTAGAAACTTCAAAATTTCACGATATGTTTGGGAGGTGAAATAATTAATAGAAAGAATATGGTTTTTTTTTCCGGTGAGATCTAAAAAGATCATTCCCTTCCAAATTGGCAAAAAATGAGAGAAGACCTAAAAAAAGATCAGGATATCTCGTTTAATTTTGTTTAAGACATGCATCTCCTCTCATTAATAATGGAAATTATTATAAACGTTGTGATAAAAAAACTAGTAAAGGAAACTATTAATGTGATTGTTGTCATTTTAACGTGATTGGTAATTGTCGTAGAAACTTCAAAATTTCACGATATGTTTGGGAGGTGAGATAATAGAAAGATTATGATTTTTTTTTCCGGTGAGATCTAAAAAGATCATTCCCTTCCAAATTGGCATAAAATGAGAGAAGACCATAAAAAAAGTTCAGGATATCTCGTTTCATTTTTTTAAAAATACGTATCTCCTCTCATTAATAATGGAAATTATTATAAATGATGTGATAAAAAAAAACTAATAAAGGAAACTATTAATGTGATTGTTGTCATTTTAACGTGATTGGTAATTGTCGGAGAAACATCCAAATTTCACGATATGTTTGGTAGGTGAAATAATAGAAAGATTATGGTTCTTTTTTTTCCGGTTAGATCTAAAAAAATCATTCCCTTCCAAATTGGCATAAAATGAGAGAAGACCTAAAAAAATTTCAGGATATCTCGTTTAATTTCATTAAAAATACATATCTCCTCTCATTATTAATGGAAATTATTATAAACGTTGTGATAAGAAAACTAATAAAGGAAACAATTAATGTGATTCTTGTCATTTTAATGTGATTGGTAATTGTCGTAGAAACTTCAAAATGTCACGATATGTTTGGGAGGTGAGATAATAGAAAGATTATGGTTTTTTTTTTTCCGGTGAGATCTAAAAAGATCATTCCCTTCCAAATTGGCATAAAATGAGAGAAGACCTAAAAAATTTTCAGGATATCTCGTTTAATTTCATTAAAAATACATATGTCCTCTCATTATTAATGGAAATTATTATAAACGTTGTGATAAAAAAACTAATAAAGGAAACTATTAATGTGATTGTTGTCGTTTTAACGTGATTGGTAATTGTCGTAGAAACTTCAAAATTTCACGATATGTTTGGGAGGTGAAATAATTAATAGAAAGAATATGGTTTTTTTTTCCGGTGAGATCTAAAAAGATGATTCCCTTCCAAATTGGCATAAAATGAGAGAAGACCTAAAAAAAGTTCAGGATATCTCGTTTAATTTTGTTTAAAACACGCATCTCCTCTCATTAATAATGGAAATTATTATAAACGTTGTGATAAAAAAACTAGTAAAGGAAACTATTAATGTGATTGTTGTCGTTTTAACGTGATTGGTAATTGTCGTAGAAACTTCAAAATTTCACGATATGTTCGGGAGGTGAGATAATAGAAAGATTATGGTTTTTTTTTCCGGTGAGATCTAAAAAGATGATTCCCTTCCAAATTGGCAAAAAATGACAGAAGACCTAAAAAAATTTCAGGGTATCTCGTTTAATTACATTAAAAATACATATCTCCTCGCATTATTAATGGAAATTATTATAAACGTTGTGATAAAAAACTAATAATGGAAACTATTAATGTGATTGTTGTCGTTTTAACGTGATTGGTAATTGTCGTAGAAACTTCAAAATTTCACGATATGTTTGGGAGGTGAGATAATAGAAAGATTATGATTTTTTTTTTCTGGTGAGATCTAAAAAGATCATTCCCTTCCAAATTGGCATAAAATGAGAGAAGACCTAAAAAAATTTCAGGATATCTCGTTTAATTTCATTAAAAATACATATCTCCTCTCATTATTATTGGAAATTATTATAAACATTGTGATAAAAAACTAATAAAGGAAACTATTAATGTGATTGTTGTTGTTTTAACGTGATTGGTAATTGTCGTAGAAACTTCAAAATTTCACGATATGTTTGGGAGGTAAAACAATAGAAATATTATGGTTTTTTTTTTCCGGTGAGATCTAAAAAGATCATTCCCTTCCAAATTGGCATAAAATGAGAGAAGACCATAAAAAAAGTTCAGGATATCTCGTTTCATTTTTTTAAAAATACGTATCTCCTCTCATTAATAATGGAAATTATTATAAATGTTGTGATAAAAAAAACTAATAAAGGAAACTATTAATGTGATTGTTGTCATTTTAACATGATTGGTAATTGTCGGAGAAACATCCAAATTTCACGATATGTTTGGGAGTTGAAATAATAGAAAGATTATGGTTTTTTTTTCCGGTGAGATCTAAAAAAATCATTCCCTTCCAAATTGGTAAAAAATGAGAGAAGACCTAAAAAAAAAGTTAAGGATATCTCGTTTAATTTTTTGAAAAATATGTATCTCCTCTCATTAATAATGGAAATTATTATAAACGTTGTGATAAAAAAAACTAATAAAGGAAACCATTAATGTGATTGTTGTCATTTTAACGTGATTGGTAATTGTCGTAGAAACTTCAAAATTTCACGATATGTTTGGGAGGTGAAATAATTAATAGAAAGATTACGGTTTTTTTTTTCCGGTGAAATCTAAAAAGATCATTCCCTTCCAAATTGGCACAAAATGAGAGAAGACCTAAAAAAATTTCAGGATATCTCGTTTAATTTCATTAAAATACATATCTCCTCTCATTATTAATGGAAATTATTATAAACGTTGTGATAAAAAACTAATAAAGGAAACTATTAATGTGATTGTTGTCGTTTTAACATGATTGGTAATTATCGTAGAAACTTCAAAATTTCACGATATGTTTGGGAGGTGAAATAATTAATAGAAATAATATGGTTTTTTTTTCCGGTGAGATCTAAAAAGATGATTCCCTTCCAAATTGGCATAAAATGAGAGAAGACCTAAAAAAAGTTCAGGATATCTCGTTTAATTTTGTTTAAAACACGCATCTCCTCTCATTAATAATGGAAATTATTATAAACATTGTGATAAAAAAACTAATAAAGGAAACTATTAATGTGATTGTTGTCGTTTTAACGTGATTGGTAATTGTCGTAGAAACTTCAAAATTTCACGATATGTTTGGGAGGTGAGATAATAGAAAGATTATGGTTTTTTTTTTCCGGTGAGATCTAAAAAGATCATTCCCTTCCAAATTGGCATAAAATGAGAGAAGACCTAAAAAAATTTCAGGATATCTCGTTTAATTTCATTAAAAATACATATCTCCTCTCATTATTAATGGAAATTATTATAAACGTTGTGATAAAAAACTAATAAAGGAAACTATTAATGTGATTGTTGTCGTTTTAACATGATTGGTAATTGTCGTAGAAACTTCAAAATTTCACGATATGTTTGGGAGGTAAAACAATAGAAATATTATGGTTTTTTTTTCCGGTGAGATCTAAAAAGATCATTCCCTTCCAAATTGGCATAAAATGAGAGAAGACCATAAAAAAAGTTCAGGATATCTCGTTTAAATTTTTTTAAAAATACGTATCTCCTCTCATTACTAATGGAAATTATTATAAATGTTGTGATAAAAAAAACTAATAAAGGAAACTATTAATGTGATTGTTGTCATTTTAACGTGATTGGTAATTGTCGGAGAAACATCCAAATTTCACGATATGTTTGGGAGTTGAAATAA
The DNA here is from genome assembly GCA_026413185.1 of Pueraria montana var. lobata. Classification (NCBI taxonomy): domain Eukaryota; kingdom Viridiplantae; phylum Streptophyta; class Magnoliopsida; order Fabales; family Fabaceae; genus Pueraria; species Pueraria montana. Next base: position 1,502,829 of record JAOZWA010000174.1, read on the forward strand.
TAGAAAGATTATGGTTTTTTTTTTCCGGTGAGATCTAAAAAAATCATTCCCTTCCAAATTGGTAAAAAATGAGAGAAGGCCTAAAAAGAAGTTAAGGATATCTCGTTTAATTTTTTGAAAAATATGTATCTCCTCTCATTAATAATGGAAATTATTATAAACATTGTGATAAAAAAAACTAATAAAGGAAACCATTAATGTGATTGTTGTCATTTTAACGTGATTGGTAATTGTCATAGAAACTTCAAAATTTCACGATATGTTTGGGAGGTGAAATAATTAATAGAAAGATTACAGTTTTTTTTTTCCGGTGAGATCTAAAAAGATCATTCCCTTCCAAATTGGCATAAAATGAGAGAAGACCTAAAAAAATTTCAGGATATCTCGTTTAATTTCATTAAAATACATATCTCCTCTCATTATTAATGGAAATTATTATAAACGTTGTGATAAAAAACTAATAAAGGAAACTATTAATGTGATTGTTGTCGTTTTAACATGATAGGTAATTGTCGTAGAAACTTCAAAATTTCACGATATGTTTGGGAGGTGAAATAATTAATAGCAATAATATGGTTTTTTTTTCCGGTGAGATCTAAAAAGATGATTCCCTTCCAAATTGGCATAAAATGAGAGAAGACCTAAAAAAAGTTCAGGATATCTCGTTTAATTTTGTTTAAAACACGCATCTCCTCTCATTAATAATGGAAATTATTATAAACATTGTGATAAAAAAAACTAATAAAGGAAACTATTAATGTGATTGTTGTCGTTTTAACGTGATTGGTAATTGTCGTAGAAACTTCAAAATTTCACGATATGTTTGGGAGGTGAGATAATAGAAAGATTATGGTTTTTTTTTTTCCGGTGAGATCTAAAAAGATCATTCCCTTCCAAATTGGCATAAAATGAGAGAAGACCTAAAAAAATTTCAGGATATCTCGTTTAATTTCATTAAAAATACATATCTCCTCTCATTATTAATGGAAATTATTATAAACGTTGTGATAAAAAACTAATAAAGGAAACTATTAATGTGATTGTTGTCGTTTTAACATGATTGGTAATTATCGTAGAAACTTCAAAATTTCACGATATGTTTGGGAGGTGAAATAATTAATAGAAATAATATGGTTTTTTTTTCCGGTGAGATCTAAAAAGATGATTCCCTTCCAAATTGGCATAAAATGAGAGAAGACCTAAAAAAAGTTCAGGATATCTCGTTTAATTTTGTTTAAAACACGCATCTCCTCTCATTAATAATGGAAATTATTATAAACGTTGTGATAAAAAAAACTAATAAAGGAAACTATTAATGTGATTGTTGTCGTTTTAACGTGATTGGTAATTGTCGTAGAAACTTCAAAATTTCACGATATGTTTGGGAGGTGAAATAATTAATAGAAAGATTACGGTTTTTTTTTTTCCGGTGAAATCTAAAAAGAACATTCCCTTCCAAATTGGCATAAAATGAGAGAAGACCTAAAAAAATTTCAGGATATCTCGTTTAATTTCATTAAAATACATATCTCCTCTCATTATTAATGGAAATTATTATAAACGTTGTGATAAAAAACTAATAAAGGAAACTATTAATGTGATTGTTGTCGTTTTAACATGATAGGTAATTGTCGTAGAAACTTCAAAATTTCACGATATGTTTGGGAGGTGAAATAATTAATAGAAATAATATGGTTTTTTTTTCCGGTGAGATCTAAAAAGATGATTCCCTTCCAAATTGGCATAAAATGAGAGAAGACCTAAAAAAAGTTCAGGATATCTCGTTTAATTTTGTTTAAAACACGCATCTCCTCTCATTAATAATGGAAATTATTATAAACGTTGTGATAAAAAAAACTAATAAAGGAAACTATTAATGTGATTGTTGTCGTTTTAACGTGATTGGTAATTGTCGTAGAAACTTCAAAATTTCACGATATGTTTGGGAGGTGAGATAATAGAAAGATTATGGTTTTTTTTTTCCGGTGAGATCTAAAAAGATCATTCCCTTCCAAATTGGCATAAAATGAGAGAAGACCTAAAAAAATTTCAGGATATCTCGTTTAATTTCATTAAAAATACATATCTCCTCTCATTATTAATGGAAATTATTATAAACGTTGTGATAAAAAACTAATAAAGGAAACTATTAATGTGATTGTTGTCGTTTTAACATGATTGGTAATTGTCGTAGAAACTTCAAAATTTCACGATATGTTTGGGAGGTAAAACAATAGAAATATTATGGTTTTTTTTTCCGGTAAGATCTAAAAAGATCATTCCCTTCCAAATTGGCATAAAATGAGAGAAGACCATAAAAAAAGTTCAGGATATCTCGTTTCATTTTTTTAAAAATACGTATCTCCTCTCATTAATAATGGAAATTATTATAAATGTTGTGATAAAAAAAACTAATAAAGGAAACTGTTAATGTGATTGTTGTCATTTTAACGTGATTGGTAATTGTCGGACAAACATCCAAATTTCACAATATGTTTGGGAGGTGAAATAATAGAAAGATTATGGTTTTTTTTTTCCGGTGAGATCTAAAAAAATCATTCCCTTCCAAATTGGTAAAAAATGAGAGAAGACCTAAAAAAAAGTTAAGGATATCTCGTTTAATTTTTTGAAAAATATGTATCTCCTCTCATTAATAATGGAAATTATTATAAACATTGTGATAAAAAAAACTAATAAAGGAAACCATTAATGTGATTGTTGTCATTTTAACGTGATTGGTAATTGTCGTAGAAACTTCAAAATTTCACGATATGTTTGGGAGGTGAGATAATAGAAAGATTATGATTTTTTTTTTCCAGTGAGATCTAAAAAGATCATTCCCTTCCAAATTCACATAAAATGAGAGAAGACCATAAAAAAAGTTCAGGATATCTCGTTTCATTTTTTTAAAAATACGTATCTCCGCTCATTAATAATGGAAATTATTATAAATGTTGTGATAAAAAAAACTAATAAAGGAAACTATTAATGTGATTGTTGTCATTTTAACGTGATTGGTAATTGTCGGAGAAACATCCAAATTTCACGATATGTTTGGGAGGTGAAATAATAGAAAGATTATGGTTTTTTTTTTCCGGTGAGATCTAAAAAAATCATTCCCTTCCAAATTGGCATAAAATGAGAGAAGACCTAAAAAAAGTTCAGGATATCTCATTTAATTTTGTTTAAAACACGCATCTCCTCTCATTAATAATGGAAATTATTATAAACGTTGTGATAAAAAAAACTAATAAAGGAAACTATTAATGTGATTGTTGTCGTTTTAACGTGATTGGTAATTGTCGTAGAAACTTCAAAATTTCACGATATGTTTGGGAGGTGAGATAATAGAAAGATTATGGTTTTTTTTTTCCGGTGAGATCTAAAAAGATGATTCCCTTCCAAATTGGCATAAAATGAGAGAAGACCTAAAAAAAGTTCAGGATATCTCGTTTAATTTTGTTTAAAACACGCATCTCCTCCCATTAATAATGGAAATTATTATAAACGTTGTTATCAAAAAGACTAATAACGGAAACTATTAATGTGATTGTTGTCGTTTTAACGTGATTGGTAATTGTCGTAGAAACTTCAAAATTTCACGATATGTTTGGGAGGTGAGATAATAGAAAGATTATGATTTTTTTTTCCGGTGAGATTTAAAAAGATCATTCCCTTCCAAATTGGCATAAAATGAGAGAAGTCCTAAAAAAATTTCAGGATATCTCGTTTAATTTCATTAAAAATACATATCTCCTCTCATTATTAATGGAAATTATTATAAACGTTGTGATAAAAAACTAATAAAGGAAACTATTAATGTGATTGTTGTTGTTTTAACGTGATTGGTAATTGTCGTAGAAACTTCAAAATTTCACGATATGTTTGGGAGGTAAAATAATAGAAAGATTATGGTTTTTTTTTCCGGTGAGATCTAAAAAGATCATTCCCTTCCAAATTGGCATAAAATGAGAGAAGACCATAAAAAAAGTTCAGGATATCTCGTTTCATTTTATTAAAAATACGTATCTCCTCTCACTAATAATGGAAATTATTATAAATGTTGTGATAAAAACAAACTAATAAAGGAAACTATTAATGTGATTGTTGTCATTTTAACATGATTGGTAATTGTCGGAGAAACATCCAAATTTCACGATATGTTTGGGAGGTGAAATAATAGAAAGATTATGGTTTTTTTTCCGGTGAGATCTAAAAAAATCATTCCCTTCCAAATTGGCAAAAAATGAGAGAAGACCTAAAAAAAAGTTAAGGATATCTCGTTTAATTTTTTAAAAAATATGTATCTCCTCTCATTAATAATGGAAATTATTATAAACGTTGTGATAAAAAAAACTAATAAAGGAAACCATTAATGTGATTGTTGTCGTTTTAACGTGATTGGTAATTGTCGTAGAAACTTCAAAATTTCACGATATGTTTGGGAGGTGAAATAATTAATAGAAAGATTATGGTTTTTTTTTTTCCGGTGATATCTAAAAAGATCATTCCCTTCCAAATTGGCATAAAATGAGAGAAGACCTAAAAAAATTTCAGGATATCTCGTTTAATTTCATTAAAAATACATATCTCCTCTCATTATTAATGGAAATTATTATAAACGTTGTGATAAAAAACTAATAAAGGAAACTATTAATGTGATTGTTGTCGTTTTAACGTGATTGGTAATTGTCAGAGAAACATCCAAATTTCACGATATGTTTGGGAGGTAAAATAATAGAAAGATTATGGTTTTCTTTTTCCGGTGAGATCTAAAAAGATCATTCCCTTCCAAATTGGCATAAAATGAGAGAAGACTTAAAAAAATTTCAGGATATCTCGTTTAATTTCATTAAAAATACATATCTCCTCTCATTATTAATGGAAATTATTATAAACGTTGTGATAAAAAAAACTAATAATGGAAACCATTAATGTTATTGTTGTCGTTTTAATGTGATTGGTAATTGTCGTAGAAACTACAAAATTTCACGATATGTTTGGGAGGTGAAATATTTAATAGAAAGAATATGATTTTTTTTTTCCGGTGAGATCTAAAAAGATGATTCCCTTCCAAATTGGCATAAAATGAGAGAAGACCTAAAAAAAGTTCAGGATATCTCGTTTTATTTTGTTTAAAACACGCATCTCCACTCATTAATAATGGAAATTATTATAAACGTTGTGATAAAAAAAACTAATAAAGGAAACTATTAATGTGATTGTTGTCGTTTTAACGTGATTGGTAATTGTCGTAGAAACTTCAAAATTTCATGATATGTTTGGGAGGTGAGATAGTAGAAAGATTATAGTTTTTTTTTTCCGGTGAGATCTAAAAAGATCATTCCCTTCCAAATTGGCATAAAATGAGAGAAGACCTAAAAAAATTTTAGGATATCTCGTTTAATTTCATTAAAAATACATATCTCCTCTCATTATTAATGGAAATTATTATAAACATTGTGATAAAAAACTAATAAAGGAAACTATTAATGTGATTGTTGTCGTTTTAACGTGATTGGTAATTGTCGAAGAAACTTCAAAATTTCACGATATGTTTGGGAGGTAAAATAATAGAAAGATTATGGTTTTTTTTTCCGGTGAGATCTAAAAAGATCATTCCCTTCCAAATTGGCATAAAATGAGAGAAGACCATAAAAAAAGTTCAGGATATCTCGTTTCATTTTTTTAAAAATACGTATCTCCTCTCATTAATAATGGAAATGATTATAAATGTTGTGATAAAAAAACTAATAAAGGAAACTATTAATGTGATTGTTGTCGTTTTAACGTGATTGGTAATTGTCGTAGAAACTTCAAAATTTCACGATATGTTTGGGAGGTAAAATAATAGAAAGATTATGCTTTTTTTTCCGGTGAGATCTAAAAAGATCATTCCCTACCAAATTGGCATAAAATGAGAGAAGACCATAAAAAAAGTTCAGGATATCTCGTTTCATTTTTTTAAAAATACGTATCTCCTCTCATTAATAATGGAAATGATTATAAATGTTGTGATAAAAAAAACTAATAAAGGAAACTATTAATGTGATTGTTGTCATTTTAACGTGATTGGTAATTGTCGGAGAAACATCTAAATTTCACGATATGTTTGGGAGGTGAAATAATAGAAAGATTATGGTTTTTTTTTTCCGGTGAGATCTAAAAAAATCATTCCCTTCCAAATTGGCAAAAAATGAGAGAAGACCTAAAAAAAAAGTTAAGGATATCTCGTTTAATTTTTTGAAAAATATGTATCTCCTCTCATTAATAATGGAAATTATTATAAACGTTGTGATAAAAAAAACTAATAAAGGAAACCATTAATGTGATTGTTGTCGTTTTAACGTGATTGGTAATTGTCGTACAAACTTCAAAATTTCACGATATGTTTGGGAGGTGAAATAATTAATAGAAAGAATATGGTTTTTTTTTTCCGGTGAGATCTAAAAAGATCATTCCCTTCCAAATTGGCATAAAATGAGAGAAGACCTAAAAAAAGTTCAGGATATCTCGTTTTATTTTGTTTAAAACACGCATCTCCTCTCATTAATAATGGAAATTATTATAAACGTTGTGATAAAAAAAACTAATAAAGGAAACTATTAATGTGATTGTTGTCGTTTTAACGTGATTGGTAATTGTCGTAGAAACTTCAAAATTTCATGATATGTTTGGGAGGTGAGATAGTAGAAAGATTATAGTTTTTTTTTTCCGGTGAGATCTAAAAAGATCATTCCCTTCCAAATTGGCATAAAATGAGACAAGACCTAAAAAAATTTCAGGATATCTCGTTTAATTTCATTAAAAATACATATCTCCTCTGATTATAAATGGAAATTATTATAAACGTTGTGATAAAAAACTAATAAAGGAACCTATTAATGTGATTGTTTTCGTTTTAACGTGATTGGTAATTGTCATAGAAACTTCAAAATTTCACGATATGTTTGGGAGGTGAAATAATTAATAGAAAGAATATGGTTTTTTTTTTCTGGTGAGATCTGAAAAGATCATTCCCTTCCAAATTGGCATAAAATGAGAGAAGACATAAAAAAAGTTCAGGATATCTCGTTTAATTTTGTTTAAAACACGCATCTCCTCTCATTAATAGTGGAAATTATTATAAATGTTGTGATAAAAAAAAACTAATAAAGGAAACTATTAATGTGATTGTTGTCGTTTTAACGTGATTGGTAATTGTCGTAGAAACTTCAAAATTTCACGATATGTTTGGGAGGTGAGATAATACAAAGATTATGATTTTTTTTCCGGTGAGATCTAAAAGGATCATTCCCTTCCAAATTGGCATAAAATGAGAGAAGACCTAAAAAAATTTCAGGATATCTCGTTTAATTTCATTAAAAATACATATCTCCTCTCATTATTAATGGAAATTATTATAAACGTTGTGATAAAAAACTAATAAAGGAAACTATTAATGTGATTCTTGTCGTTTTAACGTGATTGGTAATTGTCGTAGAAACTTCAAAATGTCACGATATGTTTGGGAGGTGAGATAATAGAAAGATTATGGTTTTTTTTTTTCCGGTGAGATCTAAAAAGATCATTCCCTTCCAAATTGGCATAAAATGAGAGAAGACTTAAAAAAATTTCAGGATATCTCGTTTAATTTCATTAAAAATACATATCTCCTCTCATTATTAATGGAAATTATTATAAACGTTGTGATAAAAAACTAATAAAGGAAACTATTAATGTGATTGTTGTCGTTTTAACGTGATTGGTAATTGTCGTAGAAACTTCAAAATTTCACGATATGTTTGGGAGGTGAAATAATTAATAGAAATAATATGGTTTTTTTTTCCGGTGAGATCTAAAAAGATGATTCCCTTCCAAATTGGCATAAAATGAGAGAAGACCTAAAAAAAGTTCAGGATATCTCGTTTAATTTTGTTTAAAACACGCATCTCCTCTCATTAATAATGGACGTTGTGATAAAAAAACTAATAAAGGAAACTATTAATGTGATTGTTGTCATTTTAACGTGATTGGTAATTGTCGTAGAAACTTCAAAATTTCACGATATGTTCGGGAGGTGAGATAATAGAAAGATTATGGTTTTTTTTTTCCGGTGAGATCTAAAAGGATCATTCCCTTCCAAATTCGCATAAAATGAGAGAAGACCTAAAAATATTTCAGGATATCTCGTTTAATTTCATTAAAAATACATATCTCCTCTCATTATTAATGGAAATTATTATAAACGTTGTGATAAAAAACTAATAAAGGAAACTATTAATGTGATTGTTGTTGTTTTAATGTGATTGGTAATTGTCGTAGAAACTTCAAAATTTCACAATATGTTTGGGAGGTAAAATAATAGAAATATTATGATTTTTGTTTTCCGGTGAGATCTAAAAAGATCATTCCCTTCCAAATTGGCATAAAATGAGAGAAGACCTAAAAAAATTTCAGGATATCTCATTTAATTTCATTAAAAATACATATCTCCTCTCATTATTAATGGAAATTATTATAAACGTTGTGATAAAAAAACTAATAAAGGAAACTATTAATGTGATTGTTGTCGTTTTAACGTGATTGGTAATTGTCAGAGAAACATCCAAATTTCACGATATGTTTGGGAGGTAAAATAATAAAAAGATTATGGTTTTTTTTTCCGGTGAGATCTTAAAAAATCATTCCCTTCCAAATTGGCAAAAAATGAGAGAAGACCTAAAAAAAAGTTAAGGATATCTCGTTTAATTTTGTTTAAAACACGCATCTCCTCTCATTAATAATGGAAATTATTATAAACGTTGTGATAAAAAAAACTAATAAAGGAAACTATTAATGTGATTGTTGTCGTTTTAACGTGATTGGTAATTGTCGTAGAAACTTCAAAATTTCACGATATGTTTGGGAGGTGAAATAATTAATAGAAAGAATATGGTTTTTTTTTGCCGGTGAGATCTAAAAAGATGATTCCCTTCCAAATTGGCATAAAATGAGAGAAGACCATAAAAAAAGTTCAGGATATCTCGTTTAATTTCATTAAAAATGCATATCTCCTCTCATTATTAATGGAAATTATTATAAACGTTGTGATAAAAAACTAATAAAGGAAACTATTAATGTGATTGTTGTCATTTTAACGTGATTGGTAATTGTCGTAGAAACTTCAAAATTTCACGATATGTTTGGGAGGTGAAATAGTTAATAGAAAGAATATGGTTTTTTTTTTGTCGGTGAGATCTAAAAAGATGATTCCCTTCCAAATTGGCATAAAATGAGAGAAGACCTAAAAAAAGTTCAGGATATCTCGTTTAATTTTGTTTAAAACACGCATCTCCTCTCATTAATAATGGAAATTATTATAAACGTTGTGATAAAAAAAATAATAAAGGAAACTATTAATGTGATTTTTGTCGTTTTAACGTGATTGGTAATTGTCGTAGAAACTTCAAAATTTCACGATATGTTTCGGAGGTGAGATAATGGAAAGATTATGGTTTTTTTTTCCGGTGAGATCTAGAAAGATCATTCCCTTCCAAATTGGCATAAAATGAGAGAAGACTTAAAAAAAGTTCAGGATATCTCGTTTAATTTTGTTTAAAACACGCATCTCCTCTCATTAATAATGGAAATTATTATAAACGTTGTTATCAAAAAACCTAATAAAGGAAACTATTAATGTGATTGTTGTCGTTTTAACGTGATAGGTAATTGTCGTAGAAACTTCAAAATTTCACGATATGTTTGGGAGGTGAGATAATAGAAAGAATATGGTTTTTTTTTCCGGTGAGATCTAAAAAGATCATTCCCTTCCAAATTGGCATAAAATGAGAGAACACTTAAAAAAAGTTCAGGATATCTCGTTTAATTTTGTTTAAAACACGCATCTCCTCTCATTAATAATGGAAATTATTATAAACGTTGTTATCAAAAAAACTAATAAAGGAAACTTTTAATGTGATTGTTGTCGTTTTAACGTGATTGGTAATTGTAACGACCCATCTTCGTTACAGATTTGTTATACTAAAGATTTTATTTCATTAAATTTTAAAAACTCTCTAATTAGTTTATTGATAAAATATTGGATAATTTTTTTTTCCGCGATTCCCAAAACTGACAGATAAAATTAAAGCTTAATTTATAAATATCTCTTATACAAAACTTAACTAAATAAAACTATGTGTACATACATCTTTTCACATGATAAATACATAATACCCCTAACTGGTTCATTTTATACATAAGACCAAACAAAGAAATGGAAAGAAATGATAATGTCTTCAATCCCTCGTATGCTCTATCCACAAACTCTCCAAGAGAAAGATCCACCTAAAAACCATCTGCTCCCCCGAACACGATGTCCGAGATCATCACAGGCACGAACCACATGTGCAAACATTGCAAGGGTAAGCTTACCAAACAAAACTATACATATAAGAAAATAAGTGAATTTCCAATTATTAAGGAAAAGGACGAAAAACTAGATTTTGTATACTTCAAAATACTATATATAATAACTGAAAATGTTATACAAAACTTAGTTCATAAACATATTTATAACATGAATCATCAACAAGATCAACCACATACACCATCACCACTAATCACAATGAGTCATAACATCATAAGTCACACAATTAAAACAATTGCAGTATGATTTATGCAAATGCAGTTTTGACTCAAAATCATTTTGACCCTGCTCCATGGAGACTTCCCCTTTGAGTGTTTAGTAAGTAACTGGCCTACCATTACATACTGCAATTCAGCTATCAGCCCCTACTAAACGCGAATAAACTAGACAGAATTAGGAGATCAGGATACCCGGAAGGCCACCACGACCGCAACTCAGTCCAGTTTCCAGCCACATGTGGAATTGCCAATATCCTTCACCCCACAGACTATATAATCACAGACTATACAGCCCTGTCTAACTTATTCTGCTCACCCCAAAGATTCAATTCTCAAATCATATTCCTTTCACATGACTACCGCAGTCCCGGTTAGTCAACAAAATCATTTCTCAATCATTTTCATTTCACATGACTACCGCAGTCCCGGTTAGTCAACTAAATCATTTCTCATATATCAACTTGTTTCTCATGACTACCGCAGTCTCGGTTAGTCAACATTTAATCTTTCTTTTCTTTCTTTTCTTTTCTTTTCTTTCTTTTCATGGCTACCGCAGTCCCGGTTAGCCAACATCAATTATTTTTCACTTGAATCTTTGTAAAACCCCCAAAAAGACTCATGCATATGCAATATGTTAATAATCACAATTAAATAAGTAATTTTAAACAATCACCTACAAAAATATAAACATTCAACAATTTTCAACATCATTCACAACACAATCAAGCCAAATCAAGCAATTTCAATCCAACAACAAACCAACCAATCAATTTCAATCCATCAAAACACATCATCCAATCAATCAAACATGATTCCAAACAATTATTTCAAGCTTCTAATATCAATTATATTAAAACCCAAAATCAATTTCAAGAAAATTTGGGCATGGTCTCCTTTGTTTTAGGAGCCTTTCCAAGTAATTTAGAGAATCAAAAACAAAAACAATCAGTCCATACACACTCACACAGCCACTGCCAGGAGAATCAAATACCCATTTTTCATCAATTTTAAATTCAACCACCAATCAACTCAACATAAACAGCAAAAAGGGGCAGGCATGCTATATGTGATTGAGCCCCCTAACTCTCAACCACACTTAAACTGAAAATATAAATCACAAGGAAGCTTCCCTTACCTTGAATCTTTTTTTCTCCTTTTCTCCTTTGTCTTCTTTAAATTTTAGGATTTTTCTCCCAAATATTTCTCTCTGAATATAAGATCTCACTGATACAAGCAATTCACATGCACAACAAATTCCAGCACTCTTTGCCCGAGGATCACATTCCTCCCGGTCTCCAATTCACAATTAATAACAGAACAATCATTAATAACCAATAATCCAATAACTCAAACTCAATCATCACAAATCATTGCATTCATATTTCTATGGAAACTTCCCTTTTTAGGTGAAATTATTCCTTAACAAGTACAATTAAAGGCATTAAAACCAAATACACAATTAATATAATTAAATTTCATGTGGACACATAGAGCTGTACACACACACCAAAAATTATTTGATGCATCATATCAATTTGAAATTTCATGAGATTTTACAGAGAAACTATACATCATTCATATTTCATCATATAAATTTATCTCACGAAAATTCAACCCACAAATATTATTTTTGAATTAAAAACAGTGGCTGGACATACTCTGTCAAACACAATTCCATATTTTTAGAAAATAGCATATCAAATTCGTTTTATGTGAAATTTTACAGAGAATATCTCCAACATGTGTACCATCACATATAATTTCCTCAGTACCAAAAATCCACCAAAAATACCTTTTTTGAATTTCCAAATCATTATTTCTCCAGAATACAGTTTTCAATAAGAAAATGTAATTAATTACAAAAGGTACTTAAAAAATTCTGAGAAAATCCATGGATATTCCACATGGTCAAAAAAGTATTACTAAATTTTCTCAAGACCAAATTCTCACAAAAAGTAATTTTCTACATTTAATTTCTCTACTGTCCAGCTTTTCGGTTTTTCCCACATTAAATCACTAAAAATACTTCCCAGGCTTTTCTGACCTTACAAAAATTCAGAGATGACCCTCATGATGCATAAAATGAACTCATGGTTCCAGTTTTCCAAAATCATGTCCCAAAATTCTTGTAAAAATCAAAACAGTCTCATTCTCAGAATCAACAGTTTTTAAAAATAATTCCGGTAAAAATAGTTACAGTGCTCAAAAAAATCTGAAAAAAATACCATGATATCCAGAGGCATCAAAACATAAGAAAATGTATTTATATCCTCAAAAACCTGCACGAAAACCGAGACGAAAAATCCAGACAGTCACAGGACCCAAATCTCAAGTAGCTTATTTCGGGTTTTCAAAATTATTTACAGACCATCAACAACAGCCACAATCCATATTTAACAAGAAAACAAGGAAATAGCTTAGGAAAAAAAAAAGAAACCCCTACATACCTCGATGAAATCGAAATACAATCGGTTGGTTTTGAAGCTCTAGTCTCCCTCTATGATATATCCAATTTTAATCGGTAGAAACTTTGATTTGGAGGCTCAAATATTAGAGAGATGTAGAATATTTAGAGAGAAGGAGAGACAGGTTCTCGGCGAGGAAGAAGAGAAGAACGAAGAAATGACGGAAGAGAAGCGGTTCACGTTTCTTATTTGGCATAATTTTACAATTTTGCTATTTGCAGCCACACTTCCTCTAAGGACACCCCTCTTCTCTTTTTTTTTTTTCTACAACTTACGGAACTTACGTAAAAGTCCCAAAAATCTCACAATAACACTATGAATTAATTTAATTTCCTTTTACGGTATTTATCAAACACTTAATATACGTTACGAAAAATCACAGTGTTACAATTCTCTCCAACAAGAAAATTTCTAATTAAATCTCTCACTTTCATACTTATTGGGTTTTAATTTTCGGGATGTTACAGTAATTGTCGTAGAAACTTCAAAATTTCACGATATGTTTGGGAGGTGAAATAATTAATCGAAAGAATATGGTTTTTTTTTGCCGGTGAGATCTAAAAAGATGATTCCCTTCCAAATTGGCATAAAACGAGAGAAGACCTAAACAAAGTTCAGGATATCTCGTTTAATTTTGTTTAAAACACGAATCTCCTCTCATTAATAATGGAAATTATTATAAACGTTGTTATCAAAAAAACTAATAAAGGAAACTATTAATGTGATTGTTGTCGTTTTAACGTGATTGGTAATTGTCGTAGAAACTTCAAAATTTCACGATATGTTTGGGAAGTGAGATAATAGAAAGATTATGGTTATTTTTTTCCGGTGAGATCTAAAAAGATCATTCCCTTCCAAATTGGCATAAAATGAGAGAAGACCTAAAAAAATTTCAGGATATCTCGTTTAATTTCATTAAAAATACATATCTCCTCTCATTATTAATGGAAATTATTATAAACGTTGTGATAAAAAACTAATAAAGGAAACTATTAATGTGATTGTTGTCATTTTAACGTGATTGGTAATTGTCGTAGAAACTTCAAAATTTCACGATATGTTTGGGAAGTGAGATAATAGAAAGATTATGGTTATTTTTTTCCGGTGAGATCTAAAAAGATCATTCCCTTCCAAATTGGCATAAAATGAGAGAAGACCTAAAAAAATTTCAGGATATCTCGTTTAATTTCATTAAAAATACATATCTCCTCTCATTATTAATGGAAATTATTATAAATGTTGTGATAAAAAACTAATAAAGGAAACTATTAATGTGATTGTGTGTCGTTTTAACGTGATTGGTAATTGTCGTAGAAACTTCAAAATTTCACGATATGTTTGGGAGGTGAAATAATTAATAGAAAGAATATGGTTTTTTTTTGCCGGTGAGATCTAAAAAGATGATTCCCTTCCAAATTGGCATAAAATGAGAGAAGACCTAAACAAAGTTCAGGATATCTCGTTTAATTTTGTTTAAAACACGCATCTCCTCTCATTAATAATGGAAATTATTATAAACGTTGTGATAAAAAAAAACTAATAAAGGAAACTATTAATGTGATTGTTGTCGTTTTAACGTGATTGGTAATTGTCGTAGAAACTTCAAAATTTCACGATATGTTTGGGAGGTGAGATAATAGAAAGATTATGGTTTTTTTTTTCCGGTGAGATCTAAAAAGATCATTCCCTTCCAAATTGGCATAAAATGAGAGAAGACCTAAATAAAGTTCAGGATATCTCGTTTAATTTTGTTTAAAACACGCATCTCCTCTCATTAATAATGGAAATTATTATAAACGTTGTTATCAAAAAACCTAATAAAGGAAACTATTAATGTGATTGTTGTCGTTTTAACGTGATAGGTAATTGTCGTAGAAACTTCAAAATTTCACGATATGTTTGGGAGGTGAGATAATAGAAAGAATATGGTTTTTTTTTCCGGTGAGATCTAAAAAGATCATTCCCTTCCAAATTGGCATAAAATGAGAGAAGACCTAAATAAAGTTCAGGATATCTCGTTTAATTTTGTTTAAAACACGCATCTCCTCTCATTAATAATGGAAATTATTATAAACGTTGTTATCAAAAAACCTAATAAAGGAAACTATTAATGTGATTGTTGTCGTTTTAACGTGATAGGTAATTGTCGTAGAAACTTCAAAATTTCACGATATGTTTGGGAGGTGAGATAATAGAAAGATTATGGTTTTTTTTTTCCGGTGAGATCTAAAAAGATCATTCCCTTCCAAATTGGCATAAAATGAGAGAAGACCTAAAAAAATTTCAGGATATCTCGTTTAATTTCATTAAAACTACATATCTCCTCTCATTATTAATGGAAATTATTATAAACGTTGTGATAAAAAACTAATAAAGGAAACTATTAATGTGATTGTTGTCATTTTAACGTGATTGGTAATTGTCGTAGAAACTTCAAAATTTCACGATATGTTTGGGAAGTGAGATAATAGAAAGATTATGGTTATTTTTTTCCGGTGAGATCTAAAAAGATCATTCCCTTCCAAATTGGCATAAAATGAGAGAAGACCTAAAAAAATTTCAGGATATCTCGTTTAATTTCATTAAAAATACATATCTTGTAACATCCTCATTTTACTATTTGTACGCATTTATATATGTACATTATGAACACTTAGCACTGTATTTTATAGAAACTTTATGAACATATTTTCTTAATGAAATTAATACAGTTCTACTCAGAAGAATTTTCTGAATTTGCAAATGTCTTTGTTTTTGCTGAAATTGATAGTTGACTGGACTGCTATGTCAGACAGCTGTCCAGGATAAATTTTCAAGTATATAATTTTGAACTCATTTATAACTTAAAAGAAAGGTAATAGAATATAGATTAAAAATATATACAGATAAAGAATTAAAATGCTTATTCGGAATTGTTAGGATTTTCTGAAAGTTAGAACTTTGAGGAATTATTACGGTAAAATTCTAAGACAGAAAATTTAGAGAAAATTCATAGGATATCTATAGAATTATCTAATAATTGTAATATACTTAAAATAATTATTAAAAATGTTTAACCAAGAAAAATTTAATTTAGAACCTTAACCAATCAAAAAGTGACAACTTAGGCTTTTCTAAGATCACTAAATTAAGCTAATTAGGCTTGGATTAAGAGATAAGTAAGACACTACCCCAAGGTTTTTGATAGTGAGGAATCCAATGGTGGTGTTATTTTCTTCAAATTCTAATTACATTGTAAGATAATTAACAGCCCTAAAAATATTCTAGAAATTTCTACAAACTTCTTGAAAATGTTGACTTTTGGGGTAGGCAATTGACCAAGTCACACAAGGAACTACTTGGCTGTCCAAGTGACTTTGGTGACTTATTTTCCTTGGCCAATGAAGGCTGCTGGACGTGCAGGAGCAGCTGGATGTGAGGGAATTATCCAATTTGGTTAATAGCTTGCTTAAAGGAGTATTAAAACATAAAATAAAGTAAAAGTCACCAAAAGCTAGCCTTTGCCTTAAAACAGAACCGTGACATTCTTAGAACCCAGCAGCTGCAGTTCCTATTTTAATTTCATCTTAACTTCATCATCTCATCCCAAATTAAGAAACCCAACCATCCAAACTTCCTAAACCCTAAGTTAATCGGCAAAAAGGGCAAGAAATTGGAGAAAATCTCAAAAATTCCTACAAGACCAAGGAGTGAGGGAGAAAGGAATTCAAGGCTTTTTCTTCAATTAAAGAGTCTAAGGTAAGGATCTAGGCATTTAATTTCAATTAGAACCCTTGGAATTAGAAGAAAACATGTTGTAGGCTTAGATTAAAATTTTGACCTAGAATCATGAAAACTTGAAATTGATTTAGGGGTTTTGTGTTTTTGATGCTTGTGATTGTAATTCATGGATTGGAATTATGTTTGATTGAATTTTTAAGGTGTTGTAATGGTTGAAAATTGGTTTGTTGAATTTTGATTGAAATTGTGATTTGATTGAATTTTGGTTGGAATTGGAGTTTGTAGCTTTGGAAGAATTGTTGAGAATGGCTTGTAGACCATTCGGCCAGCCCTAAATGCAAGGGATATTATGTGGAAATTTTTATAAAACCAAGGGCAAAATGGTCATTTTACATGTAGGGACACATTGGGTATTTTGGAAAAAGATTGAGGGCATTTTCGGAAATTATTAAAAATACTAATGTTATAATGTAAATTGCTTAAATCTTTGTATCCTTGTATGTTAATGTGTACAAATTATTTATTTGATTGTGATCCTGAACAAAATTCATTAGCATGAGTCTTTTTGGGGAATTTATAAAAGTATCAAATGAGAAAGAATTATGTTGACTAACCAGGACTGTGGTAGTCATGAGAATTGAGTTGATCTATGAGAAATGACTTTTGTTGACTAACCGGGACTGCGGTAGTCATGTGAAATGAAATTGATTGAGAAATGAATTGTTGACTAACCGGGACTGCGGTAGTCATGTGAAATGAAAATGATTGAGAAAGGATTTTTGGGGTGAGTAGAATTTGTTAAACAGGACCGTATAATCTGTGATTATATAGTCTGTGGGGATAAGGATATTGGCAATTCCATATGTGGCTGTAATCTGGACAGAGATGCGGTCGTGGTGGCCTTCCTGGGTATCCTGATCTCCTAATTCTGTTTAGTTTATTCGCGTTTAGTAGGGGCTGATGGCTGAATTGCTGTACGTAATGGTAGGCCAGTTACTTACTAAACACTCAAAGGGGAAGTCTCCATGGAGCAGGGTCAAAAATGAATTTGAGTCAAAAATTGCATTTGCATAAATCATACTGCATTTAATTATGTGTGTAATTAATTAAATTGTTATGATGTGTAATTGTTTGAAATTGTTTTATTCTATGAGAAATTAAATGCCTGATCCGGTAATGCTGTCCCCAGATACTAGGGGAGTGTGATTGCAGGTATAAAGAAGAATAATTAGAAGTCACAGATGCAGACATGTTCCAGAGCTATAGGAATATGGGTTTTTGGTTTTAGATACTTTTGTATTAATTAGAAATAATTTGGTAGTAGTATTTTATGTAAATTGTAAGAATGTAAATTATAATGACAAACTTTGAACTTAATGGATTGTATTTATTTTCCTTGGAAACTATATTTTTTTTTATATATATTAGAGGTAAAATTAATTAATTAGAAGGGGGTTACATTAGTGGTATCAGAGCTCTGGTTATGCATCTCTAGGATTTGTGAGTAATTGGTCTGTTATGTATTTTGCTGTGTTACTTTGATTGAAACTGATTGTTTATGTGAATTGTTTGTTTTGATTAAAATTGGTTGTTTTCTATGAATTGGTTGCTTAGTTGTTTGTTAGGAATGTTATAGGAACAAGGGTAGTAACTGGATCAAAGACTCTTTTTCTTTTAGACAGGTAGAGATGTCAGGAAGAGGAAGAGGAAGAGGAAGGCCAGCTGCAAATCCCACAGTTGGAAATGATAATATAGCTGAGATGGCCAGAGCCATGAGGGATATGGCTAATGCAGTAACTCAGCAGACTGAGATGTTGGCTAATCAGACACTAGCTCAGCATCCACCTCCACTTGTTGACAGGACCACTTTAACAGATTTTAAGAGGCATGATCCACCTTACTTTAAGGGAGAGTATGAGCCAGAGAAAGCTGAAGAGTGGATTTTGAATCTGGAGGATATTTTTGTGGCTATGGAGTGTCCTGATGAGAGGAGGGTGACACATGCAGCCTTTCAGTTACTGAGTGATGCTAGGTTGTGGTGGAAAGCTACCCAAAGGATGTGGGAGAACAGGGGAGAAGTGATCACCTGGGATATCTTCAAGACCTTGTTCCTTGATAAATATTTTCCAGAGACTGTGAGACAGGCCAAAGAGGAAGAGTTTATCAGTTTGACTCAGGGAAGTATGAGTATTCTTGAATATACTTCTAAATTTGAATCTTTGGCCAAATATTCTAAATACTTGCAGATCACTGGAAATGAGGAATGGAAGTGCAGGAGGTATGAGAAAGGCTTAAGATATGAGATTAAGGAAGCCATAGTTCCATTGAGGATTTCTGAGTTCCCTGAATTAATGGATCAGTGCAAAGTAATTGAAGATATGAAAAGGGAGCAAAGATCCAAAATGGCGGGATATGCAAGTAGGAGTAATTTTGGAAGAGGAGGTCCTATGCTAAAAGGAAGAAGTATTCAGCCACAGAAACCATATAGTAGACCCCCACAGTGGCGTCTTGGAGGAGCAGGAGGTACAGGTGGGTTTAGACCTATGGGAGGAGTAAGTGGAGCTGGGAATTCTCAAAAACCCCAGTTAGCAGTCAGGTGTTGGAAATGTGGAAGGGGACACTTGACCAAGGATTGCACTATATCTGGTCCAGTCTGTTTTATTTGTGGGAAATTAGGTCATATGGCTAGGGAATGCTCTACACCTAGGAGGGATCAGACTGGGAGAACTGTACAGACTCAGAGACCTACAGCTAGTGGAAGAGTATTTACTTTGAGTGGTACTGAGGCCTCACGGTCTGCAGATCTGATTCAGGACAAGGGTCAAATGAAAGGTAAGTCCTTGACTGTGTTATTTGATTCAGGTGCTACCCATTCATTTATATCTGATGACTGTGTTGAGAATCTGAGCTTAGTTGTGTCACCATTACCCTATACTTTGCTTGTTTCTGTGCCTACATCTAAACCAATCCTAACCTCTCAAATATGTTTGAATTGTATGATAACCATCAGAGATAGACCATTTGTTGTGAATTTGATTTGTTTGCCTTTGACTAGCCTTGATGTGATATTAGGAATGGATTGGTTAGCAGCCAACCATATTCTAATAGACTGTGCCTCTAAATCTGTGATTTTCCCTGAACTTGATGTTTCTAGACTTAAACCTGTCCAACCCAAAGAAATATCATTTAAAAGAGAAATTCAAAAATACATGTTATCATCTCTTAGAACTAAAGAAGATAAAATTGAAATTGACTCTGTGCTAGTTGTAAATGAGTATCCTGAAGTTTTTCCTGATGATGTTCCTGGTTTACCTCCTGAGAGAGAGATAGAATTTAGCATTGACTTGATGCCTGGTACTAGACCAATCTCTATGCAACCCTATAGAATGGCACCATTGGAATTAACTGAATTAAAGAAACAATTGGAAGAGTTGCTAGAAAAACAATTTATAAGACCTAGTGTGTCACCATGGGGAGCCCCAGTGTTATTAGTTAAAAAGAAAGATGGGGGATCTAGGTTATGTATAGATTATAGACAATTAAATAAAATAACTATAAAGAATAAATATCCTTTACCTAGAATAGATGATTTAATGGATCAACTTAAGGGAGCAACAATTTTTTCTAAAATAGACTTAAGGTCTGGGTACCATCAAATTAGAGTTAAAAAGGAAGACATACCCAAGACTGCCTTTCGGACTAGATATGGACATTATGAATATCAAGTGATGCCATTTGGAGTAACTAATGCACCAGCCGTGTTTATGGATTATATGAATAGGGTGTTTAGACAATATTTAGATAATTTTGTAGTAGTATTTATAGATGACATATTAATATATTCTAAAAATAAAGAAGAACATGAAAATCATCTCAGAATAATATTAGAAACTTTAAAAGATAGAAAATTATTTGCAAAGATATCTAAATGTGAATTTTGGTTAGAGGAAGTAAAATTTTTGGGGCATGTAATTTCTAAAGAGGGAATAAGTGTAGATCCTTCTAAGGTAGAAGCGGTTTTGGAATGGGAGAAACCTAAAACAGTAACTGAGATTAGGAGTTTCTTAGGACTAGCTGGGTATTATAGAAGATTTATTGAAGGGTTTTCTAAGATAGCTGGACCATTAACTGAATTAACTAGGAAAAACCAACCTTTTGTGTGGAGTGAAAGTTGTGAGAAAAGTTTTCAAGAGTTGAAAGATAAATTGACTACCTCACCAGTTTTAATTTTACCTGACCCAAATGAACCCTATGATGTATATTGTGATGCTTCTTATCAAGGGTTAGGATGTGTGTTAATGCAGAATAGGAAAGTTGTAGCATATGTGTCTAGGCAATTGAGACCACATGAGAGAAATTATCCTACACATGATTTAGAATTAGCTGCCATAGTTTTTGCTTTGAAAATTTGGAGACATTATTTGTATGGGTCTAAATTTAATGTGTATAGTGACCATAAGAGTTTAAAATATTTGTTTGATCAAAAGGAACTTAACATGAGACAAAGAAGATGGATGGAGTTTATTAAAGACTATGATTTTCAATTAATGTATCATCCAGGAAAAGCTAATGTAGTAGCAGATGCCTTAAGTAGGAAAATTGTACATGTGTCAACTATGATGATTAAAGAATTAGAATTAATAGAACAATTTAGAGATTTGAACTTGTGTACAGTTAGAGAAAAAGATAAAATTCAATTAGGAAGGATTACTATTGCTAATGATTTTTTGGAAGATATTAGGAAGAAACAAGATGTAGATACATTCATTCAAGAAAAGAAAGCTTTAATAGGAACAGATAAAGTAAAAGAATTTAATTTAGGAACAGATGGAATTATTAGATTTAAAAATAGAATTTGTGTACCTAATAATCAAGAGTTAAAAGAATTAATTTTGGAAGAAGGACACAAAAGTAAATTAAGTATTCACCCTGGAACAACAAAAATGTACAAAGATTTAAAAGAGATGTTTTGGTGGCCTAGGATGAAGAAAGATGTGGCGGAATATGTAGCTAGATGTTTAACATGTCAAAAAGCAAAGATTGAACATCAGAAACCCTCTGGCATGTTACAACCTTTAGAAATACCTGTGTGGAAATGGGATAGTATATCAATGGATTTTGTAGTAGGATTACCTAGAACTAATAAAAATTGTGATTCTATTTGGGTAATTGTAGATAGATTAACTAAATCAGCACATTTTCTTCCAATAAATATTAGGTATTCTTTAGAAAGATTGGCTCAATTGTATATAAAAGAGATAGTTAAATTACATGGGGTACCTACTAGTATAGTATCAGATAGAGATCCTAGATTTGTTTCTAAATTTTGGAGAGAATTTCAGAAAGCCTTAGGAAGTAGACTACATCTTAGTTCAGCATACCACCCTCAGACAGATGGCCAAACAGAAAGAACCATTCAATCATTAGAAGATCTTTTGAGAGCTTGTACATTAGAAGAGAAAGGGAATTGGGAAGATATATTACCTTTAGTAGAATTTACATATAATAATAGTTATCATTCTAGTATAGGTATGGCTCCCTATGAAGCATTGTATGGTAGGAAATGTAGGACACCTTTGGTATGGTATCAGGATGGTGAGAATCTTTTGATAGGTCCAGACATTATTCAGCAAACCACTGAGAAAGTAAAATTTATTCAGGAGAAAATGAAAACTGCACAGAGTAGACAGAAAAATTATGCAGATAAAAGAAGAAAACCTTTGGAATTTCAAGAAAGTGAACATGTCTTTTTGAAAGTCACACCAACAACTGGGGTTGGCAGAGCAATAAAGTCTAAGAAACTAACTCCTAAATTTATTGGACCTTACCAAATTCTCAGAAAAATTGGACCTATGGCCTATCAAATAGCCTTACCACCCTTTTTGTCAAACCTCCATGATGTGTTCCATGTGTCACAACTAAGACAGTACATCTCAGATCCTTCACATGTCATTGAACCTGATCAAATACAGGTAAAGGAAAACCTAACATTTGAAACAAAGCCTGTTAAGATTGAGGACAGAAGGATTAAGTACCTGAGAGGTAAAGAAATTTATCTGGTTAAGGTTATTTGGGATGATATCAGAGGTGATGCTACATGGGAGTTAGAGGAGAAAATGCGAGAAGCATATCCTCATTTGTTTGTATAGTTATTTAGTTGTATAGTTGTATGATGGTATATTTGTATTAGAAATTTCGAGGACGAAATTTTTATTAGTAGGGGAGAATTGTAACATCCTCATTTTACTATTTGTACGCATTTATATATGTACATTATGAACACTTAGCACTGTATTTTATAGAAACTTTATGAACATATTTTCTTAATGAAATTAATACAGTTCTACTCAGAAGAATTTTCTGAATTTGCAAATGTCTTTGTTTTTGCTGAAATTGATAGTTGACTGGACTGCTATGTCAGACAGCTGTCCAGGATAAATTTTCAAGTATATAATTTTGAACTCATTTATAACTTAAAAGAAAGGTAATAGAATATAGATTAAAAATATATACAGATAAAGAATTAAAATGCTTATTCGGAATTGTTAGGATTTTCTGAAAGTTAGAACTTTGAGGAATTATTACGGTAAAATTCTAAGACAGAAAATTTAGAGAAAATTCATAGGATATCTATAGAATTATCTAATAATTGTAATATACTTAAAATAATTATTAAAAATGTTTAACCAAGAAAAATTTAATTTAGAACCTTAACCAATCAAAAAGTGACAACTTAGGCTTTTCTAAGATCACTAAATTAAGCTAATTAGGCTTGGATTAAGAGATAAGTAAGACACTACCCCAAGGTTTTTGATAGTGAGGAATCCAATGGTGGTGTTATTTTCTTCAAATTCTAATTACATTGTAAGATAATTAACAGCCCTAAAAATATTCTAGAAATTTCTACAAACTTCTTGAAAATGTTGACTTTTGGGGTAGGCAATTGACCAAGTCACACAAGGAACTACTTGGCTGTCCAAGTGACTTTGGTGACTTATTTTCCTTGGCCAATGAAGGCTGCTGGACGTGCAGGAGCAGCTGGATGTGAGGGAATTATCCAATTTGGTTAATAGCTTGCTTAAAGGAGTATTAAAACATAAAATAAAGTAAAAGTCACCAAAAGCTAGCCTTTGCCTTAAAACAGAACCGTGACATTCTTAGAACCCAGCAGCTGCAGTTCCTATTTTAATTTCATCTTAACTTCATCATCTCATCCCAAATTAAGAAACCCAACCATCCAAACTTCCTAAACCCTAAGTTAATCGGCAAAAAGGGCAAGAAATTGGAGAAAATCTCAAAAATTCCTACAAGACCAAGGAGTGAGGGAGAAAGGAATTCAAGGCTTTTTCTTCAATTAAAGAGTCTAAGGTAAGGATCTAGGCATTTAATTTCAATTAGAACCCTTGGAATTAGAAGAAAACATGTTGTAGGCTTAGATTAAAATTTTGACCTAGAATCATGAAAACTTGAAATTGATTTAGGGGTTTTGTGTTTTTGATGCTTGTGATTGTAATTCATGGATTGGAATTATGTTTGATTGAATTTTTAAGGTGTTGTAATGGTTGAAAATTGGTTTGTTGAATTTTGATTGAAATTGTGATTTGATTGAATTTTGGTTGGAATTGGAGTTTGTAGCTTTGGAAGAATTGTTGAGAATGGCTTGTAGACCATTCGGCCAGCCCTAAATGCAAGGGATATTATGTGGAAATTTTTATAAAACCAAGGGCAAAATGGTCATTTTACATGTAGGGACACATTGGGTATTTTGGAAAAAGATTGAGGGCATTTTCGGAAATTATTAAAAATACTAATGTTATAATGTAAATTGCTTAAATCTTTGTATCCTTGTATGTTAATGTGTACAAATTATTTATTTGATTGTGATCCTGAACAAAATTCATTAGCATGAGTCTTTTTGGGGAATTTATAAAAGTATCAAATGAGAAAGAATTATGTTGACTAACCAGGACTGTGGTAGTCATGAGAATTGAGTTGATCTATGAGAAATGACTTTTGTTGACTAACCGGGACTGCGGTAGTCATGTGAAATGAAATTGATTGAGAAATGAATTGTTGACTAACCGGGACTGCGGTAGTCATGTGAAATGAAAATGATTGAGAAAGGATTTTTGGGGTGAGTAGAATTTGTTAAACAGGACCGTATAATCTGTGATTATATAGTCTGTGGGGATAAGGATATTGGCAATTCCATATGTGGCTGTAATCTGGACAGAGATGCGGTCGTGGTGGCCTTCCTGGGTATCCTGATCTCCTAATTCTGTTTAGTTTATTCGCGTTTAGTAGGGGCTGATGGCTGAATTGCTGTACGTAATGGTAGGCCAGTTACTTACTAAACACTCAAAGGGGAAGTCTCCATGGAGCAGGGTCAAAAATGAATTTGAGTCAAAAATTGCATTTGCATAAATCATACTGCATTTAATTACGTGTGTAATTAATTAAATTGTTATGATGTGTAATTGTTTGAAATTGTTTTATTCTATGAGAAATTAAATGCCTGATCCGGTAATGCTGTCCCCAGATACTAGGGGAGTGTGATTGCAGGTATAAAGAAGAATAATTAGAAGTCACAGATGCAGACATGTTCCAGAGCTATAGGAATATGGGTTTTTGGTTTTAGATACTTTTGTATTAATTAGAAATAATTTGGTAGTAGTATTTTATGTAAATTGTAAGAATGTAAATTATAATGACAAACTTTGAACTTAATGGATTGTATTTATTTTCCTTGGAAACTATATTTTTTTTTATATATATTAGAGGTAAAATTAATTAATTAGAAGGGGGTTACATATCTCCTCTCATTATTAATGGAAATTATTATAAATGTTGTGATAAAAAACTAATAAAGGAAACTATTAATGTGATTGTGTGTCGTTTTAACGTGATTGGTAATTGTCGTAGAAACTTCAAAATTTCACGATATGTTTGGGAGGTGAAATAATTAATAGAAAGAATATGGTTTTTTTTTGCCGGTGAGATCTAAAAAGATGATTCCCTTCCAAATTGGCATAAAATGAGAGAAGACCTAAACAAAGTTCAGGATATCTCGTTTAATTTTGTTTAAAACACGCATCTCCTCTCATTAATAATGGAAATTATTATAAACGTTGTGATAAAAAAAAACTAATAAAGGAAACTATTAATGTGATTGTTGTCGTTTTAACGTGATTGGTAATTGTCGTAGAAACTTCAAAATTTCACGATATGTTTGGGAGGTGAGATAATAGAAAGATTATGGTTTTTTTTTCCCGGTGAGATCTAAAAAGATCATTCCCTTCCAAATTGGCATAAAATGAGAGAAGACCTAAATAAAGTTCAGGATATCTCGTTTAATTTTGTTTAAAACACGCATCTCCTCTCATTAATAATGGAAATTATTATAAACGTTGTTATCAAAAAACCTAACAAAGGAAACTATTAATGTGATTGTTGTCGTTTTAACGTGATAGGTAATTGTCGTAGAAACTTCAAAATTTCACGATATGTTTGGGAGGTGAGATAATAGAAAGAATATGGTTTTTTTTTCAGGTGAGATCTAAAAAGATCATTCCCTTCCAAATTGGCATAAAATGAGAGAAGACCATAAAAAAAGTTCAGGATATCTCGTTTAATTTCATTAAAAATACATATCTCCTCTCATTATTAATGGAAATTATTATAAACGTTGTGATAAAAAACTAATAAAGGAAACTATTAATGTGATTGTTGTCGTTTTAACGTGATTGGTAATTGTCGTAGAAACTTCAAAATTTCACGATATGTTTGGGAGGTGAAATAATTAATAGAAAGAATATGGTTTTTTTTTGTCGGTGAGATCTAAAAAGATGATTCCCTTCCAAATTGGCATAAAATGAGAGAAGACCTAAAAAAAGTTCAGGATATCTCATGTAATTTTGTTTAAAACACGCATCTCCTCTCATTAATAATGGAAATTATTATAAACGTTGTGATAAAAAAAACTAATAAAGGAAACTATTAATGTGATTGTTGTCGTTTTAACGTGATTGGTAATTGTCGTAGAAACTTCAAAATTTCACGATATGTTTGGGAGGTGAGATAATAGAAAGATTATGGTTTTTTTTTCCGGTGAGATCTAAAAAGATCATTCCCTTCCAAATTGGCATAAAATGAGAGAAGACCTAAATAAAGTTCAGGATATCTCGTTTAATTTTGTTTAAAACACGCATCTCCTCTCATTAATAATGGAAATTATTATAAACATTCTTATCAAAAAAACTAATAAAGGAAACTGTTAATGTGATTGTTGTCGTTTTAACGTGATTGGTAATTGTCGTAGAAACTTCAAAATTTCACGATATGTTTGGGAGGTGAAATAATTAATAGAAAGAATATGCTTTTTTTTCCAGTGAGATCTAAAAAGATGATTCCCTTCCAAATTGGCATAAAATGAGAGAAGACCTAAAAAAAGTTCAGGATATCTCGTTTAATTTTGTTTAAAACACGCATCTCCTCTCATTAATAATGGAAATTATTATAAACGTTGTGATAAAAAAAATAATAAAGGAAACTATTAATGTGATTTTTGTCGTTTTAACGTGATTGGTAATTGTCGTAGAAACTTCAAAATTTCACCATATGTTTGGGAGGTGAAATAATTAATAGAAAGAATATGTTTTTTTTTTCCGGTGAGATCTAAAAAGATCATTCCCTTCCAAATTCGCATAAAATGAGAGAAGACCTAAAAAAAGTTCAGGATATCTCGTTTAATTTTGTTTAAAACACGCATCTCCTCTCATTAATAATGGAAATTATTATAAACATTCTTATCAAAAAAACTAATAAAGGAAACTGTTAATGTGATTGTTGTCGTTTTAACGTGATTGGTAATTGTCGTAGAAACTTCAAAATTTCACGATATGTTTGGGAGGTGAAATAATTAATAGAAAGAATATGCTTTTTTTTCCAGTGAGATCTAAAAAGATGATTCCCTTCCAAATTGGCATAAAATGAGAGAAGACCTAAAAAAAGTTCAGGATATCTCGTTTAATTTTGTTTAAAACATGCATCTCCTCTCATTAATAATGGAAATTATTATAAACGTTGTGATAAAAAAAATAATAAAGGAAACTATTAATGTGATTTTTGTCGTTTTAACGTGATTGGTAATTGTCGTAGAAACTTCAAAATTTCACCATATGTTTGGGAGGTGAAATAATTAATAGAAAGAATATGTTTTTTTTTTCCGGTGAGATCTAAAAAGATCATTCCCTTCCAAATTGGCATAAAATGAGAGAAGACCTAAACAAAGTTCAGGATATCTCGTTTAATTTTGTTTAAAACACGCATCTCCTCTCATTAATAATGGAAATTATTATAAACGTTGTGATAAAAAAAAACTAATAAAGGAAACTATTAATGTGATTGTTGTCGTTTTAACGTGATTGGTAATTGTCGTAGAAACTTCAAAATTTCACGATATGTTTGGGAGGTGAGATAATAGAAAGATTATGGTTTTTTTTTTCCGGTGAGATCTAAAAAGATCATTCCCTTCCAAATTGGCATAAAATGAGAGAAGACCTAAATAAAGTTCAGGATATCTCGTTTAATTTTGTTTAAAACACGCATCTCCTCTCATTAATAATGGAAATTATTATAAACGTTGTTATCAAAAAATCTAATAAAGGAAACTATTAATGTGATTGTTGTCGTTTTAACGTGATAGGTAATTGTCGTAGAAACTTCAAAATTTCACGATATGTTTGGGAGGTGAGATAATAGAAAGAATATGGTTTTTTTTTCCGGTGAGATCTAAAAAGATCATTCCCTTCCAAATTGGCATAAAATGAGAGAAGACCATAAAAAAAGTTCAGGATATCTCGTTTAATTTCATTAAAAATACATATCTCCTCTCATTATTAATGGAAATTATTATAAACGTTGTGATAAAAAACTAATAAAGGAAACTATTAATGTGATTGTTGTCATTTTAACGTGATTGGTAATTGTCGTAGAAACTTCAAAATTTCACGATATGTTTGGGAGGTGAAATAATTAATAGAAAGAATATGTTTTTTTTTTGTCGGTGAGATCTAAAAAGATGATTCCCTTCCAAATTGGCATAAAATGAGAGAAGACCTAAAAAAAGTTCAGGATATCTCATTTAATTTTGTTTAAAACACGCATCTCCTCTCATTAATAATGGAAATTATTATAAACGTTGTGATAAAAAAAAACTAATAAAGGAAACTATTAATGTGATTGTTGTCGTTTTAACGTGATTGGTAATTGTCGTAGAAACTTCAAAATATCACGATATGTTTGGGAGGTGAGATAATAGAAAGATTATGGTTTTTTTTTCCGGTGAGATCTAAAAAGATGATTCCCTTCCAAATTCGCATAAAATGAGAGAAGACCTAAAAAAAGTTCAGGATATCTCGTTTAATTTTGTTTAAAACACGCATCTCCTCTCATTAATAATGGAAATTATTATAAACATTCTTATCAAAAAAACTAATAAAGGAAACTGTTAATGTGATTGTTGTCGTTTTAACGTGATTGGTAATTGTCGTAGAAACTTCAAAATTTCACGATATGTTTGGGAGGTGAGATAATAGAAAGATTATGGTTTTTTTTTCCGGTGATATCTAGAAAGATCATTCCCTTCCAAATTGGCATAAAATGAGAGAAGACTTAAAAAAAGTTCAGGATATCTCGTTTAATTTTGTTTAAAACACGCATCTCCTCTCATTAATAATGGAAATTATTATAAACGTTGTTATCAAAAAAACTAATAAAGGAAACTATTAATGTGATTGTTGTCGTTTTAACGTGATTGGTAATTGTCGTAGAAACTTCAAAATTTCACGATATGTTTCGGAGGTGAAATAATTAATAGAAAGAATATGCTTTTTTTTCCAGTGAGATCTAAAAAGATGATTCCCTTCCAAATTGGCATAAAATGAGAGAAGACCTAAAAAAAGTTCAGGATATCTCGTTTAATTTTGTTTAAAACACGCATCTCCTCTCATTAATAATGGAAATTATTATAAACGTTGTGATAAAAAAAATAATAAAGGAAACTATTAATGTGATTTTTGTCGTTTTAACGTGATTGGTAATTGTCGTAGAAACTTCAAAATTTCACGATATGTTTCGGAGGTGAGATAATGGAAAGATTATGGTTTTTTTTTCCGGTGAGATCTAGAAAGATCATTCCCTTCCAAATTGGCATAAAATGAGAGAAGACTTAAAAAAAGTTCAGGATATCTCGTTTAATTTTGTTTAAAACACGCATCTCCTCTCATTAATAATGGAAATTATTATAAACGTTGTTATCAAAAAAACTAATAAAGGAAACTACTAATGTGATTGTTGTCGTTTTAACGTGATTGGTAATTGTCGTAGAAACTTCAAAATTTCACGATATGTTTGGGAGGTGAGATAATAGAAAGATTATGGTTTTTTTTTCCGGTGAGATCTAAAAAGATCATTCCCTTCCAAATTGGCATAAAATGAGAGAAGACCTAAAAAAATTTCAGGATATCTCGTTTAATTTCATTAAAAATACATATCTCCTCTCATTATTAATGGAAATTATTATAAACGTTGTGATAAAAAAAACTAATAAAGGAAACCATTAATGTGATTGTTGTCGTTTTAACGTGATTGGTAATTGTCATAGAAACTTCAAAATTTCACGATATGTTTGGGAGGTGAAATAATTAATAGAAAGAATATGGTTTTTTTTTTCGGTGAGATCTAAAAAGATGATTCCCTTCCAAATTGGCATAAAATGAGAGAAGACCTAAAAAAAGTTCAGGATATCTCGTTTAATTTGGTTTAAAACACGCATCTCCTCTCATTAATAATGGAAATTATTATAAACGTTGTGATAAAAAAAACTAATAAAGGAAACTATTAATGTGATTGTTGTCGTTTTAACGTGATTGGTAATTGTCGTAGAAACTTCAAAATTTCACGATATGTTTGGGAGGTGAAATAATTAATAGAAAGAATATGTTTTTTTTTCCAGTGAGATCTAAAAAGATGATTCCCTTCCAAATTGGCATAAAATGAGAGAAGACCTAAAAAAAGTTCAGGATATCTCGTTTAATTTTGTTTAAAACACGCATCTCCTCTCATTAATAATGGAACTTATTATAAACGTTGTGATAAAAAAAAATAATAAAGGAAACTATTAATGTGATTGTTGTCGTTTTAACGTGATTGGTAATTGTCGTAGAAACTTCAAAATTT
This sequence comes from Pueraria montana var. lobata, assembly GCA_026413185.1. NCBI lineage: Eukaryota > Viridiplantae > Streptophyta > Magnoliopsida > Fabales > Fabaceae > Pueraria > Pueraria montana. Next base: position 1,533,860 of record JAOZWA010000174.1, read on the forward strand.
CACGATATGTTTCGGAGGTGAGATAATAGAAAGATTATGGTTTTTTTTTTCCGGTGAGATCTAGAAAGATCATTCCTTCCAAATTGGCATAAAATGAGAGAAGACCTAAAAAAATTTCAGGATATCTCGTTTAATTTTGTTTAAAACACGCATCTCCTCTCATTAATAATGGAAATTATTATAAACGTTGTGATAAAAAAAAATAATAAAGGAAACTATTAATGTGATTGTTGTCGTTTTAACGTGATTGGTAATTGTCGTAGAAACTTCAAAATTTCACGATATGTTTTGGAGGTGAGATAATAGAAAGATTATGGTTTTTTTTTCCGGTGAGATCTAGAAAGATCATTCCCTTCCAAATTGGCATAAAATGAGATAAGACTTAAAAAAAGTTCAGCATATCTCGTTTAATTTTGTTTAAAACACGCATCTCCTCTCATTAATAATGGAAATTATTATAAACGTTGTTATCAAAAAAACTAATAAAGGAAACTATTAATGTGATTGTTGTCGTTTTAACGTGATTGGTAATTGTCGTAGAAACTTCAAAATTTCACGATATGTTTGGGAGGTGAGATAATAGAAAGATTATGGTTTTTTTTTCCGGTGAGATCTAAAAAGATCATTCCCTTCCAAATTGGCATAAAATGAGAGAAGACCTAAAAAAATTTCAGGATATCTCATTTAATTTCATAAAAAATACATATCTCCTCTCATTATTAATGGAAATTATTATAAACGTTGTGATAAAAAACTAATAAAGGAAACTATTAATGTGATTGTTGTCGTTTTAAGGTGATTGGTAATTGTCGTACAAACTTCAAAATTTCACGATATGTGGGAGGTAAAATAATAGAAAGGTTATGGTTTTTTTTTTTTTTCGGTGAGATCTAAAAAGATCATTCCCTTCCAAATTGGCATAAAATGAGAGAAGACCATAAAAAAATTTCAGGATATCTCGTTTCATTTTTTTAAAAATACGTATCTCCTCTCATTAATAATGGAAATTATTATAAATGTTGTGATAAAAAAAAACTAATAAAGGAAACTGTTAATGTGATTGTTGTCATTTTAACGTGATTGGTAATTGTCGGAGAAACATCCAAATTTCACGATATGTTTGGGAGGTGAAATAATAGAAAGATTATGGTTATTTTTCCGGTGAGATCTAAAAAAATCATTCCCTTCCAAATTGGCAAAAAATGAGAGAAGACCTAAAAAAAAGTTAAGGATATCTCGTTTAATTTTTTGAAAAATATGTATCTCCTCTCATTAATAATGGAAATTATTATACACGTTGTGATAAAAAAAACTAATAAATGAAACCATTAATGTGATTGTTGTCGTTTTAACGTGATTGGTAATTGTCGTAGAAACTTCAAAATTTCACGATATGTTTGGGAGGTGAGATAATAGAAAGATTATGGTTTTTTTTTTCCGGTGAGATCTAAAAAGATCATTCCCTTCCAAATTGGCATAAAATGAGAGAAGACCTAAAAAAATTTCAGGATATCTCGTTTAATTTCATTAAAAATACATATCTCCTCTCATTATTAATGGAAATTATTATAAACGTTGTGATAAAAAAACTAATAAAGGAAACTATTAATGTGATTGTTGTTGTTTTAACGTGATTGGTAATTGTCGTAGAAACTTCAAAATTTCACGATATGTTTGGGAGGTAAAATAATAGAAAGATTATGGTTTTTTTTTCCGGTGAGATCTAAAAAGATCATTCCCTTCCAAATTGGCATAAAATGAGAGAAGACCTAAAAAAATTTCAGGATATCTCGTTTAATTTTGTTTAAAACACGCATCTCCTCTCATTAATAATGGAAATTATTATAAACGTTGTGATAAAAAAAAATAATAAAGGAAACAATTAATGTGATTGTTGTCGTTTTAACGTGATTGGTAATTGTCGTAGAAACTTCAAAATTTCACGATATGTTTCGGAGGTGAGATAATAGAAAGATTATGGTTTTTTTTTCCGGTGAGATCTAGAAAGATCATTCCCTTCCAAATTGGCATAAAATGAGAGAAGACTTAAAAAAAGTTCAGGATATCTCGTTTAATTTTGTTTAAAACACGCATCTCCTCTCATTAATAATGGAAATTATTATAAACGTTGTTATCAAAAAAACTAATAAAGGAAACTATTAATGTGATTGTTGTCGTTTTAACGTGATTGGTAATTGTCGTAGAAACTTCAAAATTTCACGATATGTTTGGGAGGTGAGATAATAGAAAGATTATGGTTTTTTTTTCCGGTGAGATCTAAAAAGATCATTCCCTTCCAAATTGGCATAAAATGAGAGAAGACCTAAAAAAATTTCAGGATATCTCGTTTAATTTCATTAAAAATACATATCTCCTCTCATTATTAATGGAAATTATTATAAACGTTGTGATAAAAAACTAATAAAGGAAACTATTAATGTGATTGTTATCTTTTTAATGTGATTGGTAATTGTCGTAGAAATATCAAAGTTTCATGATCTGTTTCGGAGGTGAAATAATAAAAAGATTATAATTTGTTTTTGTGAGATCTAAAAAGATCTTTCCCTTCCAAATTGGCATAAAATGAGAGAAGACCATAAAAAAAGTTCAGGATGTCTCGTTTCATTTTTTTAAAAATACGTATCTCCTCTCATTAATAATGGAAATTATTATAAATGTTGTGATAAAAAAAAACTAATAAAGGAAACTGTTAATGTGATTGTTGCCATTTTAACGTCATTGGTAATTGTCGGAGAAACATCCAAATTTCACGATATGTTTGGGAGGTGAAATAATAGAAAGATTATGGTTATTTTTCCGGTGAGATCTAACAAAATCATTCCCTTCCAAATTGGCAAAAAATGAGAGAAGACCTAAAAAAAAGTTAAGGATATCTCGTTTAATTTTTTGAAAAATATGTATCTCCTCTCATTAATAATGGAAATTATTATAAACGTTGTGATAAAAAAAACTAATAAATGAAACCATTAATGTGATTGTTGTCGTTTTAACGTGATTGGTAATTGTCGTAGAAACTTCAAAATTTCACGATATGTTTGGGAGGTGAGATAATAGAAAGATTATGGTTTTTTTTTTTCCGGTGAGATCTAAAAAGATCATTCCCTTCCAAATTGGCATAAAATGAGAGAAGACCTAAAAAAATTTCAGGATATCTCGTTTAATTTCATTAAAAATACATATCTCCTCTCATTATTAATGGAAATTATTATAAACGTTGTGATAAAAAAACTAATAAAGGAAGCTATTAATGTGATTGTTGTTGTTTTAACGTGATTGGTAATTGTCGTAGAAACTTCAAAATTTCACGATATGTTTGGGAGGTAAAATAATAGAAAGATTATGGTTTTTTTTTCCGGTGAGATCTAAAAAGATCATTCCCTTCCAAATTGGCATAAAATGAGAGAAGACCTAAAAAAATTTCAGGATATCTCGTTTAATTTTGTTTAAAACACGCATCTCCTCTCATTAATAATGGAAATTATTATAAACGTTGTGATAAAAAAAAATAATAAAGGAAACTATTAATGTGATTGTTGTCGTTTTAACGTGATTGGTAATTGTCGTAGAAACTTCAAAATTTCACGATATGTTTCGGAGGTGAGATAATAGAAAGATTATGGTTTTTTTTTCCGGTGAGATCTAGAAAGATCATTCCCTTCCAAATTGGCATAAAATGAGAGAAGACTTAAAAAAAGTTCAGGATATCTCGTTTAATTTTGTTTAAAACACGCATCTCCTCTCATTAATAATGGAAATTATTATAAACGTTGTGATAAAAAAAAATAATAAAGGAAACTATTAATGTGATTGTTGTCGTTTTAACGTGATTGGTAATTGTCGTAGAAACTTCAAAATTTCACGATATGTTTTGGAGGTGAGATAATAGAAAGATTATGGTTTTTTTTTCCGGTGAGATCTAGAAAGATCATTCCCTTCCAAATTGGCATAAAATGAGATAAGACTTAAAAAAAGTTCAGCATATCTCGTTTAATTTTGTTTAAAACACGCATCTCCTCTCATTAATAATGGAAATTATTATAAACGTTGTTATCAAAAAAACTAATAAAGGAAACTATTAATGTGATTGTTGTCGTTTTAACGTGATTGGTAATTGTCGTAGAAACTTCAAAATTTCACGATATGTTTGGGAGGTGAGATAATAGAAAGATTATGGTTTTTTTTTCCGGTGAGATCTAAAAAGATCATTCCCTTCCAAATTGGCATAAAATGAGAGAAGACCTAAAAAAATTTCAGGATATCTCATTTAATTTCATAAAAAATACATATCTCCTCTCATTATTAATGGAAATTATTATAAACGTTGTGATAAAAAACTAATAAAGGAAACTATTAATGTGATTGTTGTCGTTTTAAGGTGATTGGTAATTGTCGTACAAACTTCAAAATTTCACGATATGTGGGAGGTAAAATAATAGAAAGGTTATGGTTTTTTTTTTTTTTCGGTGAGATCTAAAAAGATCATTCCCTTCCAAATTGGCATAAAATGAGAGAAGACCATAAAAAAATTTCAGGATATCTCGTTTCATTTTTTTAAAAATACGTATCTCCTCTCATTAATAATGGAAATTATTATAAATGTTGTGATAAAAAAAAACTAATAAAGGAAACTGTTAATGTGATTGTTGTCATTTTAACGTGATTGGTAATTGTCGGAGAAACATCCAAATTTCACGATATGTTTGGGAGGTGAAATAATAGAAAGATTATGGTTATTTTTCCGGTGAGATCTAAAAAAATCATTCCCTTCCAAATTGGCAAAAAATGAGAGAAGACCTAAAAAAAAGTTAAGGATATCTCGTTTAATTTTTTGAAAAATATGTATCTCCTCTCATTAATAATGGAAATTATTATACACGTTGTGATAAAAAAAACTAATAAATGAAACCATTAATGTGATTGTTGTCGTTTTAACGTGATTGGTAATTGTCGTAGAAACTTCAAAATTTCACGATATGTTTGGGAGGTGAGATAATAGAAAGATTATGGTTTTTTTTTTCCGGTGAGATCTAAAAAGATCATTCCCTTCCAAATTGGCATAAAATGAGAGAAGACCTAAAAAAATTTCAGGATATCTCGTTTAATTTCATTAAAAATACATATCTCCTCTCATTATTAATGGAAATTATTATAAACGTTGTGATAAAAAAACTAATAAAGGAAACTATTAATGTGATTGTTGTTGTTTTAACGTGATTGGTAATTGTCGTAGAAACTTCAAAATTTCACGATATGTTTGGGAGGTAAAATAATAGAAAGATTATGGTTTTTTTTTCCGGTGAGATCTAAAAAGATCATTCCCTTCCAAATTGGCATAAAATGAGAGAAGACCTAAAAAAATTTCAGGATATCTCGTTTAATTTTGTTTAAAACACGCATCTCCTCTCATTAATAATGGAAATTATTATAAACGTTGTGATAAAAAAAAATAATAAAGGAAACAATTAATGTGATTGTTGTCGTTTTAACGTGATTGGTAATTGTCGTAGAAACTTCAAAATTTCACGATATGTTTCGGAGGTGAGATAATAGAAAGATTATGGTTTTTTTTTCCGGTGAGATCTAGAAAGATCATTCCCTTCCAAATTGGCATAAAATGAGAGAAGACTTAAAAAAAGTTCAGGATATCTCGTTTAATTTTGTTTAAAACACGCATCTCCTCTCATTAATAATGGAAATTATTATAAACGTTGTTATCAAAAAAACTAATAAAGGAAACTATTAATGTGATTGTTGTCGTTTTAACGTGATTGGTAATTGTCGTAGAAACTTCAAAATTTCACGATATGTTTGGGAGGTGAGATAATAGAAAGATTATGGTTTTTTTTTCCGGTGAGATCTAAAAAGATCATTCCCTTCCAAATTGGCATAAAATGAGAGAAGACCTAAAAAAATTTCAGGATATCTCGTTTAATTTCATTAAAAATACATATCTCCTCTCATTATTAATGGAAATTATTATAAACGTTGTGATAAAAAACTAATAAAGGAAACTATTAATGTGATTGTTATCTTTTTAATGTGATTGGTAATTGTCGTAGAAATATCAAAGTTTCATGATCTGTTTCGGAGGTGAAATAATAAAAAGATTATAATTTGTTTTTGTGAGATCTAAAAAGATCTTTCCCTTCCAAATTGGCATAAAATGAGAGAAGACCATAAAAAAAGTTCAGGATGTCTCGTTTCATTTTTTTAAAAATACGTATCTCCTCTCATTAATAATGGAAATTATTATAAATGTTGTGATAAAAAAAAACTAATAAAGGAAACTGTTAATGTGATTGTTGCCATTTTAACGTCATTGGTAATTGTCGGAGAAACATCCAAATTTCACGATATGTTTGGGAGGTGAAATAATAGAAAGATTATGGTTATTTTTCCGGTGAGATCTAACAAAATCATTCCCTTCCAAATTGGCAAAAAATGAGAGAAGACCTAAAAAAAAGTTAAGGATATCTCGTTTAATTTTTTGAAAAATATGTATCTCCTCTCATTAATAATGGAAATTATTATAAACGTTGTGATAAAAAAAACTAATAAATGAAACCATTAATGTGATTGTTGTCGTTTTAACGTGATTGGTAATTGTCGTAGAAACTTCAAAATTTCACGATATGTTTGGGAGGTGAGATAATAGAAAGATTATGGTTTTTTTTTTTCCGGTGAGATCTAAAAAGATCATTCCCTTCCAAATTGGCATAAAATGAGAGAAGACCTAAAAAAATTTCAGGATATCTCGTTTAATTTCATTAAAAATACATATCTCCTCTCATTATTAATGGAAATTATTATAAACGTTGTGATAAAAAAACTAATAAAGGAAGCTATTAATGTGATTGTTGTTGTTTTAACGTGATTGGTAATTGTCGTAGAAACTTCAAAATTTCACGATATGTTTGGGAGGTAAAATAATAGAAAGATTATGGTTTTTTTTTCCGGTGAGATCTAAAAAGATCATTCCCTTCCAAATTGGCATAAAATGAGAGAAGACCTAAAAAAATTTCAGGATATCTCGTTTAATTTTGTTTAAAACACGCATCTCCTCTCATTAATAATGGAAATTATTATAAACGTTGTGATAAAAAAAAATAATAAAGGAAACTATTAATGTGATTGTTGTCGTTTTAACGTGATTGGTAATTGTCGTAGAAACTTCAAAATTTCACGATATGTTTCGGAGGTGAGATAATAGAAAGATTATGGTTTTTTTTTCCGGTGAGATCTAGAAAGATCATTCCCTTCCAAATTGGCATAAAATGAGAGAAGACTTAAAAAAAGTTCAGGATATCTCGTTTAATTTTGTTTAAAACACGCATCTCCTCTCATTAATAATGGAAATTATTATAAACGTTGTTATCAAAAAAACTAATAAAGGAAACTATTAATGTGATTGTTGTCGTTTTAACGTGATTGGTAATTGTCGTAGAAACTTCAAAATTTCACGATATGTTTGGGAGGTGAGATAATAGAAAGATTATGGTTTTTTTTTCCGGTGAGATCTAAAAAGATCATTCCCTTCCAAATTGGCATAAAATGAGAGAAGACCTAAAAAAATTTCAGGATATCTCGTTTAATTTCATTAAAAATACATATCTCCTCTCATTATTAATGGAAATTATTATAAACGTTGTGATAAAAAACTAATAAAGGAAACTATTAATGTGATTGTTGTCATTTTAAGGTGATTGGTAATTGTCGTACAAACTTCAAAATTTCACGATATGTGGGAGGTAAAATAATAGAAAGATTATGGTTTTTTTTTTCCGGTGAGATCTAAAAAGATCATTCCCTTCCAAATTGGCATAAAATGAGAGAAGACCATAAAAAAAGTTCAGGATATCTCGTTTCATTTTTTTAAAAATACGTATCTCCTCTCATTAATAATGGAAATTATTATAAATGTTGTGATAAAAAAAAACTAATAAAGGAAACTGTTAATGTGATTGTTGTCATTTTAACGTGATTGGTAATTGTCGGAGAAACATCCAAATTTCACGATATGTTTGGGAGGTGAAATAATAGAAAGATTATGGTTATTTTTCCGGTGAGATCTAAAAAAATCATTCCCTTCCAAATTGGCAAAAAATGAGAGAAGACCTAAAACAAAGTTAAGGATATCTCGTTTAATTTTTTGAAAAATATGTATCTCCTCTCATTAATAATGGAAATTATTATAAACGTTGTGATAAAAAAAACTAATAAATGAAACCATTAATGTGATTGTTGTCATTTTAACGTGATTGGTAATTGTCGTAGAAACTTCAAAATTTCACGATATGTTTGGGAGGTGAGATAATAGAAAGATTATGGTTTTTTTTTTCCGGTGAGATCTAAAAAGATCATTCCCTTCCAAATTGGCATAAAATGAGAGAAGACCTAAAAAAATTTCAGGATATCTCGTTTAATTTCATTAAAAATACATATCTCCTCTCATTATTAATGGAAATTATTATAAACGTTGTGATAAAAAAACTAATAAAGGAAACTATTAATGTGATTGTTGTTGTTTTAACGTGATTGGTAATTGTCGTAGAAACTTCAAAATTTCACGATATGTTTGGGAGGTAAAATAATAGAAAGATTATGGTTTTTTTTTCCGGTGAGATCTAAAAAGATCATTCCCTTCCAAATTGGCATAAAATGAGAGAAGACCTAAAAAAATTTCAGGATATCTCGTTTAATTTCTTTAAAAATACATATCTCCTCTCATTATTAATGGAAATTATTATAAATGTTGTGATAAAAAACTAATAAAGGAAACTATTAATGTGATTGTTGTCGTTTTAACGTGATAGGTAATTGTCGTAGAAACTTCAAAATTTCACGATATGTTTGGGAGGTGAGATAATAGAAAGATTATGGTTTTTTTTTCCGGTGATATCTAAAAAGATCATTCCCTTCCAAATTGGCATAAAATGAGAGAAGACCTAAAAAAATTTCAGGATATCTCGTTTAATTTCATTAAAAATACATATCTCCTCTCATTATTAATGGAAATTATTATAAACGTTGCGATAAAAAACTAATAAAGGAAACTATTAATGTGATTGTTGTTGTTTTAACGTGATTGGTAATTGTCGTAGAAACTTCAACATTTCACGATATGTTTGGGAGGTAAAATAATAGAAATATTATGGTTTCTTTTTCCGGTGAGATCTAAAAAGATCATTCCCTTCCAAATTGGCATAAAATGAGAGAAGACCTAAAAAAATTTTAGGATATCTCGTTTAATTTCATTAAAAATACATATCTCCTCTCATTATTAATGGAAATTATTATAAATGTTGTGATAAAAAACTAATAAAGGAAACTATTAATGTGATTGTTGTTGTTTTAACGTGATTGGTAATTGTCGTAGAAACTTCAAAATTTCACGATATGTTTGGGAGGTAAAATAATAGAAAGATTATGGTTTTTTTTTTCCGGTGAGATCTAAAAAGATCATTCCCTTCCAAATTGGCATAAAATGAGAGAAGACCTAAAAAAAATTCAGGATATCTCGTTTAATTTCATTAAAAATACATATCTCCTCTCATTATTAATGGAAATTATAATAAACGTTGTGATAAAAAACTAATAAAGGAAACTATTAATGTGATTGTTGTCGTTTTAAGGTGATTGGTAATTGTCGTACAAACTTCAAAATTTCACGATATGTTTGGGAGGTAAAATAATAGAAAGATTATGGTTTTTTTTTTCCGGTGAGATCTAAAAAGATCATTCCCTTCCAAATTGGCATAAAATGAGAGAAGACCATAAAAAAAGTTCAGGATATCTCGTTTCATTTTTTTAAAAATACGTATCTCCTCTCATTAATAATGGAAATTATTATAAATGTTGTGATAAAAAAAACTAATAAAGGAATCTGTTAATGTGATTGTTGTCATTTTAACGTGATTGGTAATTGTCGGAGAAACATCCAAATTTCACGATATGTTTGGGAGGTGAAATAATAGAAAGATTATGGTTATTTTTCCGGTGAGATCTAAAAAAATCATTCCCTTCCAAATTGGCAAAAAATGAGAGAAGACCTAAAAAAAAGTTAAGGATATCTCGTTTAATTTTTTGAAAAATATGTATCTCCTCTCATTAATAATGGAAATTATTGTAAACGTTGTGATAAAAAAAACTAATAATGGAAACCATTAATGTGATTGTTGTCGTTTTAACGTGATTGGTAACTGTCGTAGAAACTTCAAAATTTCACGATATGTTTGGGAGGTGAGATAATAGAAAGATTATGGTTTTTTTTTTTCCGGTGAGATCTAAAAAGATCATTCCCTTCCAAATTGGCATAAAATGAGAGAAGACCTAAAAAAATTTCAGGATATCTTGTTTAATTTCATTAAAAATACATATCTCCTCTCATTATTAATGGAAATTATTATAAACGTTGTGATAAAAAACTAATAAAGGAAACTATTAATGTGATTGTTGTTGTTTTAACGTGATTGGAAATTGACGTAGAAACTTCAAAATTTCACGATATGTTTGGGAGGTAAAATAATAGAAATATTATGGTTTTTTTTCCGGTGAGATCTAAAAAGATCATTCCTTTCCAAATTGGCATAAAATGAGAGAAGACCTAAAAAAATTTCAAGAAATCTCGTTTAATTTCATTAAAAATACATATCTCCTCTCATTATTAACGGAAATTATTATAAACGTTGTGATAAAAAACTAATAAAGGAAACTATTAATGTGATTGTTGTTGTTTTAACGTGATTGGTAATTGTCGTAGAAACTTCAAAATTTCACGATATGTTTGGGAAGTGAAATAATTAGTAGAACGAATATGGTTTTTTTTTTCCAGTGAGATCTAAAAAGATCATTCCCTTCCAAATTGGCATAAAATGAGAGAAGACCTAAAAAAATTTCAGGATATCTCGTTTAATTTCATTAAAAATACATATCTCCTCTCATTATTAATGGAAATTATTATAAACGTTGTGATAAAAAAACTGATAAAGGAACTATTAATGTGATTGTTGTCGTTTTAACGTGATTGGTAATTGTCGTAGAACCATCAAAATTTCACGATATGTTTGGGAGGTGAAATAATTAATAGAAAGATGATGGTTTTTTTTTTCCGGTGAGATCTAAAAAGATCATTCCCTTCCAAATTGGCATAAAATGAGAGAAGACCATAAAAAAAGTTCAGGATATCTCGTTTCATTTTTTTAAAAATACGTATCTCCTCCATTAATAATGGAAATTATTATAAACGTTGTGATAAAAAAAACTAATAAATGAAACCATTAATGTGATTGTTGTCGTTTTAACGTGATTGGTAATTGTCATAGAAACATCCAAATTTCACGATATGTTTGGGAGGTGAAATAATAGAAAGATTATGGTTTTTTTTCCGGTGAGATCTAAAAAGATCATTCCCTTCTAAATTGGCATATAATGAGAGAAGACCTAAAAAAAAGTTCAGGATATCTCGTTTAATTTTGTTAAAAATACATATCTCCTCTCATTATTAATGGAAATTATTATAAACGTTGTGATAAAAAACTAATAAAGGAAACTATTAATGTGATTGTTGTTATTTTAACGTGATTGGTAATTGTCGTAGAAACTTCAAAATTTCACGATATGTTTGGGAGGTGAAATAATTAATAGAAAGAATATGGTTTTTTTTTTCCGGTGAGAATTAAAAAGATGATTCCCTTCCAAATTGGCATAAAATGAGAGAAGACCTAAAAAAAGTTCAGGATATCTCGTTTAATTTTGTTTAAAACACGCATCTCCTCTCATTAATAATGGAAATTATTATAAACGTTGTGAAAAAAAAAACTAAAAAAGGAAACTATTAATGTGATTGTTGTCTTTTTAACGTGATTGGTAATTGTCATAGAAACATCAAAATTTCACGATATGTTTGGGAGGTGAAATAATAGAAAGATTATGGTTTTTTTTTCCGGTGAGATCTAAAAAGATCATTCCCTTCTAAATTGGCATAAAATGAGAGAAGACCTAAAAAAAGTTCAGGATATCTCGTTTAATTTTATTAAAATTAAGTATCTCCTCTCATTAATAATGGAAATTATTATAAATGTTGTGATAAAAAAAACTAATAAAGGAAACTATTAATGTGATTGTTGTCGTTTTAACGTGATTGGTAATTGCGTAGAACCATCAAAATTTCATGATATGTTTGGGAGGTGAAATAATTAATAGAAAGATTATGGTTTTTTTTTTCCGGTGAGATCTAAAAAGGTCATTCCCTTCCAAATTGGCATATAATGAGAGAAGACCTAAAAAAAAGTTCAGGACATCTCGTTTAATTTTGTTAAAATTACGTATCTCCTCCCATTAATAATGAAAATTGTTATAAACGTTGTGATAAAAAAAACTAATAAAGGAAACTATTAATGTGATTGTTGTCGTTTTAACGTCATTGGGAACTATCGTAGAAACATCAAAATTTAACGATATGTTTGGGAGGTGAAATAATAGAAAGATTGTGAATTTTTTTTTCCGGTGAGATCTAAAAAGATCATTCCCTTCCAAATTGGCAGAAAATGATAGAAGACCTAAAAAAAGTTCAGGACATCTCGTTTAATATTTTTAAAAATACGTATTTCCTCTAATTAATAATGAAAATTATTATAAACGTTGTGATAAAAAAAAACTAATAAAGGAAACTGTTAATGTGATTGTTGTCATTTTAACGTGATTGGTAACTGTCGTAGAAACATCAAAATTTCACGATATGTTTGGGCGGTGAAATAGTAGAAAGATTATGATTTTTTTTTCCGGTGAGATCTAAAAAGCTAATTCCCTTCCAAATTGGCAGAAAATGAGAGAAGACCTAAAAAAAGTTCAGGACATCTCGTTTAATTTTGTTAAAAATATGTATCTCCTCCCATTAATAATGTAAATTATTATAAACGTTGTGATAAAAAAACTAATAAAGGAAACTATAAATGTGATTGTTGTCGTTTTAACGTTATTGGTAACTATCGTAGAAACATCAAAATTTCACGATATGTTTGGGAGGTGAAATAATAGAAAGATTATCAATTTTTTTTTCCGGTGAGATCTAAAAAGATCATTCCCTTCCAAATTGGCATAAAATGAGAGAAGACCTAAAAAAAGTTCAGGACATCTCATTTAATTTTGTTAAATTATGTATCTCCTCCCATTAATATTGGAAATTATTATAAACGTTGTGATAAAAAAAACTAATAAAGGAAACTATTAATGTGATTGTTGTCATTTTAACGTTATTGGTAAATATCGTAGAAACATCAAAATTTCACGATATGTTTGGGAGGTGAAATAATAGAAAGATTATGAATTTTTTTTTCCGGTGAGATCTAAAAAGATCATTCGCTTCCAAATTGGCATAAAATGAGAGAAGACCTAAACAAAGTTCAGGATATCTCGTTTAATTTTGTTTAAAATGTAACATCCTCATTTTACTATTTGTACGCATTTATATATGTACATTATGAACACTTATGCACTGTATTTTATAAAACTCTATGAACATATTTTCTTAATGAAATTAATACAGTTCTACTCAGAAGATTTTTCTGAATTTCTAAATGTCTTCGTTTTTGCTGAAATTAATTGTTGACTGGACTGCTATGTCAGACAGCTGTCCAGGATAAATTTTCAAGTATAGAATTTTGAACTCAATTATAACTTAAAAGAAAGGTAATAGAATATAGATTAAAAATATATACAGATAAAGAATTAAAATGCTTATTCAGAATTGTTAGGATTTTCTGAAAGTTAGAACTTTGAGAAATTATTACGGTAAAATTTTAAGACAGAAAATTTAGAGAAAATTCATAGGATATCTATAGAATTATCTAATAATTGTAATATACTTAGAATAATTATTAAAAATGTTTAACCAAGAAAAATTTAATTTAGAACCTTAACCAATCAAAAAGTGACAACTTAGGCTTTTCTAAGATCACTAAATTAAGCTAATTAGGCTTGGATTAAGAGATAAGTAAGACACTACCCCAAGGTTTTTGATAGTAAGGAATTCAATGGTGGTGTTATTTTCTTCAAATTCTAATTAGTTTGTAAGATAATTAACAGCCCTAAATTATTCTAGAAAATTCCATTAAATTACCTACAAATGTTGACTTTTGACCTTTTGGAAGGCAAGTTGTAACATCCTCATTTTACTATTTGTACGCATTTATATATGTACATTATGAACACTTATGCACTGTATTTTATAAAACTCTATGAACATATTTTCTTAATGAAATTAATACAGTTCTACTCAGAAGATTTTTCTGAATTTCTAAATGTCTTCATTTTTGCTGAAATTGATAGTTGACTGGACTGCTATGTCAGACAGCTGTCCAGGGTAAATTTTCAAGTATAGAATTTTGAACTCATTTATAACTTAAAAGAAAGGTAATAGAATATAGATTAAAAATATATACAGATAAAGAATTAAAATGCTTATTCAGAATTGTTAGGATTTTCTGAAAGTTAGAACTTTGAGGAATTATTACGGTAAAATTCTAAGACAGAAAATTTAGAGAAAATTCATAGGATATCTATAGAATTATCTAATAATTGTAATATACTTAGAATAATTATTAAAAATGTTTAACCAAGAAAAATTTAATTTAGAACCTTAACCAATCAAAAAGTGACAACTTAGGCTTTTCTAAGATCACTAAATTAAGCTAATTAGGCTTGGATTAAGAGATAAGTAAGACACTACCCCAAGGTTTTTGATAGTGAGGAATCCAATGGTGGTGTTATTTTCTTCAAATTCTAATTAGTTTGTAAGATAATTAACAGCCCTAAATTATTCTAGAAAATTCCATTAAATTACCTACAAATGTTGACTTTTGACCTTTTGGAAGGCAAGTCACTTGCTGCACTCCTTTGGCTGTCCAAGTGGATGGGGAAGCTTGGAGAACTGATCTCCCTTGGCCAATAGGGGCTGCTGGACGTGCAGGAGCTGCTGGATGTGAAGGAAACATCCAATTTGGTTAATTCTTGGTTTAATGAAGCAAATAACTTAAGAAAAAAGGCAAAAAGTCACAAAAGCTATTTTTCTCTCCAAAACAGAACCGTGAGCTTCCTTACCCAGCAGCTGCAGCTCTTGACTTCATTTCATCTTAACTTCATCATCTCATCCCAAATTAAGAAACCAAACCATCCAAACTTCCAAAACACAAAGCTTATTCGGCTAGTAGAGAAAGAATTGGATAAAATCTCAAAAATTCCTACAAGACCAAGGAGTGAGGGAGAAAGGAATTCAAGGCTTTTTCTTCAATTAAAGAGTTTAAGGTAAGGATCTAGGCATTTAATTTCAATTAGAACCCTTGGAATTAGAAGAAAACATGTTGTAGGCTTAGATTAAAAATTTGAACTAGAATCATGAAAACTTGAAATTGATTTAGGGGTTTTGTGTTTTTGATGCTTGTGATTGCAATTCATGGATTGGAATGATGTTTGATTGAATTTTTAAGGTGTTGTAATGGTTGAAATTTGGTTTGTTGAATTTTGATTGAAATTGTGATTTGATTGAATTTTGGTTGGAATTGGAGTTTGTAGCTTTGGAAGAATTGTTGAGAATGGCTTGTAGACCATTCGGCCAGCCCTAAAATGCAAGGGATATTATGTGGAAATTTTTATAAAACCAAGGGCAAAATGGTCATTTTACATGTAGGGACACATTGGGTATTTTGGAAAAAGATTGAGGGCATTTTCGGAAATTATTAAAATACTAATGTTATAAGGTAAATTGCTTAATTTTTGTATTCTTGTATATTAATGTGTACAAATTATTTATTTAATTGTGATCATGAACATAATTCGTTGCATGAGTCTTTTTGGGGGATTTATAAAGATTCAAGTGAAAAATAATTGATGTTGGCTAACCGGGATTTCGGTAGCCATGAAAAGAAAGAAAAGAAAAGAAAAGAAAATGATTGAGAAAGAATTATGTTGACTAACCGAGACTGCGGTAGTCATGAGAATTGAGTTGATCTATGAGAAATGATTTTGTTGACTAACCGAGACTGCGGTAGTCATGTGAAATGAATATGATTTGAGAATTGAATCTTTGGGGTGAGCAGAATAAGTTAGACAGGATTGTATAGTCTGTGATTATATAGTCTGTGGGGTGAGGGATATTGGCAATTCCACATGTGACTGTAATCTGGACAGAGATGCTGCCGTGGTGGCCTTCCGGGTATCCTGACCTCCTAATTCTGTTTAGTTTATTCGCGTTTAGTAGGGGCTGATAGCTGAATTACAGATCGTAATGGTAGGCCAGTTTCTTACTAAACACTCAAAGGGGAAGTCTCCATGGAGCAGGGTCAAAACGAATTTGAGTCAAAAACTGCATTGCATAAATCATACTGCATTTAATTATGTGTGTAACTAATTAATTTGTTATGATATGTATTTGTTTGAAATTGTTTTAATTCTATGAGAAATTAAATGCCTGATCCTGTAATGCTGTCCCCAGATTCTAGGGGAGTGTGAATTGCAGGTGCTTGAAGATATAGTTATATGATGAAGATGCAGAAATTCCAGAGCATATAGGATGGGACTATTTTGGGTAGACAATAATTTGTAGTAGTTAGAATTATTTTGTAGCAGTGTTTATATAAATTTTAATGATGTAAATTACAGAACATATTTTGGATTGTAAGAGATCGTATCAGAACTTTGAAATAAATATATAAAATGAATTAAATAGTTAAATTATGTTTTATAAAAAAAAAAGGGGGTTACACAAGTCACTTGCTGCACTCCTTTGGCTGTCCAAGTGGATGGGGAAGCTTGGAGAACTGATCTCCCTTGGCCAATAGGGGCTGCTGGACGTGCAGGAGCTGCTGGATGTGAAGGAAACATCCAATTTGGTTAATTCTTGGTTTAATGAAGCAAATAACTTAAGAAAAAAGGCAAAAAGTCACAAAAGCTATTTTTCTCTCCAAAACAGAACCGTGAGACTCCAAAACCCAGCAGCTGCAGTTCTTCATTAAATTTCATCTTAACTTCACCATTTCAACTCAAATTAAGAAACCAAACCATCCAAACTTCCAAAACACAAAGCTAATTCGGCTAGTAGAGAAAGAATTGGAGAAAATCTCAAAAATTCCTACAAGACCAAGGAGTGAGGGAGAAAGGAATTCAAGGCTTTTTCTTCAATTAAAGAGTCTAAGGTAAGGATCTAGGCATTTAATTTCAATTAGAACCCTTGGAATTAGAAGAAAACATGTTGTAGGCTTAGATTAAAAATTTGAACTAAAATCATGAAAACTTGAAATTGATTTAGGGGTTTTGTGTTTTTGATGCTTGTGATTGTAATTCATGGATTGGAATGATGTTTGATTGAATTTTTAAGGTGTTGTAATGGTTGAAAATTGGTTTGTTGAATTTTGATTGAAATTGTGATTTGATTGAATTTTGGTTGGAATTGGAGTTTGTAGCTTTGGAAGAATTGTTGAGAATGGCTTGTAGACCATTCGGCCAGCCCTAAATGCAAGGGATATTATGTGGAAATTTTTATAAAACCAAGGGCAAAATGGTCATTTTACATGTAGGGACACATTGGGTAATTTGGAAAAAGATTGAGGGCATTTTTGGAAATTATTAAAAATACTAATGTTATAATGTAAATTGCTTAAATCCTTGTATCCTTGTATGTTAATGTGTACAAATTATTTATTTGATTGTGATCATGAAAAAAATTCATTAGCATGAGTCTTTTTGGGGGATTTATAAAAGTATCAAATGAGAAAGAATTGAGTTGATCTATGAGAAATGACTTTTGTTGACTAACCGGGACTGCGGTAGTCATGTGAAATGAAACTGATTGAGAAATGAATTGTTGACTAACCGGGACTGCGGTAGTCATGTGAAATGAAAATGATTGAGAAATGATTTTTGGGGTGAGTAGAATTTGTTAAACAGGACCGTATAATCTGTGATTATATAGTCTGTGGGGATAAGGATATTGGCAATTCCATATGTGGCTGTAATCTGGACAGAGATGCGGTCGTGGTGGCCTTCCTGGGTATCCTGATCTCCTAATTCTGTTTAGTTTATTCGCGTTTAGTAGGGGCTGATGGCTGAATTGCTGTACGTAATGGTAGGCCAGTTACTTACTAAACACTCAAAGGGGAAGTCTCCATGGAGCAGGGTCAAAAATGAATTTGAGTCAAAAATTGCATTTGCATAAATCATACTGCATTTAATTATGTGTGTAATTAATTAAATTGTTATGATGTGTAATTGTTTGAAATTGTTTTATTCTATGAGAAATTAAATGCCTGATCCGGTAATGCTGTCCCCAGATACTAGGGGAGTGTGATTGCAGGTATAAAGAAGAATAATTAGAAGTCACAGATGCAGACATGTTCCAGAGCTATAGGAATATGGGTTTTTGGTTTTAGATACTTTTGTATTAATTAGAAATAATTTTGTACTAGTATTTTCTGTAAATTTTAATAATGTAAATGATAAAGGCAAACTTTGAACTTTAATGGATTGTATTTATTTTCCTTGGAAATTATATATATTTTTTTTTATACGTATTAGATGTAAAATTAATTAATTTAGAAGGGGGTTACATAAAACACGCATCTCCTCTCATTAATAATGGAAATTATTATAAACGTTGTGATAAAAAAAACTAATAAAGGAAACTATTAATGTGATTGTTGTCGTTTTAACGTTATTGGTAACTATCGTAGAAACATCAAAATTTCACGATATATTTGGGAGGTGAAATAATAGAAACATTATCATTTTTTTCCTGTGAGATCTAAAAAGATCATTTGCTTCCAAATTGGGATAAAATGAGAGAAGTCCTAAAAAAAGTTCAGGACATCTCGTTTAATTTTTTTAAAAATACGTATTTCCTCTAATTAATAATGGAAATTATTATAAACGTTGTGATAAAAAAAACTAATAAAGGAAACTGTTAATGTGATTGTTGCATTTTAACGTGATTGGTAACTGTCGTGGAAACATCAAAATTTCATGATATGTTTGGGCGGTGAAGTAGTTGAAAGATTATGATTTTTTTTTTCCGGTGAGATCTAAAAAGCTCATTCCCTTCCAAATTGGCAGAAAATGAGAGAAGACCTAAAAAAAGTTCAGGACATGTTGTTTAATTTTGTTAAAAATACGTATCTCCTCCCATTAATAATGGAAATTATTATAAACGTTGTGATAAAAAAACTAATAAAGGAAACTATTAATGTGATTGTTGTCATTTTAACGTTATTGGTAACTATCGCAGAAACATCAAAATTTCACGATATGTTTGGGAGGTGAAATAACAGAAAGATTATGATTTTTTTTCTGGTGAGATCTAAAAAGATCATTCCCTTCCAAATTGGCATAAAATGAGAGAAGAACTAAAAAATTTTCAGGACATCTCGTTTAATTTTGTTAAAATTACGTATCTCCTCCCATTAATAATGGAAATAATTATAAACGTTGTGATAAAAAAAACTAATAAAGCAAACTATTAATGTGATTGTTGTCGTTTTAACGTAATTGGTAACTATCCTAGAAAGATTATGATTTTTTTTTTCCGGTGAGATCTAAAAAGCTCATTCCTTTCCAAATTGGCAGAAAATGAGAGAAGACCTAAAAAAAGTTCAGGACATGTTGTTTAATTTTGTTAAAAATACGTATCTCCTCCCATTAATAATGGAAATTATTATAAACGTTGTGATAAAAAACTAATAAAGGAAACTATTAATGTGATTGTTGTTGTTTTAATGTGAATGGTAATTGTCGTAGAAACTTCAAAATTTCACGATATGTTTGGGAGGTGAAATAATTAATAGAAAGAATATGGTTTTTTTATTCCGGTGAGATCTAAAAAGATCATTCCCTTCCAAATTGGCATAAAATGAGAGAAGACCTAAAAAAAGTTCAGGATATCTCGTTTAATTTTGTTTAAAACACGCATCTCCTCTCATTAATAATGGAAATTATTATAAACGTTGTGATAAAAAAAACTAATAATGGAAACTATTAATGTGATTGTTGTCGTTTTAATGTGATTGGTAATTGTCATAGAAACATCAAAATTTCACGATATGTTTGGGAGGTGAAATAATAGAAAGATTATGGTTTTTTTTCCGGTGAGATCTAAAAAGATCATTCCCTTCTAAATTGGCATAAAATGAGAGAAGACCTAAAACAAAGTTCAGGATATCTTGTTTAATTTTGTTAAAATTATGTATCTCCTCTCATTAATAATGGAAATTATTATAAACGTTGTGATAAAAAAACTAATAAAGGAAACCATTAATGTGACTGTTGTCGTTTTAACGTGATTGGTAATTGCGTAGAACCATCAAAATTTCACGATATGTTTGGGAGGTGAAATAATTAATAGAAAGAATATGGTTTTTTTTTCCCGGTGAGATCTAAAAAGATCACTCCCTTCCAAATTGGCATAAAATGAGAGAAGACCTAAAAAAAGTTCAGGATATCTCGTTTAATTTTGTTTAAAACACGCATCTCCTCTCATTAATAATGGAAATTATTATAAACGTTGTGATAAAAAAACTAATAAAGGAAACTATTAATGTGATTGTTGTCGTTTTAATGTGATTGGTAATTGTCATAGAAACATCAAAATTTCACGATATGTTTGGGAGGTGAAATAATAGAAAGATTATGGTTTTTTTTCCGGTGAGATCTAAAAAGATCATTCCCTTCTAAATTGGCATAAAATGAGAGAAGACCTAAAAAAAAGTTCAGGATATCTCGTTTAATTTTTTTAAAATTACGTATCTCCTCTGATTAATAATGGAAATTATTATAAATGTTGTGATAAAAAAAACTAATAAAAGAAACTATTAATGTGATTGTTGTCGTTTTAACGTGATTGGTAATTGCGTAGAACCATCAAAATTTCACGATATGTTTGGGAGGTGAAATAATTAATAGAAAGATTATGGTTTTTTTTCCGGTGAGATCTAAAAAGATCATTCCCTTCCAAATTGGCATAAAATAAGAGAAGACCTAAAAAAAGTTCAGGACATCTCATTTAATTTTGTTAAAATTACGGATCTCCTCCCATTAATAATGGAAATAATTATAAATGTTGTGATAAAAAAAAACTAATAAAGCAAACTATTAATGTGATTGTTGTCGTTTTAACATAATTGGTAACTATCGTAGAAACATCAAAATTTCACGATATGTTTGAGAGGTGAAATAATAGAAAGATTATGGTTATTTTTTTCGGTGAGATCTAAAAAGATCATTCCTTTCTAAATTGGCATATAATGAGAGAAGACCTAAAAAAAAGTTCAGGATATCTCGTTTAATTTTGTTAAAATTACGTATCTCCTCTCATTATTAATGGAAATTATTATAAACGTTGTGATAAAAAAACTGATAAAGGAAACTATTAATGTGATTGTTGTCATTTTAACGTGATTGGTAATTGTCGTAGAACCATCAAAATTTCACGATATGTTTGGGAGGTGAAATAATTAATAGAAAGATTATGGTTTTTTTTTTCCGGTGAGATCTAAAAAGATCATTCCCTTCCAAATTGGCATAAAATGAGAGAAGACCATAAAAAAAGTTCAGGATATCTCGTTTCATTTTTTTAAAAATACGTATCTCCTCTCATTAATAATGGAAATTATTATAAACGTTGTGATAAAAAAACTAATAAAGGAAACTATTAATGTGATTGTTGTCGTTTTAACGTGATTGGTAATTGTCATAGAAACATCAAAATTTCACGATATGTTTGGGAGGTGAAATAATAGAAAGATTATGGTTTTTTTTTCCGGTGAGATCTAAAAAGATCATTCCCTTCTACATTGGCATAAAATGAGAGAAGACCTAAAAAAAGTTCAGGACATCTCGTGTAATTTTGTTAAAAATACGTATCTCCTCCCATTAATAATGTAAATTATTATAAACGTTGTGATTAAAAAAACTAATAAAGGAAACTATAAATGTGATTGTTGTCGTTTTAACGTTATTGGTAACTATCGTAGAAACATCAAAATTTCACGATATGTTTGGTAGGTGAAATAATAGAAAGATTATCAATTTTTTTTCCGGTGAGATCTAAAAAGATCATTCCCTTCCAAATTGGCATAAAATGAGAGAAGACCTAAAAAAAGTTCAGGACATCTCATTTAATTTTGTTAAATTACATATCTCCTCCCATTAATAATGGAAATTATTATAAACGTTGTGATAAAAAAAACTAATAAAGGAAACTATTAATGTGATTGTTGTCGTTTTAACGTTATTGGTAACTATCGTAGAAACATCAAAATTTCACGATATGTTTGCGAGGTGAAATAATAGAAACATTATCATTTTTTTTCCTGTGAGATCTAAAAAGATCATTCGCTTCCAAATTGGCATAAAATGAGAGAAGACCTAAAAAAAGTTCAGGACATCTCATTTAATTTTGTTAAAATTACGTATCTCCTCCCATTAATAATGGAAATAATTATAAATGTTGTGATAAAAAAAACTAATAAAGCAAAATATTAATGTGATTGTTGTCGTTTTAACGTAATTGGTAACTATCGTAGAAACATCAAAATTTCACGATATGTTTGGGAGGAGAAAAAATAGAAACATTATCATTTTTTTCCGATGAGATCTAAAACGATCATTCCCTTCCAAATTGGCATAAAATGAGAGAAGAGCTAAAAAAAGTTTAGGACATCTCGTTTAATTTTGTTTAAAACACGCATCTCCTCTCATTAATAATGGAAATTATTATAAACGTTGTGATAAAAAAAACTAATAAAGGAAACTATTAATGTGATTGTTGTCGTTTTAACGTGATTGGTAATTGTCATAGAAACTTCAACTTTTCACAATATGTTTGGGAGGTGAGATTACAGAAAGATTCTGGTTTTTTTTCCAGTGAGATCTAAAAAGATCATTCCCTTCCAAATTGGCATAAAATGAGAGAAGACCTAAAAAAATTTCAGGATATCTCGTTTAATTTCATTAAAAATACATATCTCCTCTCATTATTAATGGAAATTATTATAAACGTTGTGATAAAAAACTAATAAAGGAAACTATTAATGTGATTGTTGTTGTTTTAACGTGATTGGTAATTGTCGTAAAAACTTCAAAATTTCACGATATGTTTGGGAGGTAAAATAATAGAAATATTATGGTTTTTTTTTCCGGTGAGATCTAAAAAGATCATTCCTTTCCAAATTGGCATAAAATGAGAGAAGACCTAAAAAAATTTAAGGATATCTCGTTTAATTTTTTGAAAAATATGTATCTCCTCTCATTAATAATGGAAATTATTATAAACGTTGTGATAAAAAAAACTAATAAAGGAAACCATTAATGTGATTGTTGTCATTTTAACGTGATTGGTAATTGTCGTAGAAACTTCAAAATTTCACGATATGTTTGGGAGGTGAAATAATTAATAGAAAGAATATGTTTTTTTTTTTCCGGTGAGATCTAAAAAGATGATTCCTTTCCAAATTGGCAGAAAATGAGAGAAGACCTAAAAAAAGTTCAGGATATCTCGTTTAATTTTGTTTAAAACACGCATCTCCTCTCATTAATAATGGAAATTATTATAAACGTTGTGATAAAAAAATCTAATAAAGGAAACTATTAATGTGATTGTTGTCGTTTTAACGTGATTGGTAATTGTCGTAGAAACTTCAAAATTTCACGATATGTTTGGGAGGTGAGATAATTAATAGAAAGAATATGGTTTTTTTTTTCCGGTGAGATCTAAAAAGATCATTCCCTTCCAAATTGGCATAAAATGAGAGAAGACCTAAAAAAAGTTCAGGATATCTCGTTTCATTTTTTTAGAAATACGTATCACCTCTCATTAATAATGGAAATTATTATAAACGTTGTGATAAAAAAAACTAATAAAGGAAACCATTAATGTGACTGTTGTCATTTTAACGTGATTGGTAATTGTCATAGAAACTTCAAAATTTCACGATATGTTTGGGAGGTGAAATAATTAATAGAAAGAATATGGTTTTTTTTTTTCGGTGAGATCTAAAAAGATGATTCCCTTCCAAATTGGCATAAAATGAGAGAAGACCTAAAAAAAGTTCAGGATATCTCGTTTAATTTTGTTTAAAACACGCATCTCCTCTCATTAATAATGGAAATTATTATAAACGTTGTGTTAAAAAAAACTAATAAAGGAAACTATTAATGTGATTGTTGTTGTTTTAACGTGATTGGTAATTGTCATAGAAACTTCAACTTTTCACAATAAGTTTGGGAGGTGAGATTATAGAAAGATTATGGTTTTTTTTTCCAGTGAGATCTAAAAAGATCATTCCCTTCCAAATTGGCATAAAATGAGAGAAGACCTAAAAAAATTTCAGGATATCTCGTTTAATTTCATTAAAAATACATATCTCCTCTCATTATTAATGGAAATTATTATAAACGTTGTGATAAAAAACTAATAAAGGAAACTATTAATGTGATTGTTGTTGTTTTAACGTGATTGGTAATTGTCGTAGAAACTTCAAAATTTCACGATATGTTTGGGAAGTGAAATAATTAATAGAAAGAATATGGTTTTTTTTTTCCAGTGAGATCTAAAAAGATCATTCCATTCCAAATTGGCATAAAATGAGAGAAGACCTAAAAAAATTTCAGGATATCTCGTTTAATTTCATTAAAAATACATATCTCCTCTCATTATTAATGGAAATTATTATAAACGTTGTGATAAAAAACTAATAAAGGAAACTATTAATGTGATTGTTGTTGTTTTAACGTGATTGGTAATTGTCGTAGAAACTTCAAAATTTCACGATATGTTTGGGAGGTGAAATAATTAATAGAAAGAATATGGTTTTTTTTTTCCGGTGAGATCTAAAAAGATCATTCCGTTCCAAATTGGCATAAAATGAGAGAAGACCTAAAAAAAGTTCAGGATATCTCGTTTAATTTTGTTTAAAACACGCATCTCCTCTCATTAATAATGGAAATTATTATAAACGTTGTGATAAAAAAAACTAATAAAGGAAACTATTAATGTGATTGTTGTCGTTTTAATGTGATTGGTAATTGTCATAGAAACATCAAAATTTCACGATATGTTTGGGAGGTGAAATAATAGAAAGATTATGGTTTTTTTTTCCGGTGAGATCTAAAAAGATCATTCCCTTCTAAATTGGCATAAAATGAGAGAAGACCTAAAAAAAAGTTCATGATATCTCGTTTAATTTTGTTAAAATTATGTATCTCCTCTCATTAATAATGGAAATTATTATAAACGTTGTGATAAAAAAAACTAATAAAGGAAACCATTAATGTGATTGTTGTCTTTTTAACATGATTGGTAATTGCGTAGAACCATCAAAATTTCATGATATGTTTGGGAGGTGAAATAATTAATAGAAAGAATATGGTTTTTTTTTTCCGGTGAGATCTAAAAAGATCATTCCCTTCCAAATTGGCATAAAATGAGAGAAGACCTAAAAAAAGTTCAGGATATCTCGTTTAATTTTGTTTAAAACACGCATCTCCTCTCATTAATAATGGAAATTATTATAAACGTTGTGATAAAAAAACTAATAAAGGAAACTATTAATTTGATTGTTGTCATTTTAACGTGATTGGTAATTGTCATAGAAACATCAAAATTTCACGATATGTTTGAGAGGTGAAATAATAGAAAGATTATGGTTTTTTTTTCCGTTGAGATCTAAAAAGATCATTCCCTTCTAAATTGGCATATAATGAGAGAAGACCTAAAAAAAAGTTCAGGATATCTAGTTTAATTTTGTTAAAATTACGTATCTCCTCTCATTATTAATGGAAATTATTACAAACGTTGTGATAAGAAAAACTAATAAAGGAAACTATTAATGTGATTGTTGTCGTTTTAACGTTATTGGTAACTATCGTAGAAACATCAAAATTTCACGATATGTTTGGGAGGTGAAATAATAGAAACATTATCATTTTTTTTCCTGTGAGATCTAAAAAGATCATTCCCTTCAAAATTGGCATAAAATGAGAGAAGACCTAAAAAAGTTCAGGACATCTCGTTTTATTTTTTTAAAAATACGTATTTCCTCTAATTACTAATGGAAATTATTATAAACGTTGTGATAAAAAAAACTAATAAAGGAAACTATTAATGCGATTGTTGTCATTTTAACGTTATTGGTAACTATTGCAGAAACATCAAAATTTCACGATATGTTTGGGAGGTGAAATAATAGAAAGATTATGAATTTTTTTTCCGGTGAGATCTGAAAAGATCATTCCCTTCCAAATTGGCATAAAATGAGAGAAGACCTAAAAAAAGTTCAGGACATCTCATTTAATTTTGTTAAATTACATATCTCCTCCCATTAATAATGGAAATTATTATAAACGTTGTGATAAAAAAACTACTAAAGGAAACTATTAATGTGATTGTTGTCGTTTTAACATCATTGGGAACTATCGTAGAGACATCAAAATTTAACGATATGTTTGGGAGGAGAAAAAATAGAAACATTATCATTTTTTTCCGGTGAGATCTAAAAAGATCATTCCCTTCCAAATTGGCATAAAATGAGAGAAGACCTAAAAAAAGTTCAGGACATCTCGTTTAATTTTGTTAAAAATACGTATCTCCTCCCATTAATAATGGAAATTATTATAAACGTTGTGATAAGAAAAACTAATAAAGGAAACTGTTAATGTGATTGTTGTCATTTTAACGTGATTGGTAACTGTCGTAGAAACATCAAAATTTCACGATATGTTTGGGCGGTGAAATAGTAGAAAGATTATGATTTTTTTTTCCAGTGAGATCTAAAAAGCTCATTCCCTTCCAAATTGGCAGAAAATGAGAGAAGACCTAAAAAAAGTTCAGGACATCTCGTTTAATTTTGTTAAAAATACGTATCTTGTAATGTCGTGTTTTTTTTTTTTTTTTTAAGTGTATGATCAAGTGTTGATTGTTAATGCAAGAGGAAATTAAATTTAAAGCTATATTATGTATAAAAGAATTAATAAATAGATTGTGTTGTTATGTGCTATAATGTTGTAGATAATATTTCATGTAAGGTCGGGCTTAGAAGGTAAGGTTGTTGTTAGGAATTTTACGTAAATTTCGTAAGTTGTAGAAGAAGAAAAAAATAAAAAAGGGGGTGCTTTTAGAGGAAATAGAGGTGTTACTAGCAAAATTTCATGCAAATCTCTTAAGTGAACGTGTCAAGCTTCCTGTTTCTTCCATTCTCCTTCATTCTTATCTTTCTTTTTCTATAAGTTTCCTTACCGTGAGTGAGAGAGCTAGTTTTCTACCTGAACTTGAAGATTTATTTCTTCTTTCCTAGAGAGTTCTTGGCTGATTTTAAGTTGGTGTCTCCTAGTTGATTCTGTAACAAAACTTGAGGGCAGATCACTCGAGAACCTCAAAGTTATCCTCTCTAGCTTTTTCTTCTTCACGGTTTGAGTCAAGAGCTGTAGGTAAGGGAAGCTTTAAACTTGTTTGACTGATCTGGTGGTGATATGTTTGGAATTCTGTTTTTGTTTTGAATGCTTTAAAGATCTGTTATGATGATGTGATGATTTTTGCTCTTTTGATGTTTTGATGATCTGAGCTGAGTTTGTTGTGATAATATGTTGTTGTGCTTTGGAATGATATTGTAAGTGTTGGAAAATGGTTTCAAAATCTTTGAAACATGTGTTCGTAATGGGTTTTTGAAAGGTTTTGGGCTCTGCAGAAAACCACTCGTCCAAAGAAAACCATCGTCCATCTATCTATACTACGACTAAAAACCAACGTCCAGTAAATACTAGAGTGTAGTAAAACCAGCGTCCAATGATTCAGTGTATAATGACCCGCGTCCAGTGGTGCCTTATGTTCGGTAAAGTCTGACGTCCAACGATGGTGGTTGTGAAATTTTGAGGGTGTGTTTAACAGAGAATCAGAACCTAGTCTTGTTACGAATGAGGATGTTGGATCTGCCACCACTTTGGTTCTAGAACTATGTTAGGAAATTCACCCTTAGTGAAATTTAGTGTTGTGTTGTGAGTAAGGATTCGAGGTGTGAGAATGCCTTACTTGTGCTTATTGAACGGCTGGATGGGTTCATAAGCTTGATTTGAAAAAAATGGTGAATTTATAACATAGAGAGAACGTGTGGCAATCAGAGTTGTTGAGTTGTGCATGATATTGCATAAGGGTAGGCACGTAAGTTGAGGGTGCTAGGTGGGCTCTCAACCTAGTGCTGGAGGATTTCGTGATGGCCAATGGCGGGCATATAGAATAGACAAGTGGGCGAATTCCTAAAGATGGAAGGTTTTGCAAACCTGACAGAGGTAAGCCAATACCAACACTTGTCTATATTGGATTAAATTCACACTTCCTCCACATGGTGGCTCAAGGGACTCCCTGAATGGTCTAAGGCGAGACTAATGGTAGGGGATGGGGCCTATGAGGACCGCCCGAAAGTTGTTGAAATCTCCATGGAGTCGAGTCAGCATAATGTTGCATGATGATATTGATGTATGGAATGATAACTGAAGTGAACTGAATATTTATTGTGAATGATGTTGATTGAAATTGTTTATATTATATCATTCTTTTTATAAGTAAGCTTACCCTTGCAATTTGTGTTTGTATTGTTTTACTGCAATGATCGTGTGGTTAATACGGGAGCAGGTAGCAGTGATGGTGCTGGCTCTCATGCTAGTCACAATTGAAGATTGGACGATTCTCCTGCTATGTTGATTGGACGATCCTAAGATTGGACGATCCTCCTGTCTTGCTAATTTTGTTCTAGTATATATGTACATATTAAGGGGACCAACTTAGGATTTTGTATAAATATTAAGATTAGTGTGAACATTCTCTACAAGGGAATCTTTCTCCTGATGTTATATGTATCCTCGTATTTTAAGGTGTAAATCGGTATATTACATTTGGACGATGCGGTGATGAACGTTTTATATAGATACATATGTATGTATTTTAAATGTGAAAAATTTATACGTTCTTTCACATGATAATAATTAAATAGAGAGTTTAGTATAACATATATGTAACGAAGTTGGGTCGTTACAATAGTGGTATCAGAGCAGTTCGATTCAAATCGGACTGTGCGTTATGTGTCTTCTATGTTTCTTATGTGGTTGTTGTGAAGTTATTTGAGGATGTTGAATGTGTTGGTTGTTCGTTATACCATAAATCCTAGTTGCACTGTCGTGAAATATTGAGACTGGCCATCTCAATACTTTGAGCGACGAATAGGACATTATGGCAGGCGAAAACCGAGATCAAGGATAGTTTCTCTTGAAATTTCCTGCTAGTATCTTTTGGACGAACCTATGGGGATAGGTCTATTATGTTTTTGCTGTGTGTGATTGACATGATGAGTAGAAGGCTTTGACCAATGTTATTCTCTAACTTGGTTTGGTCTTCTGTTAGGATGGTGAGACCCCCTAGACCTCCTGTTCCTCCTCCTCCCTCTGATATGGCCCAAATGGCCCATGCCATGGAAGTAATGGCAGCTGCGATGCAACAACAGAGTGCTACTATGGCTCATCAGCATCAAGCAGCCTTGGCACAGTTAGAAGCCACTCAGGTTGCTGCCCAAGCAGCTCGAACAGTAATCCCACCTGAATATCAAGGATTGGCTGAATTTAGGAAGAATGATCCACCACCATTTAAAGGAAACTCTGATCCGGATGTAGCTGATAACTGGATAAGAGTTTTAGAAAAGATCTTTAGGGTAATGGCATGTCCTGAAGATAGAAAGGTTACTTATGCCACATATATGTTAACTGATGAAGCAGAGTTCTGGTGGCATGGAACTCGACAAATGATGGAAGCACGTGGAGAACCCCTCACTTGGGGAAATTTCAGGGAGCGCTTTCTGGAGAGGTATTTTCCAGATAGTGCTAGATATGCTAAAGAGGCAGAATTCATGAAGTTAGAACAAGGCAACCTAACAGTTCATGAATATGCGACTAAGTTTGAACACTTAGCTCGTTTTTATTCTCAAGCTACTACTGAAGCTTGGAGGTGTAGAAAATTTGAAGAAGGCTTGAAGCAAGAGGTGAAGCGAATGATTGTCCCTATGGCTATTAGGGAGTTTCCTGCATTAGTAGAGAAGGCGAAGACTGTGGAACGCCTAGAGGGTGGTAGTAGAGTAATAAGGACTCATGGTGATGGACCCTCAGGCAGTAGAAAGGGAAATTTTCAGAAGAAACCTTATTTTAGACCCCAACAGCCTCGGGGAAGTATAGTGGTAGCACAATCAGGAGCTCAAGGCATTAGATGCTTCAGGTGTGGTGGTCCACATTACAGCACTCAATGTACTTATAAGGAGATAATTTGTTTCAAATGTCAGAAGCCCGGGCATAAAGCAAGAGATTGCCAAGTTAATGATAGAACTGCACCAGCAAGAAATGCACCAAAGGTTGAGAAGCCTAAGGTAGCTGGAAGGGTTTTTGCTATGAATGGAGCGGAGGCGTCCAAATCTGATGATCTTGTGCAAGGTGTGTGTGAAGTGGACGGTAACTCTTTATCTGTTTTGTTTGATTCTGGAGCTACACATTCCTTCATTTCTTATGATTGTGTGAAAATATTGAAATTGTCTATGTGTCCTTTGTTGTTTGATTTGCATGTCTCTACTCCTACAGCCACCCCTGTGGTGACTTCTTTAGTATGCGTGAGGTGTCCTGTTTTAGTCAATGGACGCAAGTACAAGGTTAACTTGATTTGCCTCCCTTTGATGGATTTGGACATAATCTTAGGAATGGATTGGTTGTCCTCCAATCGTATTCTTATAGATTGTGCTCAAAAGACTCTTGTTTTCCCTGATCACGAAGATCTTGAATTTATTTCTGCAAAGCAAGCACAAGTTTCTTTGAAGGAAGGAGCTTTGTGTTATGTGGTCTTTTCTTTCTTGGAAGTCAAGGGTGATCTTGACTTGAATTCTATAGCAGTTGTTAGAGATTTTTCTGAAGTCTTTCCTGAAGAAGTACCTGGCTTGCCTCCACAAAGAGAGGTTGAGTTTGCTATTGAACTAGTTCCAGGTGTGGGACCAGTGTCAATAACTCCTTATAGGATGGCACCCGCTGAATTAGCTGAACTGAAGATTTGTTGGAGAAGGAAATGATCAGACCTAGTGTTTCTCCTTGGGGAGCACCTGTGTTACTGGTCAAGAAGAAAGATGGTGGTTCTAGACTATGTGTTGATTATCGTCAATTGAATAAGCTCACTATCAAGAATAAGTATCCTTTGCCAAGGATAGATGATTTGATGGACCAGTTGTGTAACCCCCCTTTTTAATTACTTAATTTCTATATAAAATTCATAAACACGAAAATTTACAATTAAAATAAATACATTCCATTAAGTTTAAAGTTTGTCTTTATAATTTACATTATTAAAGTTTACAGAAAATACTATTACAAAATTATTTCTAATTAATACAAAAGTATCTAAAACCAAAAACCCCTATTCCTATAGCTCTGGAGTATGTCTGCATCTGTGACTTCTAATTAATCTTCCAAATACCTGCAATCACACTCCCCTAGAATCTGGGGACAGCATTACCGGATCAGGCATTTAATTTCTCATAGAATTAAAACAATTTCAAACAATTACATATCATAACAAATTAATTAGTTACACACATAATTAAATGCAGTATGATTTATGCAATGCAGTTTTTGACTCAAATTCATTTTGACCCTGCTCCATGGAGACTTCCCCTTTGAGTGTTTAGTAAGTAACTGGCCTACCATTACGTACTGCAATTCAGCTATCAGCCCCTACTAAATGCGGATAAGCTAAACAGAATTAGGAGATCAGGATACCCGGAAGGCTACCACGACCGCAACTCAGTCCAGTTTCCAGCCACATGTGGAATTGCCAATATCCTTCACCCCACAGACTATATAATCACAGATTATACGGTCCTGTCTAACAAATTCTACTCAACCCAAAAATCCTTTCTCAATCATTCTCATTTCACATGACTACCATAATCTCGGTTAGTCAACAATTCATTTCTCAATCAATCTCATTTCACATGACTACCGCAGTCCCGGTTAGTCAACAAAAGTCATTTCTCATAAATCAACTCAATTCTCATGACTACCACAGTCCTGGTTAGTCAACATAATTCTTTCTCATTTGATACTTGTAACCCCCTTTTCTTATAAAACATAATTTAACTATTTAATTTATTTTATATATTTATTTCAAAGTTCTGATACGTTCTCTTACAATCCAAAATATGTTCTATAATTTACATCATTAAAATTTATATAAACACTGTTACAAAATAATTCTAAGTACTACAAATTATTGTCTACCCAAAATAGTCCCATCCTATATGCTATGGAATTTCTGCATCTTCATCATTTAACTATATCTTCAGACACCTGCAATTCACACTCCCCTAGAATCTGGGGACAGCATTACCGGATCAGGCATTTAATTTCTAATACATAGAAAAACAATCACAATCAATGACATTTCATTTCATAACTAAGAATTCACATAAATAATGCAAATGCAGTATGCTTTATGAAAATGCAAGTTTATAAAGCACATGCAGTTTTGACTCAAAATCATTTTGACCCTGCTCCATGGAGACTTCCCCTTTGAGTGTTTAGTAAGTAACTGGCCTACCATTACGTACTGCAATTCAGCTATCAGCCCCTACTAAACGCGAATAAACTAGACAGAATTAGGAGATCAGGATACCCGGAAGGCCACCACGACCGCAACTCAGTCCAGTTTCCAGCCACATGTGGAATTGCCAATATCCTTCACCCCACAGACTATATAATCACAGACTATACAGTCCTGTCTAACTTACTCTGCTCACCCATTTCTCAGGACTATCATATTCTCTGTTCATATTCTCAATCATCTTTTCAAATACATGACTACCGCATTCCGGTCAGTCAACACAGTTCTCTGTTCATAATCTCAATCATCTTTTCAAATACATGACTACCGCAGTCCGGTCAGTCAACACAGTCCTGGAAATCAATTCCCCCAAACATACTCATTTTTCATGACTACCGCAGTCCCGGTTAGTCAACAAAATCATTTCTCATTTAAAAACTCATTTCTCATTTGAAATCTTTGTATTTTCCAAGAACTCAGACTTATGCAATATGATAATGATGCTAATTAACAAATAATTAATATTAATCAATCACATTAAAATTATAAAATTCACTAATTAACATTATAACATCAATACCTTAATAAATTACTAACTAGTCCTTTACTAGGTAAAATTACTAAACTTTTACTAAAATAATAATTATGTATTTACTATGAAAATTACTAAACTTTTACTAAAATACCAATTAAGTCTTTAATATGGAAAATTACTAAAATACCCCTATCTTTTTATAAATTTCCAATTTTGCCCTCAAAGGTGAAATTACTAAATTACCCTTACTATTTTCTAAAATTTCCCATTTTACCCTTGATCTTTTTATAAATTTCCGAATGTGTCCCTAATTCTTCTAGAATCTATGAAATTACCTAATTATCCTCAATCTTTTTATAAAATTCCAATTGTATCCTTTAAATGTGAAATTACCTAATTAACCTCAATCTTTTTATAAAATTCCAATTGTATCCTCTAAATGTGAAATTACCTAATTAACCTCAATCTTTTTATACAATTCCAATTGTATCCTCTAAATGTGAAATTACCTAATTACCCTTATACTTTTTAATTATTGCCAAAAATGCCCTTAAACTTTTTCTAAAATTCCCAATGTGTCCCTACATGTGAAATGACTATTTTACCCTTGGTCATTTGAAAAATTCCACATGATATCCCTATCATTCTCATCATGGCCGTATGGCCTCCTTCACATTTCCAACAACATTTCCAAAACAACCAAGCAACTTTCCAATCAATAATCAACCAAATCAAGAAATCTCAATCAAGAACAAATTTCAATTTCCAATCAAGAACAAGCCAATCAATTAATTCCAATCCATCACAACACATCATGAATTCAATCAAACATGGATTCAAACAACAATTTCAAGCTTCTAACATCAATCATCTAAAAGCCCTAAATCAATTTAATCTTTTATTGAATCTTGATCAATTCTTGAAATTAGACCTAAGAACATGTTTGTATCAACTCCAATTGGTTTAAATTGAAATTAAATGCCAAGATCCTTACCTTAGATCCTTAATTTGATGGAGAACTCTTGAATTTCTTTTCTCCCTTTCTCCCTTGGTTTCTTGAAATTTTGGGGTTTTCCTCCTAAATCTTTCTCTTTGGCCAAAGGTATATTGAAATTTGGGAGATTTTGGTTGGTTTAATTCTTGGAATTGGAAGAAAGGATGAAGAAGAAATGGAGGGCAGCAGCTGTACAGAAGCTCACGGTCTGGAAGAGCTTTGGAAGGCTAGCCTTATTAGCTTTTTTTCTTTAGCTTTTTGTTTCTTAAGTGTTTATAAAATTTTCTCCACCAAATTGGAGTATTAGCTCACGTCCAGCTGCAGTCCAATAGCAGTCCCTTTGGTCACCAATTTCATCCACTTGTACGTGTAAAACAAGTGCCTTAGGTGAGTGACCAATTGACTTGGTCAAAGGGTCAAAAGTGTAGAATTTTGTGGATTTTTCTAGAATATTGTAGGGCTTTTTAATTATCTTACAAACTAATTTGAATTTGAAGAAACTAACACCACCATTAAATTCCTCACTATCAAAAACCTTGGGATAGTGTCTTACTTATCTCTTAATCTAAGTCTAATTAGCTTAATTTAGTTAGATTAGAAATGTCAATTTGTCAAATTTTGATTGGTTAATACTTTTATTTTTCTTTTTCTTAGTTAAACAATTTTAATAATTATTCTAAGTATGTTATAATTAATAGATAATTCTATAGATGTCATATAGATTTTATCTTAATTTTCTACCTTAAAATTTTACCGTAATAATTCCTCAGAGTCCTAATTCTCAGAAAATTCTAATAATTCGAAACTAGCATTTTGATTCTTCAACTGTATATATATTTCATCTATATTCAATTACCTTTTTATTAAGTTACAGATTAGTCCAAAATTTTACACTTGAAAATTTATTCTGGACAGCCGTTAGACACAACAGTCCAGTCAACAAGTAATTCATTTCTCAACTGTATATATTTTAAATCTACATTAAATTCTTGATTTATTAGAGTACAGTTTAATCCAAAATGTTATACTGGAAAATCTTATCCTGGACAGCTGTCTGACACAACTGTCCGGTCAACAAGAAATTTAGGTATAAACAAAAGTATTAAAAGACTTAGAAAATTTTACTGAATAGCACTGTATTAATTTTATTATGAAACTAGGTACAGAAAGTTTCTATAAAATACAGTACATCATTTCTCATAATATTTATATAAAAATATTTACAAATGGTAAAATAATAAAATTGAGGGTGTTACAATTCTCCCCTACTAATAAAAATTTCGTCCTCGAAATTTCTAATATAACTATATAAACAATTGAGGATATTTTTCTCTCATTTTCTCTTCTAATTCCCAAGTGTCATTACCTCTGATATCTTACCAATTAACCTTAATAAGAGGAATATCTTTACCTCTCAAATCCTTAATCCTTTTGTCCTCAATCTTAATAGAATTTGTTTCTATAGTCAAGTTTTCCTTTATCAATCATTAACATGACTTTCAAAAATATAAGATTACCCTCTTGAAATTCTAAAGGTTTTTTTTTTTCTTTTATCTGTATAGCTTTTCTGTTTACTCTGTGCAGTTTTCATTTTCTCTTGAATTAGTTTTACTCTTTCAATTTTTTTTTTTGGATGATGTATGGCCCTATCAATAAATTTTTACCATCCTGATACTATACCAGTGGTGTCCTATATTTTCTACTATACAAAACTTCATAGGAAGCCATACCTATACTAGATTGGTAACTATTATTATATGCAAATTCTACTAAAGGTAATATATTTTCTCAGTTTCCTTTCTCTTCTAATGTACAGGCTCTTAAGAGATCTTCTAATGACTGAATAGTCATTTCTATTTGACCATCAGTTTGAAGGTAGTATACTGAACTAATATGTAATTTACTTCCTAAAGCTTTATGAAATTCTTTCCAAAATTTTAGAAACAAATCTAGCATCCCTATCTGATTCTATACTCGTAGATACTCCTTGTAATCTAACTATTTCTTTTGTGTACAATTGAGCTAAGCTTTCTAAAGAATACCTAATATTTATCGGAAGAAAATGTGCTGATTTAGTTAATCTATCTACAATTACCCAATTAATATCACAATTCCTACTTGTCCTAGGTAATCCTACCACAAAATCCATTGGTATACTATCCCACTTCCATACAGGTATCTCTAAAGGTTGTAACATGCCAGATGGTTTCTGATGTTCAATCTTTGTTTTCTGACATGTTAAACATCTAGCTACATATTCTGCTACATCTCTCTTCATCCTAGGCCACCAAAACATCCCCTTTTAAATCTTTAAAGCAAAAACTATAGCAGCTAATTCCAAATCATGTGTAGGATAATTTCTTTCATGTGGTCTCAATTGTCTAGATACCTAAGCTATCACTTTCCTGTTCTGCATCAACACACATCCTAACCCTTGATATGAAACATCACAGTATACATCATAGGGTTCATTTGGGTCAGGTAAAAATAAGACTGGTGAGGTAGTCAATTTATTTTTCAATTCTTGAAAATTTTTCTCACAACTCTAACTCCAAATAAAATTCTATTAAGGGTCCAGCTATCTAAAAAAAATCCTTCAATCAATCTTCTATAATATCCATCAAATCCTAAGAACTACTAATCTCAGTTACTGTTTTAGGTCTTTCCCATTCTAAAACCACTTCTACCTTAGAAAGATCCATACCTATTCCATCTCTAGAAATTACATCTCCTAAAAATTTTACTTCCTCCAACCAAAATTCACACTTAAACAATTTAGCATATAATTTTCTATCTTTCAAAGTTTGCAATGTTATTTTAAGATGATTTTCATGTTCTTCTTTATTTTTAGAATATATATTAATATATCATCTATAAATACTACTACAAACTGATATAAGTATGGTCTAAACACCCTATTCATATAATCCATAAACACTGCTGGGGCATTAGTCACTGCCAATGGCATCACTTAATATTCATAATGTCCATATCTAGTCCTAAAAGCAGTCTTGGGTATATCCTCCTTTTTACTGTAATTTGTTGGTACCCAGACCTTAAATCTATTTTAGAGAAAATTGTTGCTCCCTTGAGTTGATCCATTAAATCATCTATTCTAGGTAAAAGATATTTCTTCTTTATAGTTACTTTATTTAATTGTCTATAATCTACATATAACCTAGATCCTCCATCTTTCTTTTAAACTAATAATACTGGGGCTCACCATGGGGACACACTAGGCCTTATAAATTGTTTTTCTAATATTTCTTCCGATTGTTTCTTTAACTCAATTAATTCCAATGGTTACATCCTATATGGTTGCATAGAAATTTGTCTAATACCAGGCATCAAGTCTATACTAAATTCTAATTCTCTTTCAAGATCAAACCAGGCACATCATCATAAGAACTTCAGGATTACAACTGGCACAGAGTCTATTTCAATTTTTTATCTTCCTTAGTTTCAAGAGATGATAATATGTATTTTTGAATTTCATTTTTTAAATGATATTTCTTTAGGTTTGACAGGCTTAAGTCTAGAAACATCAGGTTCAGGAAAAATCAGGGTTTTAGAGGCACAATCTATTAGAATATGGTTGGCTGCTAAATAATTCATTCCTAATATCACATTAAGGTCAATTAAAAGCAACTAACTCAAAGTTCACAACAATTGGTCTATTTCTGATGGTTATAATACAATTCATATATATTTTAAAGGTTAGGATTGGTTTAGAAGTAGGCGCATAAACAAGCAAAGTATAGGGTAATTTAAACGTAATTAACATCCTTAACTTTTTAAAAAAATTTCTTAGTACAACTGCTACTAACTTAGCATTTGGGTCTTATTCTACTCTCTTAATCAAGGTTTAACCATCAAGAACCCTCACTTATACCTACCCACTAAGTCATATAACATGGATCATTGATAACCCCAATTATACAAGCCTTAAATCACCACTTACACCATGGGAATGTAATTTAACAATGTTACACCCGCAGGCTATTTTACTGCACCAGAAAAATGCACTATTTTGGTTCTAAATCATGTCCAAAACACAAAATTTCAAGTCCTAATAGTTAAGATATCAATCCTACAACAAATCTAACCCACAATACACTGTTTCAACCTTCAAAACCTTATTTTCTTTCCTTTGTCAAACTCATCCTTATACTATAAACTCAAATATTTGAACCTTTATTCTCAACCTTGTTCTACGAACTCAGATCTTTGGATCTCCTTCCTCAACTAACTCAAGATTATAATTCTTAAATTCACAAAATAAGAAACATGGAAAATAACCCAACTTGGATAATGCTAATAATAATAAAAATTTAGCATTAGGAGGGAAAGTCATCT
This sequence comes from Pueraria montana var. lobata, assembly GCA_026413185.1. NCBI lineage: Eukaryota > Viridiplantae > Streptophyta > Magnoliopsida > Fabales > Fabaceae > Pueraria > Pueraria montana. The sequence continues at coordinate 1,572,413 of JAOZWA010000174.1, forward strand.
CGACTGAGTCCTGAGTGTGCACCCTCACAACTCTATCAAGATTTCCTTTCTTCCTTTCTACCATCTCAGCTACACTATTAGTTTCAACTCTAGGATTTATAACTAGCCTTCCTCTTCTCATTTCTACATGTCTTAAAATTTCATATCTAGTTACTACGCTTTTCCCCATAATATTCTTAACAAACAAACAATTCTAATCAGGGTAACACAGCAAAACACCTAATAGACCCACTACTCGCAAGTCCTAGAGATGCATAACCAGAGCTCTGATACCACTAATGTAACCCCCTTTTCTTATAAAACATAATTTAACTATTTAATTTATTTTATATATTTATTTCAAAGTTCTGATACGTTCTCTTACAATCCAAAATATGTTCTATAATTTACATCATTAAAATTTATATAAACACTGTTACAAAATAATTCTAAGTACTACAAATTATTGTCTACCCAAAATAGTCCCATCCTATATGCTATGGAATTTCTGCATCTTCATCATTTAACTATATCTTCAGACACCTGCAATTCACACTCCCCTAGAATCTGGGGACAGCATTACCGGATCAGGCATTTAATTTCTAATACATAGAAAAACAATCACAATCAATGACATTTCATTTCATAACTAAGAATTCACATAAATAATGCAAATGCAGTATGCTTTATGAAAATGCAAGTTTATAAAGCACATGCAGTTTTGACTCAAAATCATTTTGACCCTGCTCCATGGAGACTTCCCCTTTGAGTGTTTAGTAAGTAACTGGCCTACCATTACGTACTGCAATTCAGCTATCAGCCCCTACTAAACGCGAATAAACTAGACAGAATTAGGAGATCAGGATACCCGGAAGGCCACCACGACCGCAACTCAGTCCAGTTTCCAGCCACATGTGGAATTGCCAATATCCTTCACCCCACAGACTATATAATCACAGACTATACAGTCCTGTCTAACTTACTCTGCTCACCCATTTCTCAGGACTATCATATTCTCTGTTCATATTCTCAATCATCTTTTCAAATACATGACTACCGCATTCCGGTCAGTCAACACAGTTCTCTGTTCATAATCTCAATCATCTTTTCAAATACATGACTACCGCAGTCCGGTCAGTCAACACAGTCCTGGAAATCAATTCCCCCAAACATACTCATTTTTCATGACTACCGCAGTCCCGGTTAGTCAACAAAATCATTTCTCATTTAAAAACTCATTTCTCATTTGAAATCTTTGTATTTTCCAAGAACTCAGACTTATGCAATATGATAATGATGCTAATTAACAAATAATTAATATTAATCAATCACATTAAAATTATAAAATTCACTAATTAACATTATAACATCAATACCTTAATAAATTACTAACTAGTCCTTTACTAGGTAAAATTACTAAACTTTTACTAAAATAATAATTATGTATTTACTATGAAAATTACTAAACTTTTACTAAAATACCAATTAAGTCTTTAATATGGAAAATTACTAAAATACCCCTATCTTTTTATAAATTTCCAATTTTGCCCTCAAAGGTGAAATTACTAAATTACCCTTACTATTTTCTAAAATTTCCCATTTTACCCTTGATCTTTTTATAAATTTCCGAATGTGTCCCTAATTCTTCTAGAATCTATGAAATTACCTAATTATCCTCAATCTTTTTATAAAATTCCAATTGTATCCTTTAAATGTGAAATTACCTAATTAACCTCAATCTTTTTATAAAATTCCAATTGTATCCTCTAAATGTGAAATTACCTAATTAACCTCAATCTTTTTATACAATTCCAATTGTATCCTCTAAATGTGAAATTACCTAATTACCCTTATACTTTTTAATTATTGCCAAAAATGCCCTTAAACTTTTTCTAAAATTCCCAATGTGTCCCTACATGTGAAATGACTATTTTACCCTTGGTCATTTGAAAAATTCCACATGATATCCCTATCATTCTCATCATGGCCGTATGGCCTCCTTCACATTTCCAACAACATTTCCAAAACAACCAAGCAACTTTCCAATCAATAATCAACCAAATCAAGAAATCTCAATCAAGAACAAATTTCAATTTCCAATCAAGAACAAGCCAATCAATTAATTCCAATCCATCACAACACATCATGAATTCAATCAAACATGGATTCAAACAACAATTTCAAGCTTCTAACATCAATCATCTAAAAGCCCTAAATCAATTTAATCTTTTATTGAATCTTGATCAATTCTTGAAATTAGACCTAAGAACATGTTTGTATCAACTCCAATTGGTTTAAATTGAAATTAAATGCCAAGATCCTTACCTTAGATCCTTAATTTGATGGAGAACTCTTGAATTTCTTTTCTCCCTTTCTCCCTTGGTTTCTTGAAATTTTGGGGTTTTCCTCCTAAATCTTTCTCTTTGGCCAAAGGTATATTGAAATTTGGGAGATTTTGGTTGGTTTAATTCTTGGAATTGGAAGAAAGGATGAAGAAGAAATGGAGGGCAGCAGCTGTACAGAAGCTCACGGTCTGGAAGAGCTTTGGAAGGCTAGCCTTATTAGCTTTTTTTCTTTAGCTTTTTGTTTCTTAAGTGTTTATAAAATTTTCTCCACCAAATTGGAGTATTAGCTCACGTCCAGCTGCAGTCCAATAGCAGTCCCTTTGGTCACCAATTTCATCCACTTGTACGTGTAAAACAAGTGCCTTAGGTGAGTGACCAATTGACTTGGTCAAAGGGTCAAAAGTGTAGAATTTTGTGGATTTTTCTAGAATATTGTAGGGCTTTTTAATTATCTTACAAACTAATTTGAATTTGAAGAAACTAACACCACCATTAAATTCCTCACTATCAAAAACCTTGGGATAGTGTCTTACTTATCTCTTAATCTAAGTCTAATTAGCTTAATTTAGTTAGATTAGAAATGTCAATTTGTCAAATTTTGATTGGTTAATACTTTTATTTTTCTTTTTCTTAGTTAAACAATTTTAATAATTATTCTAAGTATGTTATAATTAATAGATAATTCTATAGATGTCATATAGATTTTATCTTAATTTTCTACCTTAAAATTTTACCGTAATAATTCCTCAGAGTCCTAATTCTCAGAAAATTCTAATAATTCGAAACTAGCATTTTGATTCTTCAACTGTATATATATTTCATCTATATTCAATTACCTTTTTATTAAGTTACAGATTAGTCCAAAATTTTACACTTGAAAATTTATCCTGGACAGCCGTTAGACACAACAGTCCAGTCAACAAGTAATTCATTTCTCAACTGTATATATTTTAAATCTACATTAAATTCTTGATTTATTAGAGTACAGTTTAATCCAAAATGTTATACTGGAAAATCTTATCCTGGACAGCTGTCTGACACAACTGTCCGGTCAACAAGAAATTTAGGTATAAACAAAAGTATTAAAAGACTTAGAAAATTTTACTGAATAGCACTGTATTAATTTTATTATGAAACTAGGTACAGAAAGTTTCTATAAAATACAGTACATCATTTCTCATAATATTTATATAAAAATATTTACAAATGGTAAAATAATAAAATTGAGGGTGTTACAATACTTTTATAAATCCCCCAAAAAGACTCATGCTAATGAATTTTTTTCATGATCACAATCAAATAAATAATTTGTACACATTCACATACAAGGATACAAAAATTTAAGCAATTTAAATTATAACATTAGTATTTTTAATAATTTTCGAAAATGCCCTCAATCTTTTTCCAAAATACCCAATGTGTCCCTACATGTAAAATGACCATTTTGCCCTTGGTTTTATAAAAATTTCCACATAATATCCCTTGCATTTAGGGCTGGCCGAATGGTCTCACTACCATTCTCAACATATTTTCCAAAGCAACAAACTCCAATTCCAACCAAAATTCAATCAAATCACAATTTCAATCAAAATTCAACAAATCAAATTTCAACCATTACAACACCTTAAAAATTCAATCAAACATCATTCCAATCCATGAATTTCAATCACAAGCATCAAAAACACAAAACCCCTAAATCAATTTCAAGTTTTCATGATTCTAGGCCAAAATTTTAATCTAACCCTACAACATGTTTTCTTCTAATTCCAAGGGTTCTAATTGAAATTAAATGCCTAGATCCTTACCTTAGACTCTTTAATTGAAGAAAAAGCCTTGAATTCCTTTCTCCCTCACTCCTTGGTCTTGTAGGAATTTTTGAGATTTCTTCCAATTCTTTCTCTATTAGCCGAATTAGCTTTGTGTTTTGGAAGTTTGGATGGTTTGGTTTCTTAATTTGGGATGAGATGATGAAGTTAAGATGAAATTGAAATGAAAACTGCAGCTGCTGGGTTTGGAGAGCTCACGGTTCTGTTTTGGGAAGAATAGCTTTTTGTGACTTTTTTTTTTTTCTATTTTGCTTAAGTTAAATGCTTCTAAAAATTTTATTAACCAAATTGGACTTTGCCTTCAAGTCCAGCTGACCCTTGCACGTCCAGCAGCCTTCATTGGCCAAGGAAATAAGTCACCAAAGTCACTTGGACAGCCAAGTAGTTCCTTGTGTGACTTGGTCACTTGCCTACCCCAAAAGTCAACATTTTCAAGAAGTTTGTAGAAAATTCTAGAATATTTTTAGGGCTGTTAATTATTTTACAATGTGATTAGAATGTGAAGAAAATAACATCACCAATGGATTCCTCACTATCAAAAACCTTGGGGTAGTGTCTTACTTATCTCTTAATCCAAGCCTAATTAGCTTAATTTAGTGACATTAGAAAAGCCTAAGTTGTCACTTTTTGATTGGTTAAGGTTCTAATTTAAATTTTTCTTGGTTAAACATTTTTAATAATTATTCTAAGTATATTAAAATTATTAGATAATTCTATAGATATCCTATGAATTTTCTCTAAATTTTCTGTCTTAAAATTTTACCGTAATAATTTCTCAAAGTTCTAACTTTCAGAAAATCCTAACAATTCTGAATAAGCATTTTAATTCTTTATCTGTATATATTTTTAATCTATATTCTATTACCTTTCTTTTAAGTTATAAATGAGTTCAAAATTCTATACTTGAAAATTTATCCTGGACAGCTGTCTGACATAGCAGTCCAGTCAATTATCAATTTCAGTAAAAACAAAGACATTTGCAAATTCAGAAAATTCTTCTGAGTAGAACTGTATTAATTTCATTAAGAAAATATGTTCATAAGGTTCTATAAAATACATTGCATAAGTGTTCATAATGTACATATATAAATGCATACAAATAGTAAAAATGAGGATGTTACAATTCTCCCCTACTAATAAAAATTTTGTCCTCGAAATTTCTAATACAATTATACAACCATACAACTATACAATTAAATAACTATACAAACAAATGAGGATATGCTTCTCGCATTTTCTCCTCTAACTCCCATGTAGCATCACCTCTGATATCATCCCAAATAACCTTAACCAGAGAAATTTCTTTACCTCTCAGGTACTTAATCCTTCTGTCCTCAACCTTAACAGGCTTTGTTTCAAATGTTAGGTTTTCCTTTACCTGTATTTGATCAGGTTCAATGACATGTGAAGGATCTGAGATGTACTGTCTTAGTTGTGACACATGGAACACATCATGGAGGTTTGACAAAAAGGGTGGTAAGGCTATTTGATAGGCCATAGGTCCAATTTTTCTGAGAATTTGGTAAGGTCCAATAAATTTAGGAGTTAGTTTCTTAGACTTTATTGCTCTGCCAACCCCAGTTGTTGGTGTGACTTTCAAAAAGACATGTTCACCTTCTTGAAATTCCAAAGGTTTTCTTCTTTTATCTGCATAATTTTTCTGTCTACTCTGTGCAGTTTTCATTTTCTCCTGAATAAATTTTACTTTCTCAGTGGTTTGCTGAATAATGTCTGGACCTATCAAAAGATTCTCACCATCCTGATACCATACCAAAGGTGTCCTACATTTCCTACCATACAATGCTTCATAGGGAGCCATACCTATACTAGAATGATAACTATTATTATATGTAAATTCTACTAAAGGTAATATATCTTCCCAATTCCCTTTCTCTTCTAATGTACAAGCTCTCAAAAGATCTTCTAATGATTGAATGGTTCTTTCTGTTTGGCCATCTGTCTGAGGGTGGTATGCTGAACTAAGATGTAGTCTACTTCCTAAGGCTTTCTGAAATTCTCTCCAAAATTTAGAAACAAATCTAGGATCTCTATCTGATACTATACTAGTAGGTACCCCATGTAATTTAACTATTTCTTTTATATACAATTGAGCCAATCTTTCTAAAGAATACCTAATATTTATTGGAAGAAAATGTGCTGATTTAGTTAATCTATCTACAATTACCCAAATAGAATCACAATTTTTATTAGTTCTAGGTAATCCTACTACAAAATCCATTGATATACTATCCCATTTCCACACAGGTATTTCTAAAGGTTGTAACATGCCAGAGGGTTTCTGATGTTCAATTTTTGCTTTTTGACAAGTTAAGCATCTAGCTACATATTCTGTTACCTCTTTCTTCATCTTAGGCCACCAAAACATTTCTTTTAAATCTTTGTACATTTTTGTAGTTCCAGGGTGAATACTCAATTTGCTTTTATGTCCTTCTTCTAAAATTAATTCTTTTAATTCTTGGTTATTAGGTACACAAATTCTATTTTTAAATCTAATAATTCCATCTGTTCCCAAATTAAATTCTTTTACTTTATCTGTTCCTATTAATGCTTTCTTTTCTTGAATGAATGTATCTACATCTTGTTTCTTCCTAATATCTTCCAAAAAATCATTAGTAATGGTAATCCTTCCTAATTGAATTTTATCTTTTTCTCTAACTGTACACAAGTTCAAATCTCTAAATTGTTCTATTAATTCTAATTCTTTAATCATCATAGTTGACACATGTACAATTTTCCTACTTAAGGCATCTGCTACTACATTAGCTTTTCCTGGATGATACAGTAATTGAAAATCATAGTCTTTAATAAACTCCATCCATCTTCTTTGTCTCATGTTAAGTTCCTTTTGATCAAACAAATATTTTAAACTCTTATGGTCACTATACACATTAAATTTAGACCCATACAAATAATGTCTCCAAATTTTCAAAGCAAAAACTATGGCAGCTAATTCTAAATCATGTGTAGGATAATTTCTCTCATGTGGTCTCAACTGCCTAGACACATATGCTACAACTTTCCTATTCTGCATTAACACACATCCTAACCCTTGATAAGAAGCATCACAATATACATCATAGGGTTCATTTGGGTCAGGTAAAATTAAAACTGGTGAGGTAGTCAATTTATCTTTCAACTCTTGAAAACTTTTCTCACAACTTTCACTCCACACAAAAGGTTGGTTTTTCCTAGTTAATTCAGTTAATGGTCCAGCTATCTTAGAAAACCCTTCAATAAATCTTCTATAATACCCAGCTAATCCTAAGAAACTCCTAATCTCAGTTACTGTTTTAGGTCTCTCCCATTCCAAAACCGCGTCTACCTTAGAAGGATCTACACTTATTCCCTCTTTAGAAATTACATGCCCCAAAAATTTCACTTCCTCTAACCAAAATTCACATTTAGACATCTTTGCAAATAATTTTCTATCTTTTAAAGTTTCTAATATTATTCTGAGATGATTTTCATGTTCTTCTTTATTTTTAGAATATATTAATATGTCATCTATAAATACTACTACAAAATTATCTAAATATTGTCTAAACACCCTATTCATATAATCCATAAACACGGCTGGTGCATTAGTTACTCCAAATGGCATCACTTGATATTCATAATGTCCATATCTAGTCCTAAAAGCAGTCTTGGGTATGTCTTCCTTTTTAACTCTAATTTGATGGTACCCAGACCTTAAATCTATTTTAGAAAAAATTGTTGCTCCCTTAAGTTGATCCATTAAATCATCTATTCTAGGTAAAGGATATTTATTCTTTATAGTTACTTTATTTAATTGTCTATAATCTATACATAACCTAGATCCCCCATCTTTCTTTTTAACTAATAACACTGGGGCTCCCCATGGTGACACACTAGGTCTTATAAATTGTTTTTCTAGCAACTCTTCCAATTGCTTCTTTAATTCAGTTAATTCCAATGGTGCCATTCTATAGGGTTGCATAGAGATTGGTCTAGTACCAGGCATCAAGTCAATGCTAAATTCTATCTCTCTCTCAGGAGGTAAACCAGGAACATCATCAGGAAAACTTCAGGATACTCATTTACAACTAGCACAGAGTCAATTTCAATTTTATCTTCTTTAGTTCTAAGAGATGATAACATGTATTTTTGAATTTCACTTTTAAATGATATTTCTTTGGGTTGGACAGGTTTAAGTCTAGAAACATCAAGTTCAGGGAAAATCACAGATTCAGAGGCACAGTCTATTAGAATATGGTTGGCTGCTAACCAATCCATTCCTAATATCACATCAAGGCTAGTCAAAGGCAAACAAATCAAATTCACAACAAATGGTCTATCTCTGATGGTTATCATACAATTCAAACATATTTGAGAGGTTAGGATTGGTTTAGATGTAGGCACAGAAACAAGCAAAGTATAGGGTAATGGTGACACAACTAAGCTCAGATTCTCAACACAGTCATCAGATATAAATGAATGGGTAGCACCTGAATCAAATAACACAGTCAAGGACTTACCTTTCATTTGACCCTTGTCCTGAATAAGATCTGCAGACCGTGAAGCCTCAGTACCACTCAAGGTAAATACTCTTCCACTAGCTGTAGGTTTCTGGGTCTGCAAAGTTCTACCAGCCTGATCCCTTCTGGGTGCATAACAATCCCTAGATACATGACCTGGTTTTCCACAGTTGAAGCAAACAAGACCAGTTATAGGACAATCCTTTGCCATATGTCCCTTTCCACACTTCCAGCATTTAACTACCAAATGAGATCCTTGAAAATTTCCAGCCCCACCTACTCCTCCCATTGGTCTAAAACCACCTGTACCTACTTCTCCTCCAAAGCGCCCTGGTGGTGGTCTACTGTATGGTCTCTGAGGCTGAATATTTTTCCCTTTCATCATAGGACCTCCTCTTCCAAAACTACTCCTACTTGCATATCCCGCCATTTTGGATCTTTGCTCCCTTTTCATATCTTCAATTACTTTGCACTGATCCATTAATTCAGGGAACTCAGCAATCCTCAATGGAACTATGGCTTCCTTAATCTCATATCTCAAGCCTTTTTCATACCTCCTACACTTCCATTCTTCATTTCCAGTGATCTGCAAGTATTTAGAATATTTGGCCAAAGATTCAAATTTAGAAGTATATTCAAGAATACTCATACTTCCCTGAGTCAAACTGATAAACTCTTCCTCTTTGGCTTGTCTCACAGTCTCTGGAAAATATTTCTCAAGGAACAAGGTCTTGAAGATATCCCAGGTGATCACTTCTCCCCTGTTCTCCCACATCCTCTGAGTAGCTTTCCACCACAACTTAGCATCACTCAGTAACTGAAAGGCTGCATGTGTCACCCTTCTCTCATCAGGACACTCCATAGCCACAAAAATGTCCTCCAAATTCTGAATCCACTCTTCAGCTTTCTCTGGATCATACTCTCCCTTAAAGTAAGGTGGATCATGCCTCTTAAAATCTGTTAAAGTGGTCCTGTCAACAAGTGGAGGTGGATGCTGAGCTAGTGTCTGATTAGCCAACATCTCAGTCTGTTGAGTTACTGCATTAGCCATATCCCTCATGGCTATGGCCATCTCAGCTATATTATCATTTCCAACTGTGGGATTTGCAGCTGGCCTTCCTCTTCCTCTTCCTCTTCCTGACATCTCTACCTGTCTAAAAGAAAAAGAGTCTTTGATCCAGTTACTACCCTTGTTCCTATAACATTCCTAACAAACAATTAAGCAACCAATTCATAGAAAACAACCAATTTCAATCAAAACAAACAATTCACATAAACAACCAGTTTCAATCAAAGTAACACAGCAAAATACATAACAGACCAATTACTCACAAATCCTAGAGATGCATAACCAGAGCTCTGATACCACTTATGTAACCCCCCTTTTTAATTACTTAATTTCTATATAAAATTCATAAACACGAAAATTTACAATTAAAATAAATACATTCCATTAAGTTTAAAGTTTGTCTTTATAATTTACATTATTAAAGTTTACAGAAAATACTATTACAAAATTATTTCTAATTAATACAAAAGTATCTAAAACCAAAAACCCCTATTCCTATAGCTCTGGAGTATGTCTGCATCTGTGACTTCTAATTAATCTTCCAAATACCTGCAATCACACTCCCCTAGAATCTGGGGACAGCATTACCGGATCAGGCATTTAATTTCTCATAGAATTAAAACAATTTCAAACAATTACATATCATAACAAATTAATTAGTTACACACATAATTAAATGCAGTATGATTTATGCAATGCAGTTTTTGACTCAAATTCATTTTGACCCTGCTCCATGGAGACTTCCCCTTTGAGTGTTTAGTAAGTAACTGGCCTACCATTACGTACTGCAATTCAGCTATCAGCCCCTACTAAACGCGGATAAGCTAAACAGAATTAGGAGATCAGGATACCCGGAAGGCTACCACGACCGCAACTCAGTCCAGTTTCCAGCCACATGTGGAATTGCCAATATCCTTCACCCCACAGACTATATAATCACAGATTATACGATCCTGTCTAACAAATTCTACTCAACCCAAAAATCCTTTCTCAATCATTCTCATTTCACATGACTACCGTAATCTCGGTTAGTCAACAATTCATTTCTCAATCAATCTCATTTCACATGACTACCGCAGTCCCGGTTAGTCAACAAAAGTCATTTCTCATAAATCAACTCAATTCTCATGACTACCACAGTCCTGGTTAGTCAACATAATTCTTTCTCATTTGATACTTTTATAAATCCCCCAAAAAGACTCATGCTAATGAATTTTTTTCATGATCACAATCAAATAAATAATTTGTACACATTCACATACAAGGATACAAAAATTTAAGCAATTTAAATTATAACATTAGTATTTTTAATAATTTTCGAAAATGCCCTCAATCTTTTTCCAAAATACCCAATGTGTCCCTACATGTAAAATGACCACTTTGCCCTTGGTTTTATAAAAATTTCCACATAATATCCCTTGCATTTAGGGCTGGCCAAATGGTCTCACTACCATTCTCAACATATTTTCCAAAGCAACAAACTCCAATTCCAACCAAAATTCAATCAAATCACAATTTCAATCAAAATTCAACAAATCAAATTTCAACCATTACAACACCTTAAAAATTCAATCAAACATCATTCCAATCCATGAATTTCAATCACAAGCATCAAAAACACAAAACCCCTAAATCAATTTCAAGTTTTCATGATTCTAGGCCAAAATTTTAATCTAACCCTACAACATGTTTTCTTCTAATTCCAGGGGTTCTAATTGAAATTAAATGCCTAGATCCTTACCTTAGACTCTTTAATTGAAGAAAAAGCCTTGAATTCCTTTCTCCCTCACTCCTTGGTCTTGTAGGAATTTTTGAGATTTCTTCCAATTCTTTCTCTATTAGCCGAATTAGCTTTGTGTTTTGGAAGTTTGGATGGTTTGGTTTCTTAATTTGGGATGAGATGATGAAGTTAAGATGAAATTGAAATGAAAACTGCAGCTGCTGGGTTTGGAGAGCTCACGGTTCTGTTTTGGGAAGAATAGCTTTTTGTGACTTTTTTTTTTTTCTATTTTGCTTAAGTTAAATGCTTCTAAAAATTTTATTAACCAAATTGGACTTTGCCTTCAAGTCCAGCTGACCCTTGCACGTCCAGCAGCCTTCATTGGCCAAGGAAATAAGTCACCAAAGTCACTTGGACAGCCAAGTAGTTCCTTGTGTGACTTGGTCACTTGCCTACCCCAAAAGTCAACATTTTCAAGAAGTTTGTAGAAAATTCTAGAATATTTTTAGGGCTGTTAATTATTTTACAATGTGATTAGAATGTGAAGAAAATAACATCACCAATGGATTCCTCACTATCAAAAACCTTGGGGTAGTGTCTTACTTATCTCTTAATCCAAGCCTAATTAGCTTAATTTAGTGACATTAGAAAAGCCTAAGTTGTCACTTTTTGATTGGTTAAGGTTCTAATTTAAATTTTTCTTGGTTAAACATTTTTAATAATTATTCTAAGTATATTAAAATTATTAGATAATTCTATAGATATCCTATGAATTTTCTCTAAATTTTCTGTCTTAAAATTTTACCGTAATAATTTCTCAAAGTTCTAACTTTCAGAAAATCCTAACAATTCTGAATAAGCATTTTAATTCTTTATCTGTATATATTTTTAATCTATATTCTATTACCTTTCTTTTAAGTTATAAATGAGTTCAAAATTCTATACTTGAAAATTTATCCTGGACAGCTGTCTGACATAGCAGTCCAGTCAATTATCAATTTCAGTAAAAACAAAGACATTTGCAAATTCAGAAAATTCTTCTGAGTAGAACTGTATTAATTTCATTAAGAAAATATGTTCATAAGGTTCTATAAAATACATTGCATAAGTGTTCATAATGTACATATATAAATGCATACAAATAGTAAAAATGAGGATGTTACAAGTTGCGTGGAGCGAAGATTTTCTCAAAAATTGATTTGAAGTCAGGGTATCATCAGATAAGGGTGAAAGATGAGGATATACCGAAAACAGCTTTTCGGACTCGGTATGGACATTATGAGTATGTGGTCATGCCTTTTGGAGTGACGAATGCTCCTGCTATATTCATGGATTATATGAATAGGATCTTTCGTCCATTCTTGGATAAGTTTGTTGTGGTGTTCATCGACGACATTCTTATCTATTCCCATACTCGTGAAGAGCATGAAGACCATTTAAGGGTTGTATTGGAGATTTTGAGAGAAAAGCAATTGTATGCAAGACTCTCCAAGTGTGAATTTTGGCTAGAAGAAGTGAAGTTCTTGGGTCATGTAATCTCAGCTGAAGGGATTGCAGTGGATCCTTCAAAAGTAGAAGCAGTTTTGCAATGGGAACGTCCAAAGACAGCCACAGAGATTAGAAGTTTTGTTGGATTAGCTGGATACTATCGGAGATTCATAGAAGGATTCTCTAAGATAGTAACACCATTGACCCAACTTACCCGCAAGGACCAACCATTTGCATGGACTGAAGCTTGTGAACAGAGTTTTCTCGAATTGAAGCAAAGGTTGACTTCTTCTCCTGTCCTTGTAATCCCTGATACTAGTGAACCTTTTGAAGTTTACTGTGATGCATCTCATCAAGGATTGGGTTGTGTGTTGATGCAAGGAAGGAAAGTTGTGGCTTATGCCTCAAGACAGTTGAAGATTCATGAGAGGAACTATCCCACTCATGATTTGGAGTTAGCAGCAGTGGTGTTTGCCTTGAAAATATGGAGACATTATCTTTATGGAGCTAAATTCGATGTATTTAGCGATCACAAGAGTTTAAAATACTTGTTTGATCAGAAGGAGCTCAATATGAGACAAAGGCGATGGATGGAGTTTTTGAAGGATTATGATTTTCAATTGATGTACCATCCGGGTAAAGCTAACGTGGTAGCTGATGCCCTTAGCAGAAGGACCGTCCAGATGTCCACTTTGATGATGAAAGAGTTAGAATTGGTGGAGAAGTTTAGAGATTTGAACTTGTATGTTGAAGTGACCTACGATCACCTTAGTTGTGGTATGTTAACTGTGACTAATAATTTTCTGGGAATGATTAAGGAGAAACAGTTATTGGATCCTAGCTTGAGTAGAACAATGGAGTTGTTGGGTACGGATAAAGCAATAGACTTTAGTTTGGGTGATGATGGAATTTTGAGATTCAAAGGTAGAATTTGTGTACCACAAGACCTTGAGTTAAAAAGACTCATATTGGACGAAGGTCATAAAAGTAAACTTAGTCTACATCCCGGTATGACTAAGATGTATCAAGATTTGAGGAAGATGTTTTGGTGGTTCGGTATGAAGAGAGATGTAGTACAATATGTGGCAGCATGTTTAACTTGTCAGAAGGCTAAAGTAGAACATCAGAAGCCCGGTGGTTTGTTGCAAGCAATGGAGATTCCATAGTGGAAATGGGACAGTATTACCATGGATTTTGTATCCAGTTTGCCTAGGACAACTAGAGGTTGTGATGCCATATGGGTGATAGTTGACAGATTAACGAAGTGTGCTCATTTCTTATCTGTTAACATGAAGTATTCTTTGGAGAAGTTCACTCAATTGTATATCAGAGAGATAGTAAGATTGCATGGAGTGCCATCTAGTATCATTTCGGACAGAGACCCAAGATTTACTTCAAGATTTTGGCAAAGTTTGCAAAAAGCCTTAGGAACTAAGTTGAGATTTAGTTCTGCTTATCACCCACAGACTGATGGACAATCTGAGAGAACGATCCAATCACTAGAAGATCTGTTGCGGGCATGTGTTTTGGATCATCTTGGAAGTTGGGATGAAGTTTTACCTTTGGTAGAATTCACCTACAACAACAGTTTTCATGCTAGTATTGGTATGGCACCATTTGAAGCTTTGTATGGTAGAAGGTGTAGAACACCTCTGTGTTGGTACCAAGATGGAACGAATATGGTAGTAGGGCCAGAGATGTTACAACAGACTACAGAAAAGATTAAGTTAATTCAAGAAAGGATGAAGGCCTCACAAAGTAGACAGAAATCTTATGCGGACAAACGTAGAAGGCCACTTGAGTTTGAAGCGGGCGATCATGTGTTTCTAAAGGTTACACCAACTACGGGTATTGGACGATCAATTAAGTCGAAGAAGCTTACACCTAAGTTCATTGGACCCTATCAAATCATTAGACGCATAGGTCCAGTGGCTTATGAAATGGCTTTACCACCTACTCTAGCCAACTTGCATAATGTATTACATGTGTCTCAATTGAGGAAATATGTTTCTGATCCTACTCATATCCTTGAGTCGGATGTAATACAAGTACGAGAGGACTGGACGCTTGAGACTCGTCCAATCAGGATCGAGGATCAAGAGACTAAACAGCTTAGGGGCAAAGCTATTAGTTTGGTTAAAGTTATATGGAGTGATATTACGGGTGATATTACATGGGAACTTGAAGATAAAATGCGTGAACAATATCCTTATCTTTTCTCAGGTAAGCGAATTTTCGAGGACGAAAATTTTCTTGTTGGGGAGAATTGTAATGTCGTGTTTTTTTTTTTAAGTGTATGATCAAGTGTTGATTGTTAATGCAAGAGGAAATTAAATTTAAAGCTATATTATGTATAAAAGAATTAATAAATAGATTGTGTTGTTATGTGCTATAATGTTGTAGATAATATTTCATGTAAGGTCGGGCTTAGAAGGTAAGGTTGTTGTTAGGAATTTTACGTAAATTTCGTAAGTTGTAGAAGAAGAAAAAAATAAAAAAAAGGGGGTGCTTTTAGAGGAAATAGAGGTGTTACTAGCAAAATTTCATGCAAATCTCTTAAGTGAACGTGTCAAGCTTCCTGTTTCTTCCATTCTCCTTCATTCTTATCTTTCTTTTTCTATAAGTTTCCTTACCGTGAGTGAGAGAGCTAGTTTTCTACCTGAACTTGAAGATTTATTTCTTCTTTCCTAGAGAGTTCTTGGCTGATTTTAAGTTGGTGTCTCCTAGTTGATTCTGTAACAAAACTTGAGGGCAGATCACTCGAGAACCTCAAAGTTATCCTCTCTAGCTTTTTCTTCTTCACGGTTTGAGTCAAGAGTTGTAGGTAAGGGAAGCTTTAAACTTGTTTGACTGATCTGGTGGTGATATGTTTGGAATTCTATTTCTGTTTTGAATGCTTTAAAGATCTGTTATGATGATGTGATGATTTTTGCTCTTTTGATGTTTTGATGATCTGAGCTGAGTTTGTTGTGATAATATGTTGTTGTGCTTTGGAATGATATTGTAAGTGTTGGAAAATGGTTTCAAAATCTTTGAAACATGTGTTCGTAATGGGTTTTTGAAAGGTTCTGGGCTCTGCAGAAAACCACTCGTCCAAAGAAAACCATCGTCCATCTATCTATACTACGACTAAAAACCAACGTCCAGTAAATACTAGAGTGTAGTAAAACCAGCGTCCAATGATTCAGTGTATAATGACCCGCGTCCAGTGGTGCCTTATGTTCGGTAAAGTCTGACGTCCAACGATGGTGGTTGTGAAATTTTGAGGGTGTGTTTAACAGAGAATCAGAACCTAGTCTTGTTACGAATGAGGATGTTGGATCTGCCACCACTTTGGTTCTAGAACTATGTTAGGAAATTCACCCTTAGTGAAATTTAGTGTTGTGTTGTGAGTAAGGATTCAAGGTGTGAGAATGCCTTACTTGTGCTTATTGAACGGCTGGATGGGTTCATAAGCTTGATTTGAGAAAAATGGTGAATTTATAACATAGAGAGAACGTGTGGCAATCAGAGTTGTTGAGTTGTGCATGATATTGCATAAGGGTAGGCACGTAAGTTGAGGGTGCTAGGTGGGCTCTCAACCTAGTGCTGGAGGATTTCGTGATGGCCAATGGCGGGCATATAGAATAGACAAGTGGGCGAATTCCTAAAGATGGAAGGTTTTGCAAACCTGACAGAGGTAAGCCAATACCAACACTTGTCTATATTGGATTAAATTCACACTTCCTCCACATGGTGGCTCAAGGGACTCCCTGAATGGTCTAAGGCGAGACTAATGGTAGGGGATGGGGCCTATGAGGATCGCCCGAAAGTTGTTGAAATCTCCATGGAGTCGAGTCAGCATAATGTTGCATGATGATATTGATGTATGGAATGATAACTGAAGTGAACTGAATATTTATTGTGAATGATGTTGATTGAAATTGTTTATATTATATCATTCTTTTTATAAGTAAGCTTACCCTTGCAATTTGTGTTTGTATTGTTTTACTGCAATGATCGTGTGGTTAATACGGGAGCAGGTAGCAGTGATGGTGCTGGCTCTCATGCTAGTCACAATTGAAGATTGGACGATTCTCCTGCTATGTTGATTGGACGATCCTAAGATTGGACGATTCTCCTGTCTTGCTAATTTTGTTCTAGTATATATGTACATATTAAGGGGACCAACTTAGGATTTTGTATAAATATTAAGATTAGTGTGAACGTTCTCTACAAGGGAATCTTTCTCCTGATGTTATATGTATCCTCGTATTTTAAGGTGTAAATCGGTATATTACATTTGGACGATGCGGTGATGAACGTTTTATATAGATACATATGTATGTATTTTAAATGTGAAAAATTTATACGTTCTTTCACATGATAATAATTAAATAGAGAGTTTAGTGTAACATATATGTAACGAAGTTGGGTCGTTACATATCTCCTCCCATTAATAATGGAAATTATTATAAACGTTGTGATAAGAAAAACTAATAAAGGAAACTATTAATGTGATTGTTGTCGTTTTAACGTTATTGGTAACTATCGTAGAAACATCAAAATTTCACGATATGTTTGGGAGGTGAAATAATAGAAACATTATCATTTTTTTTCCTGTGAGATCTAAAAAGACCATTCCCTTCCAAATTGGCATAAAATGAGAGAAGACCTAAAAAAAGTTCAGGACATCTCGTTTAATATTTTTAAAAATACGTATTTCCTCTAATTACTAATGGAAATTATTATAAGCGTTGTGATAAAAAAACTAATAAAGGAAACTGTTAATGTGATTGTTGTCATTTTAACGTGATTGGTAACTGTCGTGGAAACATCAAAATTTCACCATATGTTTGGGCGGTGAAATAGTAAAAAGATTATGATTTTTTTTTCCGGTGAGATCTAAAAAGCTCATTCCCTTCCAAATTGGCAGAAAATGAGAGAAGACCTAAAAAAAGTTCAGGACATCTCGTTTAATTTTGTTAAAAATATGTATCTCCTCCCATTAATAATGGAAATTATTAAAAACGTTGTGATAAAAAAAAACTAATAAAGGAAACTATTAATGTGATTGTTGTCGTTTTAACGTTATTGGTAACTATCGTAGAAACATCAAAATTTCACGATATGTTTGGGAGGTGAAATAATAGAAAGATTATGAATTTTTTTTCCGGTGAGATCTAAAAAGATCATTCCCTTCCAAATTGGCAAAAAATGAGAGAAGACCTAAAAAAAGTTCAGGACATGTCATTTAATTTTGTTAAATTACGTATCTCCTCCCATTAATAATGGAAATTATTATAAACGTTGTGATAAAAAAAAATAATAAAGATGTGATTGTTATCGTTTTAACGTTATTGGTAACTATCGTAGACACATCAAAATTTCACGATATGTTTGGGAGGTGAAATAATAGAAACATTATCATTTTTTTTTCCTGTGAGATCTAAAAAGATCATTCGCTTCCAAATTGGCATAAAATGAGAGAAGACCTAAAAAAAGTTCAGGACATCTCGTTTAATTTTTTTAAAAATACGTATTTCCTCTAATTAATAATGAAAATTATTATAAACGTTGTGATAAAAAAAAACTAATAAAGGAAACTATTAATGTGATTGTTGTCATTTTAACGTGATTGGTAACTGTCGTAGAAACATCAAAATTTCACCATATGTTTGGGCGGTGAAATAGTAGAAAGATTATGATTTTTTTTTCCGGTGAGATCTAAAAAGCTCATTCGCTTCCAAATTGGCAGAAAATGAGAGAAGACCTAAAAAAAGTTCAGGACATCTCGTTTAATTTTGTTAAAAATATGTATCTCCTCCCATTAATAATGGAAATTATTATAAACGTTGTGATAAAAAAAACTAATAAAGGAAACTATTAATGTGATTGTTGTCATTTTATTGTTATTGGGAACTATCGCAGAAACATCAAAATTTAACGATATGTTTGGGAGGTGAAATAATAGAAAGATTATGAATTTTTTTTTCCGATGAGATCTCAAAGGATCATTCCCTTCCAAATTGGCAGAAAATGAGAGAAGACCTAAAAGAAGTTCAGGACATCTTGTTTAATTTTGTTACAATTACGTATCTCCTCCCATTAATAATGGAAATTATTATAAACGTTGTGATAAAAAAAATAATAAAGGAAACTATTAATGTGATTGTTGTCATTTTAACGTTATTGGTAACTATCGTAGAAACATCAAAATTTCACGATATGTTTGGGAGGTGAAATAATAGAAAGATTATGAATTTTTTTTTCCGGTGAGATCTAAAAAGATCATTCCCTTCCAAACTGGCATAAAATGAGAGAAGGCCTAAAAAAAGTTCAGGACATCTCGTTTAATTTTGTTAAAATTACGTATCTCCTCCCATTAATAATGGAAATTATTAGAAACGTTGTGATAAAAAAAACTAATAAAGGAAACTATTATTGTGATTGTTGTCGTTTTAACGTTATTGGTAACTATCGTAGAAACATCAAAATTTCACGATATGTTTGGGAGGTGAAATAATAGAAAGATTATGAATTTTTTTCCGGTGAGATCTAAAAATATCATTCCCTTCCAAATTGGCATAAAATGAGAGAAGACCTAAAAAAACTTCAGGACGTCTCGTTTAATTTTTTTAGAAAGACGTATCTCCTCTCATTAAAAATGGAAATTATTATAAATGTTGTGATAAAAAAAACTATTAAAGGAAACTATTAATGTGATTGTTGTCGTTTTAACGTTATTGGTAACTATCGTAGAAACATCAAAATTTCACGATATGTTTGGGAGGTGAAATAATAGAAAGATTAAGAATTTTTTTTCCGGTGAGATCTAAGAAGATCATTCCCTTCCAAATTGGCATAAAATGAGAGAAGACCTAAAAAAAGTTCAGGACATCTCGTTTAATTTTTTAAAAAATACGTATCTCCTCCCTTTAATAGTGGAAATTATTATAAATGTTGTGATAAAAAAACTAATAACGGAAACTATTAATGTGATTGTTGTCATTTTATCGTGATTGGTAACTATCGTAGAAACATCAAAATTTCACGATATGTTTGGGAGGTGAAATAATAGAAAGATTATGAATTTTTTTTTCCGGTGAGATCTAAAAAGATCATTCCCTTCCAAACTGGCATAAAATGAGAGAAGACCTAAAAAAAGTTCAGGACATCTCGTTTAATTTTGTTAAAATTACGTATCTCCTCCCATTAATAATGGAAATTATTAGAAACGTTGTGATAAAAAAAACTAATAAAGGAAACTATTATTGTGATTGTTGTCGTTTTAACGTTATTGGTAACTATCGTAGAAACATCAAAATTTCACGATATGTTTGGGAGGTGAAATAATAGAAAGATTATGAATTTTTTTTTCCGATGAGATCTCAAAGGATCATTCCCTTCCAAATTGGCAGAAAATGAGAGAAGACCTAAAAGAAGTTCAGGACATCTTGTTTAATTTTGTTACAATTACGTATCTCCTCCCATTAATAATGGAAATTATTATAAACGTTGTGATAAAAAAAATAATAAAGGAAACTATTAATGTGATTGTTGTCGTTTTAACGTTATTGGTAACTATCGTAGAAACATCAAAATTTCACGATATGTTTGGGAGGTGAAATAATAGAAAGATTATGAATTTTTTTTTCCGGTGAGATCTAAAAAGATCATTCCCTTCCAAACTGGCATAAAATGAGAGAAGACCTAAAAAAAGTTCAGGACATCTCGTTTAATTTTGTTAAAATTACGTATCTCCTCCCATTAATAATGGAAATTATTAGAAACGTTGTGATAAAAAAAACTAATAAAGGAAACTATTATTGTGATTGTTGTCGTTTTAACGTTATCGGTAACTATCGTAGAAACATCAAAATTTCACGATATGTTTGGGAGGTGAAATAATAGAAAGATTATGAATTTTTTTCCGGTGAGATCTAAAAATATCATTCCCTTCCAAATTGGCATAAAATGAGAGAAGACCTAAAAAAACTTCAGGACATCTCGTTTAATTTTTTTAGAAAGACGTATCTCCTCTCATTAAAAATGGAAATTATTATAAACGTTGTGATAAAAAAAACTATTAAAGGAAACTATTAATGTGATTGTTGTCGTTTTAACGTTATTGGTAACTATCGTAGAAACATCAAAATTTCACGATATGTTTGGGAGGTGAAATAATAGAAACATTATGATTTTTTTTTCCGGTGAGATCTAAAAATATCATTCCCTTCCCAATTGGCATAAAATGAGAGAAGACCTAAAAAAAGTTCAGGACATCTCGTTTAATTTTTTTAAAAATATGTATCTCCTCCCTTTAATAGTGGAAATTATTATAAATGTTGTGATAAAAAAACTAATAACGGAAACTATTAATGTGATTGTTGTCATTTTATCGTGATTGGTAACTATCGTAGAAACAACAAAATTTCACGATATGATTGGGAGGTGAAATAATAGAAAGATTAAGAATTTTTTTTCCGGTGAGATCTAAGAAGATCATTCCCTTCCAAATTGGCATAAAATGAGAGAAGACCTAAAAAAAGTTCAGGACATCTCGTTTAATTTTTTTAAAAATACGTATCTCCTCCCTTTAATAGTGGAAATTATTATAAATGTTGTGATAAAAAAACTAATAACGGAAACTATTAATGTGATTGTTGTCATTTTATCGTGATTGGTAACTATCGTAGAAACATCAAAATTTCACGATATGTTTGGGAGGTGAAATAATAGAAAGATTATGAATTTTTTTTTCCGGTGAGATCTAAAAAGATCATTCCCTTCCAAACTGGCATAAAATGAGAGAAGACCTAAAAAAAGTTCAGGACATCTCGTTTAATTTTGTTAAAATTACGTATCTCCTCCCATTAATAATGGAAATTATTAGAAACGTTGTGATAAAAAAAACTAATAAAGGAAACTATTATTGTGATTGTTGTCGTTTTAACGTTATTGGTAACTATCGTAGAAACATCAAAATTTCACGATATGTTTGGGAGGTGAAATAATAGAAAGATTATGAATTTTTTTTTCCGATGAGATCTCAAAGGATCATTCCCTTCCAAATTGGCAGAAAATGAGAGAAGACCTAAAAGAAGTTCAGGACATCTTGTTTAATTTTGTTACAATTACGTATCTCCTCCCATTAATAATGGAAATTATTATAAACGTTGTGATAAAAAAAATAATAAAGGAAACTATTAATGTGATTGTTGTCGTTTTAACGTTATTGGTAACTATCGTAGAAACATCAAAATTTCACGATATGTTTGGGAGGTGAAATAATAGAAAGATTATGAATTTTTTTTTCCGGTGAGATCTAAAAAGATCATTCCCTTCCAAACTGGCATAAAATGAGAGAAGACCTAAAAAAAGTTCAGGACATCTCGTTTAATTTTGTTAAAATTACGTATCTCCTCCCATTAATAATGGAAATTATTAGAAACGTTGTGATAAAAAAAACTAATAAAGGAAACTATTATTGTGATTGTTGTCGTTTTAACGTTATCGGTAACTATCGTAGAAACATCAAAATTTCACGATATGTTTGGGAGGTGAAATAATAGAAAGATTATGAATTTTTTTCCGGTGAGATCTAAAAATATCATTCCCTTCCAAATTGGCATAAAATGAGAGAAGACCTAAAAAAACTTCAGGACATCTCGTTTAATTTTTTTAGAAAGACGTATCTCCTCTCATTAAAAATGGAAATTATTATAAACGTTGTGATAAAAAAAACTATTAAAGGAAACTATTAATGTGATTGTTGTCGTTTTAACGTTATTGGTAACTATCGTAGAAACATCAAAATTTCACGATATGTTTGGGAGGTGAAATAATAGAAACATTATGATTTTTTTTTCCGGTGAGATCTAAAAATATCATTCCCTTCCCAATTGGCATAAAATGAGAGAAGACCTAAAAAAAGTTCAGGACATCTCGTTTAATTTTTTTAAAAATATGTATCTCCTCCCTTTAATAGTGGAAATTATTATAAATGTTGTGATAAAAAAACTAATAACGGAAACTATTAATGTGATTGTTGTCATTTTATCGTGATTGGTAACTATCGTAGAAACAACAAAATTTCACGATATGATTGGGAGGTGAAATAATAGAAAGATTAAGAATTTTTTTTCCGGTGAGATCTAAGAAGATCATTCCCTTCCAAATTGGCATAAAATGAGAGAAGACCTAAAAAAAGTTCAGGACATCTCGTTTAATTTTTTTAAAAATACGTATCTCCTCCCTTTAATAGTGGAAATTATTATAAATGTTGTGATAAAAAAACTAATAACGGAAACTATTAATGTGATTGTTGTCATTTTATCGTGATTGGTAACTATCGTAGAAACATCAAAATTTCACGATATGTTTGGGAGGTGAAATAATAGAAAGATTATGAATTTTTTTTTCCGGTGAGATCTAAAAAGATCATTCCCTTCCAAACTGGCATAAAATGAGAGAAGACCTAAAAAAAGTTCAGGACATCTCGTTTAATTTTGTTAAAATTACGTATCTCCTCCCATTAATAATGGAAATTATTAGAAACGTTGTGATAAAAAAAACTAATAAAGGAAACTATTATTGTGATTGTTGTCGTTTTAACGTTATTGGTAACTATCGTAGAAACATCAAAATTTCACGATATGTTTGGGAGGTGAAATAATAGAAAGATTATGAATTTTTTTTTCCGATGAGATCTCAAAGGATCATTCCCTTCCAAATTGGCAGAAAATTAGAGAAGACCTAAAAGAAGTTCAGGACATCTTGTTTAATTTTGTTACAATTACGTATCTCCTCCCATTAATAATGGAAATTATTATAAACGTTGTGATAAAAAAAATAATAAAGGAAACTATTAATGTGATTGTTGTCGTTTTAACGTTATTGGTAACTATCGTAGAAACATCAAAATTTCACGATATGTTTGGGAGGTGAAATAATAGAAACATTATGATTTTTTTTTCCGGTGAGATCTAAAAATATCATTCCCTTCCCAATTGGCATAAAATGAGAGAAGACCTAAAAAAAGTTCAGGACATCTCGTTTAATTTTTTTAAAAATATGTATCTCCTCCCTTTAATAGTGGAAATTATTATAAATGTTGTGATAAAAAAACTAATAACGGAAACTATTAATGTGATTGTTGTCATTTTATCGTGATTGGTAACTATCGTTGAAACAACAAAATTTCACGATATGATTGGGAGGTGAAATAATAGAAAGATTATGAATTTTTTTTCCGGTGAGATCTAAGAAGATCATTCCCTTCCAAATTGGCATAAAATGAGAGAAGACCTAAAAAAAGTTCAGGACATCTCGTTTAATTTTTTTAAAAATACGTATCTCCTCCCTTTAATAGTGGAAATTATTATAAATGTTGTGATAAAAAAACTAATAACGGAAACTATTAATGTGATTGTTGTCATTTTATCGTGATTGGTAACTATCGTAGAAACATCAAAATTTCACGATATGTTTGGGAGGTGAAATAATAGAAAGATTATGAATTTTTTTTTCCGGTGAGATCTAAAAAGATCATTCCCTTCCAAACTGGCATAAAATGAGAGAAGACCTAAAAAAAGTTCAGGACATCTCGTTTAATTTTTTTAAAATTACGTATCTCCTCCCATTAATAATGGAAATTATTAGAAACGTTGTGATAAAAAAAACTAATAAAGGAAACTATTATTGTGATTGTTGTCGTTTTAACGTTATTGGTAACTATCGTAGAAACATCAAAATTTCACGATATGTTTGGGAGGTGAAATAATAGAAAGATTATGAATTTTTTTCCGGTGAGATCTAAAAATATCATTCCCTTCCAAATTGGCATAAAATGAGAGAAGACCTATAAAAACTTCAGGACATCTCGTTTAATTTTGTTAGAAAGACGTATCTCCTCTCATTAATAATGGAAATTATTTTAAACGTTGTGATAAAAAAAACTATTAAAGGAAACTATTAATGTGATTGTTGTCGTTTTAACGTTATTGGTAACTATCGTAGAAACATCAAAATTTCACGATATGTTTGGGAGGTGAAATAATAGAAACATTATGATTTTTTTTTTCCGGTGAGATCTAAAAATATCATTCCCTTCCCAATTGGCATAAAATGAGAGAAGACCTAAAAAAAGTTCAGGACATCTCGTTTAATTTTTTTAAAAATATGTATCTCCTCCCTTTAATAGTGGAAATTATTATAAATGTTGTGATAAAAAAACTAATAACGGAAACTATTAATGTGATTGTTGTCATTTTATTGTTATTGGTAACTATCGTAGAAACAACAAAATTTCACGATATGATTGGGAGGTGAAATAATAGAAAGATTATGAATTTTTTTTCCGGTGAGATTTAAGAAGATCATTCCCTTCCAAATTGGCATAAAATGAGAGAATACCTAAAAAAAGTTCAGGACATCTCGTTTAATTTTTTTAAAAATACGTATCTCCTCCCTTTAATAGTGGAAATTATTATAAATGTTATGATAAAAAAACTAATAACGGAAACTATTAATGTGATTGTTGTCATTTTATCGGGATTGGTAACTATCGTAGAAACAACAAAATTTCACGATATGTTTGGGAGGTGAAATAATAGAAAGATTATGAATTTTTTTTCCGGTGAGATCTAAAAATATCATTCCCTTCCAAATTGGCATAATATGAGAGAAGACCTAAAAAAAGTTCAGGACATCTCGTTTAATTTTCTTAAAATTACGTATCTCCTCCCATTAATAATGGAAATTATTATAAACGTTGTGATAAAAAAAAACTATTAAAGGAAACTATTAATGTGATTGTTGTCGTTTTAACGTTATTCGGAACTATGGTAGAAACATCAAAATTTAACGATATGTTTGGGAGGTGAAATAATAGAAAGATTATGAATTTTTTTTTTCCGGTGAGATCTAAAAAGATCATTCCCTTCCAAACTGGCATAAAATGAGAGAAGACCTAAAAAAAGTTCAGGACATCTCGTTTAATTTTGTTAAAATTACGTATCTCCTCCCATTAATAATGGAAATTATTAGAAACGTTGTGATAAAAAAAACTAATAAAGGAAACTATTATTCTGATTGTTGTCGTTTTAACGTTATTGGTAACTATCGTAGAAACATCAAAATTTCACGATATGTTTGGGAGGTGAAATAATAGAAAGATTATGAATTTTTTTCCGGTGAGATCTAAAAATATCATTCCCTTCCAAATTGGCATAAAATGAGAGAAGACCTAAAAAAAGTTCAGGACATCTCCTTTAATTTTTTTAGAAAGACGTATCTCCTCTCATTAATAATGGAAATTATTATAAACGTTGTGATAAAAAAAACTATTAAAGGAAACTATTAATGTGATTGTTGTCGTTTTAACGTTATTGGTAACTATCGTAGAAACATCAAAATTTCACGATATGTTTGGGAGGTGAAATAATAGAAACATTATGATTTTTTTTTTCCGGTGAGATCTAAAAATATCATTCCCTTCCCAATTGGCATAAAATGAGAGAAGACCTAAAAAAAGTTCAGGACATCTCGTTTAATTTTTTTAAAAATATGTATCTCCTCCCTTTAATAGTGGAAATTATTATAAATGTTGTGATAAAAAAACTAATAACGGAAACTATTAATGTGATTGTTGTCATTTTATCGTGATTGGTAACTATCGTAGAAACAACAAAATTTCACGATATGATTGGGAGGTGAAATAATAGAAAGATTATGAATTTTTTTTCCGGTGAGATCTAAGAAGATCATTCCCTTCCAAATTGGCATAAAATGAGAGAAGACCTAAAAAAAGTTCAGGACATCTCGTTTAATTTTTTTAAAAATACGTATCTCCTCCCTTTAATAGTGGAAATTATTATAAATGTTGTGATAAAAAAACTAATAACGTAAACTATTAATGTGATTGTTGTCATTTTATCGTGATTGGTAACTATCGTAGAAACAACAAAATTTCACGATATGTTTGGGAGGTGAAATAATAGAAAGATTATGAATTTTTTTTCCGGTGAGATCTAAAAATATCATTCCTATCCAAATTGGCATAAAATGAGAGAAGACCTAAAAAAAGTTCAGGACATCTCGTTTAATTTTCTTAAAATTACGTATCTCCTCCCATTAATAATGGAAATTATTATAAACGTTGTGATAAAAAAGCTAATAAAGGAAACTATTAATGTGACTGTTGTCGTTTTAACGTTATTGGGAACTATCGTAGAAACATCAAAATTTAACGATATGTTTGGGAGGTGAAATAATAGAAAGATTATGAATTTTTTTTTTCCGGTGAGATCTAAAAAGATCATTCCCTTCCAAATTGGCATAAAATGAGAGAAGACCTAAAAAAAGTTCAGGACATCTCGTTTAATTTTTTTAGAAATACGTATCTCCTCTCATTAATAATGGAAATTATTATAAACGTTGTGATAAAAAAACTAATAACGGAAACTATTAATGTGATTGTTGTCATTTTATTGTTATTGGTAACTATCGTAGAAACAACAAAATTTCACGATATGATTGGGAGGTGAAATAATAGAAAGATTATGAATTTTTTTTCCGGTGAGATTTAAGAAGATCATTCCCTTCCAAATTGGCATAAAATGAGAGAAGACCTAAAAAAAGTTCAGGACATCTCGTTTAATTTTTTTAAAAATACGTATCTCCTCCCTTTAATAGTGAAAATTATTATAAATGTTGTGATAAAAAAACTAATAACGGAAACTATTAATGTGATTGTTGTCATTTTATCGTGATTGGTAACTATCGTAGAAACAACAAAATTTCACGATATGTTTGGGAGGTGAAATAATAGAAAGATTATGAATTTTTTTCCGGTGAGATCTAAAAATATCATTCCTATCCAAATTGGCATAAAATGAGAGAAGACCTAAAAAAAGTTCAGGACATCTCGTTTAATTTTCTTAAAATTACGTATCTCCTCCCATTAATAATGGAAATTATTATAAACGTTGTGATAAAAAAGCTAATAAAGGAAACTATTAATGTGACTGTTGTCGTTTTAACGTTATTGGGAACTATCGTAGAAACATCAAAATTTAACGATATGTTTGGGAGGTGAAATAATAGAAAGATTATGAATTTTTTTTTTTCCGGTGAGATCTAAAAAGATCATTCCCTTCCAAATTGGCATAAAATGAGAGAAGACCTAAAAAAAGTTCAGGACATCTCGTTTAATTTTTTTAGAAATACGTATCTCCTCTCATTAATAATGGAAATTATTATAAACGTTGTGATAAAAAAACTAATAAAGGAAACTATTAATGTGATTGTTGTCATTTTAACGTGATTGGTAACTGTCGTAGAAACATCAAAATTTCACGATATGTTTGGGTGGTGAAATAGTAGAAAGATTATGATTTTTTTTTCCGGTGAGATCAAAAAAGCTCATGCCCTTCCAAATTGGCAGAAAATGAGAGAAGACCTAAAAAAAGTTCGGGACATCTCGTTTAATTTTGTTAAAAATACGTATCTCCTCCCATTAATAATGGTAATTATTATAAACGTTGTGATAAAAAAAACTATTAAAGAAAACTATTAATGTGATTATTGTCATTTTAACGTTATTGGGAACTATGGTAGAAACATCAAAATTTAACGATATGTTTGGGAGGTGAAATAATAGAAAGATTATCAATTTTTTTTCCGGTGAGATCTAAAAAGATCATTCCCTTCCAAATTGGCAAAAATGAGGGAAGACCTAAAAAAAGTTCAAAACATCTCGTTTAATTTTGTTAAAAATACGTATCTCCTCCCATTAATAATGGAAATTATTATAAACGTTGTGATAAAAAAAACTAATAAAGGAAACTATTAATGTGATTGTTGTCATTTTAACGTTATTGGTAACTATCGTAGAAACATCAAAATTTCACGATATGCTTGGGAGGTGAAATAATAGAAACATTATGATTTTTTTTCCGGTGAGATCTAAAAAGATCATTCCCTTCCAAATTGGCATAAAATGATAGAAGACCTAAAAAAATTTCAGGATATCTCGTTTAATTTTATTAAAAATACATATCTCCTCTCATTAACAATGGAAATTATTATAAACGTTGTGATAAAAAAAAAACTAATAAAGGAAACTATTGATGTGATTGTTGTCGTTTTAACGTTATTGGTAACTATCGTAGAAACATCAAAATTTCTCGATATGTTTGGGAGGTGAAATAATAGAAAGATTATGAATTTTTTTTCCGGTGAGATCTAAAAATATCATAACCTTCCAAATTGGCATAAAATGAGAGAAGACCTAAAAAAAGTTCAGGACATCTCGTTTAATTTTCTTAAAAATACGAATCTCCTACCATTAATAATGGAAATTATTATAAACGTTGTGATAAAAAAAACTAATAAAGGAAACTATTAATGTGATTGTTGTCGTTTTAACGTTATTGGTAACTATCGTAGAAACATCAAAATTTCACAATATGTTTGCGAGGTGAAATAATAGAAAGATTATGATTTTTTTTTTCCGGTGAGATCTAAAAAAATCATTCCCTTCCAAATTGGCATAAAATGAGAGAAGACCTAAAAAAAGTTCAGGACATCTCATTTAATTTTGTTAAAATTACGTATCTCCTCCCATTAATAATGGAAATTATTATAAACGTTGTGATAAAAAAAAACTAATAAAGGAAACTATTAATGTGATTGTTGTCGTTTTAACGTTATTGGGAACTATCGTAGAAACATCAAAATTTAACGATATGTTTGGGAGGTGAAATAATAGAAAGATTATGATTTTTTTTTCCGGTGAGATCTAAAAACATCATTCCCTTCCAAATTGGCATAAAATGAGAGAAGATCTAAAAAAAGTTCAGGACATCTCGTTTAATTTTTAAAAAATACGTATCTCCTCTCATTAATAATGGAAATTATTATAAACGTTGTGATAAAAAAACTAATAAAGGAAACTATTAATGTGATTGTTGTCATTTTAACGTGATTGGTAACTGTCGTAGAAACATCAAAATTTCACGATATGTTTGGGCGGTGAAATAGTAGAAAGATTATGATTTTTTTTTCCGGTGAGATCAAAAAAGCTCATTCCCTTCCAAATTGGCAGAAAATGAGAGAAGACCTAAAAAAAGTTCAAGACATCTCGTTTAATTTTGTTAAAAATATGTATCTCCTCCCATTAATAATGGAAATTATTATAAACGTTGTGATAAAAAAAAATTATTAAAGGAAACTATTAATGTGATTGTTGTCGTTTTAACGTTATTCGGAACTATGGTAGAAACATCAAAATTTAACGATATGTTTGGGAGGTGAAATAATAGAAAGATTATGAATTTTTTTTCCGGTGAGATCTAAAAAGATCATTCCCTTCCAAATTGGCATAAAATGAGAGAAGACCTAAAAAAAGTTTAGGATATCTCGTTTAATTTTGTTAAAAATACGTATCTCCTCTCATTAATAATGGAAATTATTGTATAAAAAAAACTAATAAAGGAAACTGTTAATGTGATTATTTTCGTTTTAATGTGATTGGTAATTGTCGTAGAAACATCAAAATTTGTTTGGGAGGTGCAATAATAAAAAGATTATCATTTTTTTCTGGTGAGATCTGAAAAGATCATTCCCTTCCAAATTGGCATAAAATGAGAGAAGACCTAAAAAAAGTTCAGGATATCTCGTTTAATTTTGTTAAAAATACGTATCTCCTCTCATTAACAATGGAAATTATTGTAAACATTGTGATTAAAAAAACTAAATAAGGAAATTGTTAATGTGATTGTTGTCATTTTAATGTGATTGGTAATTGTCGTAGAAACGTCAAAATTTGTTTGGGAGGTGCAATAATAAAAAGATTATGATTTTTTTCGGGTGAGAACTGAAAAGATCATTCCCTTCCAAATTGGCATAAAATGAGAGAAGACCTAGAAAAAGTTCAGGATATCTCGTTTAATTTTGTTAAAAATACGTATCTCCTCTCATTAATAATGGAAATTATTGTAAACATTGTGATTAAAAAAACTAAATAAGGAAATTGTTAATGTGATTGTTGTCATTTTAATGTGATTGTAATTGTCGTAGAAACATCAAAATTTGTTTGGGAGGTGCAATAATAAAAAGATTATGATTTTTTTTCTGGTGAGAACTGAAAAGATCATTCCCTTCCAAATTGGCATAAAATGAGAGAAGAGCTAAAAAAAGTTTAGGATATCTCATTTAATTTTGTTAAAAATACGTATCTCCTCTCATTAATAATGGAAATTATTGTATAAAAAAAACTAATAAAGGAAACTGTTAATGTGATTATTTTCATTTTAATGTGATTGGTAATTGTCGTAGAAACATCAAAATTTGTTTGGGAGGTGCAACAATAAAAAGATTATCATTTTTTTCTGGTGAGAACTAAAAAGATCATTCCCTTCCAAATTGGCATAAAATGAGAGCAGACCTAAAAAAAGTTCAGGATATCTCGTTTAATATTGTTAAAAATACGTATCTCCTCTCATTAATAATGGAAATTATTGTCTAAAAAAAACTAATAAAGGAAACTGTTAATGTGATTATTGTCGTTTTATTGTGATTGGTAATTGTCGTAGAAATAAGAAAATTTGTTTGGGAGGTGCAATAATAAAAAGATTATGATTTTTTTTCTGGTGAGATCTGAAAAGATCATTCCCTTCCAAATTGGCATAAAATGAGAGAAGACCTAAAAAAAGTTCAGGATATCTCATTTAATTTTGTTAAAAATACGTATCTCCTCTCATTAATAATGGAAATTATTGTATAAAAAAAACTAATAAAGGAAATGGTTAATGTGATTATTGTCATTTTAATGTGATTGGTAATTGTCGTAGAAACATGAAAATTTGTTTGGGAGGAGCAATAATAACAAGATTATGATTTTTTTCTGGTGAGATCTGAAAAGATCAGTCCCTTCCAAATTGGCATAAAATGAGAGAAGACCTAAAAAAATTTCAGGATATCTCGTTTAATTTTGTTAAAAATACGTATCTTCTCTCATTAATAATGGAAATTGTTATTAACGTTGTCATAAAATAACTAATAAAGGAAACTATTAATGTGATTGTTGTGATTTTAATGTGATTGGTAGTTGTCGTAGAAACATCGAATTTTGTTTGGGAGGAGAAATAATAAAAAGATTATGATTTTTTTCTGGTGAGATCTGAAAAGATCATTCCCTTCCAAATTGGCATAAAATGAGAGAAGACCTAAAAAATTTTCAGGATATCTCGTTTAATTTTGTTAAAAATACGTATCTTCTCTCATTAAGAATGGAAATTGTTATTAACGTTGTGATAAAAAAACTAATAAAGGAATCTGTTAATGTGATTGTTGTCATTTTAATGTGATTGGTAGTTGTCGTAGAAACATCAAATTTTGTTTGGGAGGAGAAATAATAAAAAGATTATGATCTTTTTCTGGTGAGATTTGAAAAGATCATTCCCTTCCAAATTGGCATAAAATGAGAGAAGACCTAAAAAAAGTTCAGGATATCTCGTTTAATTTTGTTAAAAATACGTATCTCCTCTCATTAATAATGGAAATTATTGTAAACATTGTGATTAAAAAAACTAAATAAGGAAATTGTTAATGTGATTGTTGTCATTTTAATGTGATTGGTAATTGTCGTAGAAACGTCAAAATTTGTTTGGGAGGTGCAATAATAAAAAGATTATGATTTTTTTCTGGTGAGAACTGAAAAGATCATTCCCTTCCAAATTGGCATAAAATGAGAGAAGACCTAAAAAAAGTTTAGGATATCTCGTTTAATTTTGTTAAAAATACGTATCTCCTCTCATTAATAATGAAAATTATTGTAAACATTGTGATTAAAAAAACTAAATAAGGAAATTGTTAATTTGATTGTTGTCATTTTAATGTGATTGTAATTGTCGTAGAAACATCAAAATTTGTTTGGGAGGTGCAATAATAAAAAGATTATGATTTTTTTCTGGTGAGAACTGAAAAGATCATTCTCTTCCAAATTGGCATAAAATGAGAGAAGACCTAAAAAAAGTTTAGGATATCTCGTTTAATTTTGTTAAAAATACGTATCTCCTCTCATTAATAATGGAAATTATTGTATAAAAAAAAACTAATAAAGGAAACTGTTAATGTGATTATTGTCGTTTTAATGTGATTGGTAATTGTCGTAGAAACATCAAAATTTGTTTGGGAGGTGCAATAATAAAAATGTTATCATTTTTTTCTGGTGAGATCTGAAAAGATCATTCCCTTCCAAATTGGCATAAAATGAGAGAAGACCTAAAAAAAGTTCAGGATATCTCGTTTAATTTTGTTAAAAATACGTATCTCCTCTCATTAACAATGGAAATTATTGTAAACATTGTGATTAAAAAAACTAAATAAGGAAATTGTTAATGTGATTGTTGTCATTTTAATCTGATTGGTAATTGTCGTAGAAACGTCAAAATTTGTTTGGGAGGTGCAATAATAAAATGATTATCATTTTTTTCTGGTGAGAACTAAAAAGATCATTCCCTTCCAAATTGGCAAAAAATGAGAGAAGACCTAAAAAAAGTTCAGGATATCTCGTTTAATTTTGTTAAAAATACGTATCTCCTCTCATTAATAATGGAAATTATTGTATAAAAAAAACTAATAAAGGAAACTGTTAATGTGATTATTGTCGTTTTAATGTGATTGGTAATTGTCGTAGAAACATCAAAATTTGTTTGGGCGGTGCAATAATAAAAATGTTATCATTTTTTTCTGGTGAGATCTGAAAAGATCATTCCCTTCCAAATTGGCACAAAATGAGAGAAGACCTAAAAAAAGTTCAGGATATCTCGTTTAATTTTGTTAAAAATACGTATCTCCTCTCATTAACAATGGAAATTATTGTAAATATTGTGATTAAAAAAACTAAATAAGGAAATTGTTAATGTGATTGCTGTCATTTTAATGTGATTGGTAATTGTCGTAGAAACGTCAAAATTTGTTTGGGAGGTGCAATAATAAAAAGATTATCATTTTTTTCTGGTGAGAACTAAAAAGATCATTCCCTTCCAAATTGGCATAAAATGAGAGAAGACCTAAAAAAAGTTCAGGATATCTCGTTTAATTTTGTTAAAAATATGTATCTCCTCTCATTAAAAATGGAAATTATTGTATAAAAAAAACTAATAAAGGAAACTGTTAATGTGATTATTGTCGTTTTTTTGTGATTGGTAATTGTCGTAGAAACAAGAAAATTTGTTTGGGAGGTGCAATAATAAAAAGATTATGATTTTTTTTCTGGTGAGATCTGAAAAGATCATTCCCTTCCAAATTGGCATAAAATGAGAGAAGACCTAAAAAAATTTCAGGATATCTCGTTTAATTTTGTTAAAAATATGTATCTCCTCTCATTAAGAATGGAAATTGTTATTAACGTTGTGATAAAAAAACTAATAAAGGAAACTATTAATGTGATTGTTGTGATTTTAATGTGATTGGTAGTTGTCGTAGAAACGTCAAATTTTGTTTGGGAGGAGAAATAATAAAAAGATTATGATTTTTTTCTGGTGAGATCTGAAAAGATCATTCCCTTCGAAATTGGCATAAAATGAGACAAGACCTAAAAAAAGTTCAGGATATCTCGTTTAATTTTGTTAAAAATACGTATCTCCTCTCATTAATAACCGAAATTATTATAAACGTTGTGATAACAAAACTAATAAAGGAAATTGTTAATGTGATTGTTGTCATTTTAATGTGATTGTAATTGTCGTAGAAATATCAAAATTTGTTTGGGAGGTGCAATAATAAAAAGATTATGATTTTTTTCTGGTGAGAACTGAAAAGATCATTCCCTTCCAAATTGGCATAAAATGAGAGAAGACCTAAAAAAAGTTTAGGATATCTCGTTTAATTTTGTTAAAAATACGTATCTCCTCTCATTAATAATGGAAATTATTGTATAAAAAAAACTAATAAAGGAAACTGTTAATGTGATTATTGTCGTTTTAATGTGATTGGTAATTGTCGTAGAAACATCAAAATTTGTTTGGGCGGTGCAATAATAAAAATGTTATCATTTTTTTCTGGTGAGATCTGAAAAGATCATTCCCTTCCAAATTGGCACAAAATGAGAGAAGACCTAAAAAAAGTTCAGGATATCTCGTTTAATTTTGTTAAAAATACGTATCTCCTCTCATTAACAATGGAAATTATTGTAAATATTGTGATTAAAAAAACTAAATAAGGAAATTGTTAATGTGATTGTTGTCATTTTAATGTGATTGGTAATTGTCGTAGAAACGTCAAAATTTGTTTGGGAGGTGCAATAATAAAAAGATTATTATTTTTTTCTGGTGAGAACTAAAAAGATCATTCCCTTCCAAATTGGCATAAAATGAGAGAAGACCTAAAAAAAGTTCAGGATATCTCGTTTAATTTTGTTAAAAATATGTATCTCCTCTCATTAAAAATGGAAATTATTGTATAAAAAAAACTAATAAAGGAAACTGTTAATGTGATTATTGTCGTTTTATTGTGATTGGTAATTGTCGTAGAAACAAGAAAATTTGTTTGGGAGGTGCAATAATAAAAAGATTATGATTTTTTTTCTGGTGAGATCTGAAAAGATCATTCCCTTCCAAATTGGCATAAAATGAGAGAAGACCTAAAAAAATTTCAGGATATCTCATTTAATTTTGTTAAAAATATGTATCTCCTTTCATTAAGAATGGAAATTGTTATTAACGTTGTGATAAAAAAACTAATAAAGGAAACTATTAATGTGATTGTTGTGATTTTAATGTGATTGGTAGTTGTCGTAGAAACATCAAATTTTGTTTGGGAGGAGAAATAATAAAAAGATTATGATTTTTTTCTGGTGAGATCTGAAAAGATCATTCCCTTCGAAATTGGCATAAAATGAGACAAGACCAAAAAAAAGTTCAGGATATCCCGTTTAATTTTGTTAAAAATACGTATCTCCTCTCATTAATAATGGAAATTATTGTAAACATTGTGATTAAAAAAACTAAATAAGGAAATTGTTAATGTGATTGTTGTCATTTTAATGTGATTGTAATTGTCGTAGAAACATCAAAATTTGTTTGGGAGGTGCAATAATAAAAAGATTATCATTTTTTTCTGGTGAGAACTGAAAAGATCATTCCCTTCCAAATTGGCATAAAATGAGAGAAGACCTAAAAAAGTTTAGGATATCTCGTTTAATTTTGTTAAAAATACGTATCTCCTCTCATTAATAATGGAAATTATTGTATAAAAAAAACTAATAAAGGAAACTGTTAATGTGATTATTGTCGTTTTAATGTGATTGGTAATTGTCGTAGAAACATCAAAATTTGTTTGGGCGGTGCAATAATAAAAATGTTATCATTTTTTTCTGGTGAGATCTGAAAAGATCATTCCCTTCCAAATTGGCACAAAATGAGAGAAGACCTAAAAAAAGTTCAGGATATCTCGTTTAAT
This sequence comes from Pueraria montana var. lobata, assembly GCA_026413185.1. Lineage (NCBI taxonomy): Eukaryota > Viridiplantae > Streptophyta > Magnoliopsida > Fabales > Fabaceae > Pueraria > Pueraria montana. Next base: position 1,608,805 of record JAOZWA010000174.1, read on the forward strand.
TTTGTTAAAAATACGTATCTCCTCTCATTAACAATGGAAATTATTGTAAATATTGTGATTAAAAAAACTAAATAAGGAAATTATTAATGTGATTGTTGTCATTTTAATGAGATTGGTAATTGTCGTAGAAACGTCAAAATTTGTTTGGGAGGTGCAATAATAAAAAGATTATCATTTTTTTCTGGTGAGAACTAAAAAGATCATTCCCTTCCAAATTGGCATAAAATGAGAGAAGACCTAAAAAAAGTTCAGGATATCTCGTTTAATTTTGTTAAAAGTATGTATCTCCTCTCATTAAAAATGGAAATTATTGTATAAAAAAAACTTATAAAGGAAACTGTTAATGTGATTATTGTCGTTTTATTGTGATTGGTAATTGTCGTAGAAACAAGAAAATTTGTTTGGGAGGTGCAATAATAAAAAGATTATGATTTTTTTTTTGGTGAGATCTGAAAAGATCATTCCCTTCCAAATTGGCATAAAATGAGAGAAGACCTAAAAAAAGTTCAGGATATCTCATTTAATTTTGTTAAAAATACGTATCTCCTCTCATTAATAATGGAAATTATTGTATAAAAAAAACTAATAAAGGAAACTGTTAATGTGATTATTGTCGTTTTAATGTGATTGGTAATTGTCGTAGAAACATCAAAATTTGTTTGGGCGGTGCAATAATAAAAATGTTATCATTTTTTTCTGGTGAGATCTGAAAAGATCATTCCCTTCCAAATTGGCACAAAATGAGAGAAGACCTAAAAAAAGTTCAGGATATCTCGTTTAATTTTGTTAAAAATACGTATCTCCTCTCATTAACAATGGAAATTATTGTAAATATTGTGATTAAAAAAACTAAATAAGGAAATTATTAATGTGATTGTTGTCATTTTAATGAGATTGGTAATTGTCGTAGAAACGTCAAAATTTGTTTGGGAGGTGCAATAATAAAAAGATTATCATTTTTTTCTGGTGAGAACTAAAAAGATCATTCCCTTCCAAATTGGCATAAAATGAGAGAAGACCTAAAAAAAGTTCAGGATATCTCGTTTAATTTTGTTAAAAATATGTATCTCCTCTCATTAAAAATGGAAATTATTGTATAAAAAAAACTTATAAAGGAAACTGTTAATGTGATTATTGTCGTTTTATTGTGATTGGTAATTGTCGTAGAAACAAGAAAATTTGTTTGGGAGGTGCAATAATAAAAAGATTATGATTTTTTTTTTGGTGAGATCTGAAAAGATCATTCCCTTCCAAATTGGCATAAAATGAGAGAAGACCTAAAAAAAGTTCAGGATATCTCATTTAATTTTGTTAAAAATACGTATCTCCTCTCATTAATAATGGAAATTATTGTATAAAAAAAACTAATAAAGGAAACTGTTAATGTGATTATTGTCGTTTTAATGTGATTGGTAATTGTCGTAGAAACATCAAAATTTGTTTGGGCGGTGCAATAATAAAAATGTTATCATTTTTTTCTGGTGAGATCTGAAAAGATCATTCCCTTCCAAATTGGCACAAAATGAGAGAAGACCTAAAAAAAGTTCAGGATATCTCGTTTAATTTTGTTAAAAATACGTATCTCCTCTCATTAACAATGGAAATTATTGTAAATATTGTGATTAAAAAAACTAAATAAGGAAATTGTTAATGTGATTGTTGTCATTTTATTGTGATTGGTAATTGTCGTAGAAACGTCAAAATTTGTTTGGGAGGTGCAATAATAAAAAGATTATCATTTTTTTCTGGTGAGAACTAAAAAGATCATTCCCTTCCAAATTGGCATAAAATGAGAGAAGACCTAAAAAAAGTTCAGGATATCTCGTTTAATTTTGTTAAAAATATGTATCTCCTCTCATTAAAAATGGAAATTATTGTATAAAAAAACTAATAAAGGAAACTGTTAATGTGATTATTGTCGTTTTATTGTGATTGGTAATTGTCGTAGAAACAAGAAAATTTGTTTGGGAGGTGCAATAATAAAAAGATTATGATTTTTTTTCTGGTGAGATCTGAAAAGATCATTCCCTTCCAAATTGGCATAAAATGAGAGAAGACCTAAAAAAAGTTCAGGATATCTCATTTAATTTTGTTAAAAATACGTATCTCCTCTCATTAATAATGGAAATTATTGTATAAAAAAAACTAATAAAGGAAATGGTTAATGTGATTATTGTCATTTTAATGTGATTGGTAATTGTCGTAGAAACATGAAAATTTGTTTGGGAGGTGCAACAATAACAAGATTACGATTTTTTTCTGGTGAGATCTGAAAAGATCATTCCCTTCCAAATTGGCATAAAATGAGAGAAGACCTAAAAAAATTTCAGGATATCTCATTTAATTTTGTTAAAAATATGTATCTCCTTTCATTAAGAATGGAAATTGTTATTAACGTTGTGATAAAAAAACTAATAAAGGAAACTATTAATGTGATTGTTGTGATTTTAATGTGATTGGTAGTTGTCGTAGAAACATCAAATTTTGTTTGGGAGGAGAAATAATAAAAAGATTATGATTTTTTTCTGGTGAGATCTGAAAAGATCATTCCCTTCGAAATTGGCATAAAATGAGACAAGACCAAAAAAAAGTTCAGGATATCCCGTTTAATTTTGTTAAAAATACGTATCTCCTCTCATTAATAATGGAAATTATTGTAAACATTGTGATTAAAAAAACTAAATAAGGAAATTGTTAATGTGATTGTTGTCATTTTAATGTGATTGTAATTGTCGTAGAAACATCAAAATTTGTTTGGGAGGTGCAATAATAAAAAGATTATCATTTTTTTCTGGTGAGAACTGAAAAGATCATTCCCTTCCAAATTGGCATAAAATGAGAGAAGACCTAAAAAAGTTTAGGATATCTCGTTTAATTTTGTTAAAAATACGTATCTCCTCTCATTAATAATGGAAATTATTGTATAAAAAAAACTAATAAAGGAAACTGTTAATGTGATTATTGTCATTTTAATGTGATTGGTAATTGTCGTAGAAACATCAAAATTTGTTTGGGCGGTGCAATAATAAAAATGTTATCATTTTTTTCTGGTGAGATCTGAAAAGATCATTCCCTTCCAAATTGGCACAAAATGAGAGAAGACCTAAAAAAAGTTCAGGATATCTCGTTTAATTTTGTTAAAAATACGTATCTCCTCTCATTAACAATGGAAATTATTGTAAATATTGTGATTAAAAAAACTAAATAAGGAAATTATTAATGTGATTGTTGTCATTTTAATGAGATTGGTAATTGTCGTAGAAACGTCAAAATTTGTTTGGGAGGTGCAATAATAAAAAGATTATCATTTTTTTCTGGTGAGAACTAAAAAGATCATTCCCTTCCAAATTGGCATAAAATGAGAGAAGACCTAAAAAAAGTTCAGGATATCTCGTTTAATTTTGTTAAAAATATGTATCTCCTCTCATTAAAAATGGAAATTATTGTATAAAAAAAACTTATAAAGGAAACTGTTAATGTGATTATTGTCGTTTTATTGTGATTGGTAATTGTCGTAGAAACAAGAAAATTTGTTTGGGAGGTGCAATAATAAAAAGATTATGATTTTTTTTTTGGTGAGATCTGAAAAGATCATTCCCTTCCAAATTGGCATAAAATGAGAGAAGACCTAAAAAAAGTTCAGGATATCTCATTTAATTTTGTTAAAAATACGTATCTCTTCTCATTAATAATGGAAATTATTGTATAAAAAAAACTAATAAAGGAAATGGTTAATGTGATTATTGTCATTTTAATGTGATTGGTAATTGTCGTAGAAACATGAAAATTTGTTTGGGAGGTGCAATAATAACAAGATTACGATTTTTTTCTGGTGAGATCTGAAAAGATCATTCCCTTCCAAATTGGCATAAAATGAGAGAAGACCTAAAAAAATTTCAGGATATCTCGTTTAATTTTGTTAAAAATATGTATCTCCTCTCATTAAGAATGGAAATTGTTATTAACGTTGTGATAAAAAAACTAATAAAGGAAACTATTAATGTGATTGTTGTGATTTTAATGTGATTGGTAGTTGTCGTAGAAACATCAAATTTTGTTTGGGAGGAGAAATAATAAAAAGATTATGATTTTTTTCTGGTGAGATCTGAAAAGATCATTCCCTTCGAAATTGGCATAAAATGAGACAAGACCAAAAAAAAGTTCAGGATATCCCGTTTAATTTTGTTAAAAATACGTATCTCCTCTCATTAATAATGGAAATTATTGTAAACATTGTGATTAAAAAAACTAAATAAGGAAATTGTTAATGTGATTGTTGTCATTTTAATGTGATTGTAATTGTCGTAGAAACATCAAAATTTGTTTGGGAGGTGCAATAATAAAAAGATTATGATTTTTTTCTGGTGAGAACTGAAAAGATCATTCCCTTCCAAATTGGCATAAAATGAGAGAAGACCTAAAAAAAGTTTAGGATATCGCGTTTAATTTTGTTAAAAATACGTATCTCCTCTCATTAATAATGGAAATTATTGTATAAAAAAAACTAATAAAGGAAACTGTTAATGTGATTATTGTCGTTTTAATGTGATTGGTAATTGTCGTAGAAACATCAAAATTTGTTTGGGCGGTGCAATAATAAAAATGTTATCATTTTTTTCTGGTGAGATCTGAAAAGATCATTCCCTTCCAAATTGGCACAAAATGAGAGAAGACCTAAAAAAAGTTCAGGATATCTCGTTTAATTTTGTTAAAAATATGTATCTCCTCTCATTAACAATGGAAATTATTGTAAATATTGTGATTAAAAAAACTAAATAAGGAAATTGTTAATGTGATTGTTGTCATTTTAATGTGATTGGTAATTGTCGTAGAAACGTCAAAATTTGTTTGGGAGGTGCAATAATAAAAAGATTATTATTTTTTTCTGGTGAGAACTAAAAAGATCATTCCCTTCCAAATTGGCATAAAATGAGAGAAGACCTAAAAAAAGTTCAGGATATCTCGTTTAATTTTGTTAAAAATATGTATCTCCTCTCATTAAAAATGGAAATTATTGTATAAAAAAAACTTATAAAGGAAACTGTTAATGTGATTATTGTCGTTTTATTGTGATTGGTAATTGTCGTAGAAACAAGAAAATTTGTTTGGGAGGTGCAATAATAAAAAGATTATGATTTTTTTTCTGGTGAGATCTGAAAAGATCATTCCCTTCCAAATTGGCATAAAATGAGAGAAGACCTAAAAAAAGTTCAGGATATCTCATTTAATTTTGTTAAAAATACGTATCTCCTCTCATTAATAATGGAAATTATTGTATAAAAAAAACTAATAAAGGAAATGGTTAATGTGATTATTGTCATTTTAATGTGATTGGTAATTGTCGTAGAAACATGAAAATTTGTTTGGGAGGTGCAATAATAACAAGATTACGATTTTTTTCTGGTGAGATCTGAAAAGATCATTCCCTTCCAAATTGGCATAAAATGAGAGAAGACCTAAAAAAATTTCAGGATATCTCGTTTAATTTTGTTAAAAATATGTATCTCCTCTCATTAAGAATGGAAATTGTTATTAACGTTGTGATAAAAAAACTAATAAAGGAAACTATTAATGTGATTGTTGTGATTTTAATGTGATTGGTAGTTGTCGTAGAAACATCAAATTTTGTTTGGGAGGAGAAATAATAAAAAGATTATGATTTTTTTCTGGTGAGATCTGAAAAGATCATTCCCTTCGAAATTGGCATAAAATGAGACAAGACCAAAAAAAAGTTCAGGATATCCCGTTTAATTTTGTTAAAAATACGTATCTCCTCTCATTAATAATGGAAATTATTGTAAACATTGTGATTAAAAAAACTAAATAAGGAAATTGTTAATGTGATTGTTGTCATTTTAATGTGATTGTAATTGTCGTAGAAACATCAAAATTTGTTTGGGAGGTGCAATAATAAAAAGATTATGATTTTTTTCTGGTGAGAACTGAAAAGATCATTCCCTTCCAAATTGGCATAAAATGAGAGAAGACCTAAAAAAAGTTTAGGATATCTCGTTTAATTTTGTTAAAAATACGTATCTCCTCTCATTAATAATGGAAATTATTGTATAAAAAAAACTAATAAAGGAAACTGTTAATGTGATTATTGTCGTTTTAATGTGATTGGTAATTGTCGTAGAAACATCAAAATTTGTTTGGGCGGTGCAATAATAAAAATGTTATCATTTTTTTCTGGTGAGATCTGAAAAGATCATTCCCTTCCAAATTGGCACAAAATGAGAGAAGACCTAAAAAAAGTTCAGGATATCTCGTTTAATTTTGTTAAAAATACGTATCTCCTCTCATTAACAATGGAAATTATTGTAAATATTGTGATTAAAAAAACTAAATAAGGAAATTGTTAATGTGATTGTTGTCATTTTAATGTGATTGGTAATTGTCGTAGAAACGTCAAAATTTGTTTGGGAGGTGCAATAATAAAAAGATTATCATTTTTTTCTGGTGAGAACTAAAAAGATCATTCCCTTCCAAATTGGCATAAAATGAGAGAAGACCTAAAAAAAGTTCAGGATATCTCGTTTAATTTTGTTAAAAATATGTATCTCCTCTCATTAAAAATGGAAATTATTGTATAAAAAAAACTAATAAAGGAAACTGTTAATGTGATTATTGTCGTTTTATTGTGATTGGTAATTGTCGTAGAAACAAGAAAATTTGTTTGGGAGGTGCAATAATAAAAAGATTATGATTTTTTTTCTGGTGAGATCTGAAAAGATCATTCCCTTCCAAATTGGCATAAAATGAGAGAAGACCTACAAAAAGTTCAGGATATCTCATTTAATTTTGTTAAAAATACGTATCTCCTCTCATTAATAATGGAAATTATTGTATAAAAAAAACTAATAAAGGAAATGGTTAATGTGATTATTGTCATTTTAATGTGATTGGTAATTGTCGTAGAAACATGAAAATTTGTTTGGGAGGTGCAATAATAACAAGATTACGATTTTTTTCTGGTGAGATCTGAAAAGATCATTCCCTTCCAAATTGGCATAAAATGAGAGAAGACCTAAAAAAATTTCAGGATATCTCGTTTAATTTTGTTAAAAATATGTATCTCCTCTCATTAAGAATGGAAATTGTTATTAACGTTGTGATAAAAAAACTAATAAAGGAAACTATTAATGTGATTGTTGTGATTTTAATGTGATTGGTAGTTGTCGTAGAAACATCAAATTTTGTTTGGGAGGAGAAATAATAAAAAGATTATGATTTTTTTCTGGTGAGATCTGAAAAGATCATTCCCTTCGAAATTGGCATAAAATGAGACAAGACCAAAAAAAAGTTCAGGATATCCCGTTTAATTTTGTTAAAAATACGTATCTCCTCTCATTAATAATGGAAATTATTGTAAACATTGTGATTAAAAAAACTAAATAAGGAAATTGTTAATGTGATTGTTGTCATTTTAATGTGATTGTAATTGTCGTAGAAACATCAAAATTTGTTTGGGAGGTGCAATAATAAAAAGATTATGATTTTTTTCTGGTGAGAACTGAAAAGATCATTCCCTTCCAAATTGGCATAAAATGAGAGAAGACCTAAAAAAAGTTTAGGATATCTCGTTTAATTTTGTTAAAAATACGTATCTCCTCTCATTAATAATGGAAATTATTGTATAAAAAAAACTAATAAAGGAAACTGTTAATGTGATTATTGTCGTTTTATTGTGATTGGTAATTGTCGTAGAAACAAGAAAATTTGTTTCGGAGGTGCAATAATAAAAAGATTATGATTTTTTTTCTGGTGAGATCTGAAAAGATCATTCCTTCCAAATTGGCATAAAATGAGAGAAGACCTAAAAAAAGTTCAGGATATCTCATTTAATTTTGTTAAAAATACGTATCTCCTCTCATTAATAATGGAAATTATTGTATAAAAAAAACTAATAAAGGAAATGGTTAATACGATTATTGTCATTTTAATGTGATTGGTAATTGTCGTAGAAACATGAAAATTTGTTTGGGAGGTGCATTAATAAAAAGATTATGATTTTTTTCTAGTGAGATCTGAAAAATCATTCCCTTCCAAATTGGCATAAAATGAGAGAAGACCTAACAAAATTTCAGGATATCTCGTTTAATTTTGTTAAAAATATGTATCTCCTCTCATTAAGAATGGAAATTGTTATTAACGTTGTGATAAAAAAACTAATAAAGGAAACTATTAATGTGATTGTTTTGATTTTAATGTGATTGGTAGTTGTCGTAGAAACGTCAAATTTTGTTTGGGAGGAGAAATAATAAAAAGATTATGATTTTTTTCTGGTGAGATCTGAAAAGATCATTCCCTTCGAAATTGGCATAAAATGAGACAAGACCTAAAAAAAGTTCAGGATATCTCGTTTAATTTTGTTAAAAATACGTATCTCCTCTCATTAATAATGGAAATTATTGTAAACATTGTGATTAAAAAAACTAAATAAGGAAATTGTTAATGTGATTGTTGTCATTTTAATGTGATTGTAATTGTCGTAGAAACATCAAAATTTCACGATATGTTTGGGAGCTGAAATAATAAATAGATTATGATTTTTTTCTGGTGAGATCTGAAAAGATCATTCCCTTCCAAATTGGCATAAAATGAGAGAAGACCTAAAAAAAGTTCTGGATATCTCGTTTAATTTTGTGAAAAACACGTATCTCCTCTTATTAATAATGGAAACTATTATAAACGTTGTGAGAAAAAAACTAATAAAGGAAACAGTTAATGTGATTGTTGTCATTATAATGTGATTGGTAATTGTCGTAGAAACATCAAAATTGGTTTGGGAGGTGCAATAATAAAAAGATTATGATTTTTTTCTGGTGAGAACTAAAAATATCATTCCGTTCCAAATTGGCATAAAATGAGAGAAGACTTAAAAAAGTTCAGGATATCTCGTTTAATTTTGTGAAAAACACGTATCTCCTCTTATTAAAAATGGAAACTATTATAAACGTTGTGAGAAAAAAACTAATAAAGGAAACTGTTAATGTGATTGGTAATTGTCGTAGAAACATCAAAATTTGTTTGGGAGGTGCAATAATAAAAAGATTATGATTTTTTTCTGGTGAGATCTGAAAAGATCATTCCCTTCCAAATTGGCATAAAATGAGAGAAGACCTAAAAAAAGTTCAGGATATCTCGTTTAATTTTGTTGAAAAGACGTATCTCCTCTCATTAATAACGGAAATTATTGTATAAAAAAAACTAATAAAGGAAACTGTTAATGTGATTGTTGTCATTATAATGTGATTGGTAATTGTCGTAGAAACATCAAAATCGGTTTGGGAGGTGCAATAATAAAAAGATTATGATTTTTTTCTTGTGAGATCTGAAAAGATCATTCCCTTCCAAATTGGCATAAAATGAGAGAAGACCTAAAAAAAGTTCAGGATATCTCGTTTAATTTTGTTAAAAATATGTATCTCCTCTCATTAATGATGGAAATTATTGTATAAAAAAACTAATAAAGGAAACTGTTAATGTGATTGTTGTCATTATAATGTGATTGGTAATTGTCGTAGAAACATCAAAATTGGTTTGGGAGGTGCAATAATAAAAAGATTATGATTTTTTTCTTGTGAGATCTGAAAAGATCATTCCCTTCCAAATTGGCATAAAATGAGAGAAGACCTAAAAAAAGTTCAGGATATCTCGTTTAATTTTGTTAAAAATATGTATCTCCTCTCATTAATGATGGAAATTATTGTATAAAAAAACTAATAAAGGAAACTGTTAATGTAATTGTTGTCATTTTAATGTGATTGGTAATTGTCGTAGAAATTTCAAAATTTGCTTGGGAGGTGCAATAATAAAAAGATTATGATTTTTCTCTGGTGAGATCTGAAAAGATCATTCCCTTCGAAATTGGTATAAAATGAGAGAAGACCTAAAAAAAGTTGAAGATATCTCGTTTAATTTTGTGAAAAACACGTATCTCCTCTTATTAATAATGGAAACTATTATAAACGTTGTGAGAAAAAAACTAATAAAGGAAACTGTTAATGTGATTGTTGTCATTATAATGTGATTGGTAATTGTCGTAGAAACATCAAAATTGGTTTGGGAGGTGCAATAATAAAAAGATAATGATTTTTTTCTTGTGAGATCTGAAAAGATCATTCCCTTCCAAATTGGCATAAAATGAGAGAAGACCTAATAAAAGTTCAGGATATCACGTTTAATTTTGTTAAAAATATGTATCTCCTCACATTAATGATGGAAATTATTGTATAAAAAAACTAATAAAGGAAACTATTAATGTAATAGTTGTCATTTTAATGTGATTGGTAATTTTGTTAAAAATACGTATCTCCTCTCATTAAGAATGGAAATTGTTATTAACGTTGTGATAAAAAAACTAATAAAGGAAACTGTTAATGTGATTGATGTCATTTTAATGTGATTGGTAGTTGTCGTAGAAACATCAAATTTTGTTTGGGAGGAGAAATAATAAAAAGATTATGATTTTTTTCTGGTGAGATCTGAAAAGGTCATTCCCTTCGAAATTGGCATAAAATGAGAGAAGACCTAAAAAAAGTTCAGGATATCTCGTTTAATTTTGTTAAAAATACGTATCTCCTCTCATTAAGAATGGAAATTGTTATTAACGTTGTGATAAAAAAACTAATAAAGGAAACTGTTAATGTGATTGATGTCATTTTAATGTGATTGGTAGTTGTCGTAGAAACATCAAATTTTGTTTGGGAGGAGAAATAATAAAAAGATTATGATTTTTTTCTGGTGAGATCTGAAAAGATCATTCCCTTCGAAATTGGCATAAAATGAGAGAAGACCTAAAAAATGTTCAGGATATCTCGTTTAATTTTGTTAAAAATACGTATCTCCTCTCATTAATAATGGAAATTATTATAAACGTTGTGATCACAAAACTAATAAAGGAAATGGTTAATGTGATTGTTGTCATTTTATTGTGATTGGTAATTGTCGTAGAAACATCAAAATTTCACGATATGTTTGGGAGCTGAAATAATAAATAGATTATGAAATTTTTCTAGTGAGATCTGAAAAGATCATTCCCTTCCAAATTGGCATAAAATGAGAGAAGACCTAAAAAAAGTTCAGGATATCTCGTTTAATTTTGTTAAAAATACGTATCTCCTCTCATTAATAATGGAAATTATTATAAACGTTGTGATCAGAAAACTAATAAAGGAAATGGTTAATGTGATTGTTGTCATTTTATTGTGATTGGTAATTGTCGTAGAAACATCAAAATTTCACGATATGTTTGGGAGGTGCAATAATAAAAAGATTATGATTTTTCTCTGGTGAGATCTGAAAAGATCATTCCCTTCGAAATTGGCATAAAATGAGAGAAGACCTAAAAAAAGTTGAAGATATCTCGTTTAATTTTGTGAAAAACACGTATCTCCTCTTATTAATAATGGAAACTATTATAAACGTTGTGAGAAAAAAACTAATAAAGGAAACTGTTAATGTGATTGTTGTCATTATAATGTGATTGGTAATTGTCGTAGAAACATCAAAATTGGTTTGGGAGGTGCAATAATAAAAAGATAATGATTTTTTTCTTGTGAGATCTGAAAAGATCATTCCCTTCCAAATTGGCATAAAATGAGAGAAGACCTAATAAAAGTTCAGGATATCACGTTTAATTTTGTTAAAAATATGTATCTCCTCACATTAATGATGGAAATTATTGTATAAAAAAACTAATAAAGGAAACTATTAATGTAATAGTTGTCATTTTAATGTGATTGGTAATTTTGTTAAAAATACGTATCTCCTCTCATTAAGAATGGAAATTGTTATTAACGTTGTGATAAAAAAACTAATAAAGGAAACTGTTAATGTGATTGATGTCATTTTAATGTGATTGGTAGTTGTCGTAGAAACATCAAATTTTGTTTGGGAGGAGAAATAATAAAAAGATTATGATTTTTTTCTGGTGAGATCTGAAAAGGTCATTCCCTTCGAAATTGGCATAAAATGAGAGAAGACCTAAAAAAAGTTCAGGATATCTCGTTTAATTTTGTTAAAAATACGTATCTCCTCTCATTAAGAATGGAAATTGTTATTAACGTTGTGATAAAAAAACTAATAAAGGAAACTGTTAATGTGATTGATGTCATTTTAATGTGATTGGTAGTTGTCGTAGAAACATCAAATTTTGTTTGGGAGGAGAAATAATAAAAAGATTATGATTTTTTTCTGGTGAGATCTGAAAAGATCATTCCCTTCGAAATTGGCATAAAATGAGAGAAGACCTAAAAAATGTTCAGGATATCTCGTTTAATTTTGTTAAAAATACGTATCTCCTCTCATTAATAATGGAAATTATTATAAACGTTGTGATCACAAAACTAATAAAGGAAATGGTTAATGTGATTGTTGTCATTTTATTGTGATTGGTAATTGTCGTAGAAACATCAAAATTTCACGATATGTTTGGGAGCTGAAATAATAAATAGATTATGAAATTTTTCTAGTGAGATCTGAAAAGATCATTCCCTTCCAAATTGGCATAAAATGAGAGAAGACCTAAAAAAAGTTCAGGATATCTCGTTTAATTTTGTTAAAAATACGTATCTCCTCTCATTAATAATGGAAATTATTATAAACGTTGTGATCAGAAAACTAATAAAGGAAATGGTTAATGTGATTGTTGTCATTTTATTGTGATTGGTAATTGTCGTAGAAACATCAAAATTTCACGATATGTTTGGGAGGTGCAATAATAAAAAGATTATGATTTTTCTCTGGTGAGATCTGAAAAGATCATTCCCTTCGAAATTGGCATAAAATGAGAGAAGACCTAAAAAAAGTTGAAGATATCTCGTTTAATTTTGTGAAAAACACGTATCTCCTCTTATTAATAATGGAAACTATTATAAACGTTGTGAGAAAAAAACTAATAAAGGAAACTGTTAATGTGATTGTTGTCATTATAATGTGATTGGTAATTGTCGTAGAAACATCAAAATTGGTTTGGGAGGTGCAATAATAAAAAGATAATGATTTTTTTCTTGTGAGATCTGAAAAGATCATTCCCTTCCAAATTGGCATAAAATGAGAGAAGACCTAATAAAAGTTCAGGATATCACGTTTAATTTTGTTAAAAATATGTATCTCCTCACATTAATGATGGAAATTATTGTATAAAAAAACTAATAAAGGAAACTATTAATGTAATAGTTGTCATTTTAATGTGATTGGTAATTTTGTTAAAAATACGTATCTCCTCTCATTAAGAATGGAAATTGTTATTAACGTTGTGATAAAAAAACTAATAAAGGAAACTGTTAATGTGATTGATGTCATTTTAATGTGATTGGTAGTTGTCGTAGAAACATCAAATTTTGTTTGGGAGGAGAAATAATAAAAAGATTATGATTTTTTTCTGGTGAGATCTGAAAAGGTCATTCCCTTCGAAATTGGCATAAAATGAGAGAAGACCTAAAAAAAGTTCAGGATATCTCGTTTAATTTTGTTAAAAATACGTATCTCCTCTCATTAAGAATGGAAATTGTTATTAACGTTGTGATAAAAAAACTAATAAAGGAAACTGTTAATGTGATTGATGTCATTTTAATGTGATTGGTAGTTGTCGTAGAAACATCAAATTTTGTTTGGGAGGAGAAATAATAAAAAGATTATGATTTTTTTCTGGTGAGATCTGAAAAGATCATTCCCTTCGAAATTGGCATAAAATGAGAGAAGACCTAAAAAATGTTCAGGATATCTCGTTTAATTTTGTTAAAAATACGTATCTCCTCTCATTAATAATGGAAATTATTATAAACGTTGTGATCACAAAACTAATAAAGGAAATGGTTAATGTGATTGTTGTCATTTTATTGTGATTGGTAATTGTCGTAGAAACATCAAAATTTCACGATATGTTTGGGAGCTGAAATAATAAATAGATTATGAAATTTTTCTAGTGAGATCTGAAAAGATCATTCCCTTCCAAATTGGCATAAAATGAGAGAAGACCTAAAAAAAGTTCAGGATATCTCGTTTAATTTTGTTAAAAATACGTATCTCCTCTCATTAATAATGGAAATTATTATAAACGTTGTGATCAGAAAACTAATAAAGGAAATGGTTAATGTGATTGTTGTCATTTTATTGTGATTGGTAATTGTCGTAGAAACATCAAAATTTCACGATATGTTTGGGAGGTGCAATAATAAAAAGATTATGATTTTTCTCTGGTGAGATCTGAAAAGATCATTCCCTTCGAAATTGGCATAAAATGAGAGAAGACCTAAAAAAAGTTGAAGATATCTCGTTTAATTTTGTGAAAAACACGTATCTCCTCTTATTAATAATGGAAACTATTATAAACGTTGTGAGAAAAAAACTAATAAAGGAAACTGTTAATGTGATTGTTGTCATTATAATGTGATTGGTAATTGTCGTAGAAACATCAAAATTGGTTTGGGAGGTGCAATAATAAAAAGATAATGATTTTTTTCTTGTGAGATCTGAAAAGATCATTCCCTTCCAAATTGGCATAAAATGAGAGAAGACCTAATAAAAGTTCAGGATATCACGTTTAATTTTGTTAAAAATATGTATCTCCTCACATTAATGATGGAAATTATTGTATAAAAAAACTAATAAAGGAAACTATTAATGTAATAGTTGTCATTTTAATGTGATTGGTAATTTTGTTAAAAATACGTATCTCCTCTCATTAAGAATGGAAATTGTTATTAACGTTGTGATAAAAAAACTAATAAAGGAAACTGTTAATGTGATTGATGTCATTTTAATGTGATTGGTAGTTGTCGTAGAAACATCAAATTTTGTTTGGGAGGAGAAATAATAAAAAGATTATGATTTTTTTCTGGTGAGATCTGAAAAGGTCATTCCCTTCGAAATTGGCATAAAATGAGAGAAGACCTAAAAAAAGTTCAGGATATCTCGTTTAATTTTGTTAAAAATACGTATCTCCTCTCATTAAGAATGGAAATTGTTATTAACGTTGTGATAAAAAAACTAATAAAGGAAACTGTTAATGTGATTGATGTCATTTTAATGTGATTGGTAGTTGTCGTAGAAACATCAAATTTTGTTTGGGAGGAGAAATAATAAAAAGATTATGATTTTTTTCTGGTGAGATCTGAAAAGATCATTCCCTTCGAAATTGGCATAAAATGAGAGAAGACCTAAAAAATGTTCAGGATATCTCGTTTAATTTTGTTAAAAATACGTATCTCCTCTCATTAATAATGGAAATTATTATAAACGTTGTGATCACAAAACTAATAAAGGAAATGGTTAATGTGATTGTTGTCATTTTATTGTGATTGGTAATTGTCGTAGAAACATCAAAATTTCACGATATGTTTGGGAGCTGAAATAATAAATAGATTATGAAATTTTTCTAGTGAGATCTGAAAAGATCATTCCCTTCCAAATTGGCATAAAATGAGAGAAGACCTAAAAAAAGTTCAGGATATCTCGTTTAATTTTGTTAAAAATACGTATCTCCTCTCATTAATAATGGAAATTATTATAAACGTTGTGATCAGAAAACTAATAAAGGAAATGGTTAATGTGATTGTTGTCATTTTATTGTGATTGGTAATTGTCGTAGAAACATCAAAATTTCACGATATGTTTGGGAGGTGCAATAATAAAAAGATTATGATTTTTCTCTGGTGAGATCTGAAAAGATCATTCCCTTCGAAATTGGCATAAAATGAGAGAAGACCTAAAAAAAGTTGAAGATATCTCGTTTAATTTTGTGAAAAACACGTATCTCCTCTTATTAATAATGGAAACTATTATAAACGTTGTGAGAAAAAAACTAATAAAGGAAACTGTTAATGTGATTGTTGTCATTATAATGTGATTGGTAATTGTCGTAGAAACATCAAAATTGGTTTGGGAGGTGCAATAATAAAAAGATAATGATTTTTTTCTTGTGAGATCTGAAAAGATCATTCCCTTCCAAATTGGCATAAAATGAGAGAAGACCTAATAAAAGTTCAGGATATCACGTTTAATTTTGTTAAAAATATGTATCTCCTCACATTAATGATGGAAATTATTGTATAAAAAAACTAATAAAGGAAACTATTAATGTAATAGTTGTCATTTTAATGTGATTGGTAATTTTGTTAAAAATACGTATCTCCTCTCATTAAGAATGGAAATTGTTATTAACGTTGTGATAAAAAAACTAATAAAGGAAACTGTTAATGTGATTGATGTCATTTTAATGTGATTGGTAGTTGTCGTAGAAACATCAAATTTTGTTTGGGAGGAGAAATAATAAAAAGATTATGATTTTTTTCTGGTGAGATCTGAAAAGGTCATTCCCTTCGAAATTGGCATAAAATGAGAGAAGACCTAAAAAAAGTTCAGGATATCTCGTTTAATTTTGTTAAAAATACGTATCTCCTCTCATTAAGAATGGAAATTGTTATTAACGTTGTGATAAAAAAACTAATAAAGGAAACTGTTAATGTGATTGATGTCATTTTAATGTGATTGGTAGTTGTCGTAGAAACATCAAATTTTGTTTGGGAGGAGAAATAATAAAAAGATTATGATTTTTTTCTGGTGAGATCTGAAAAGATCATTCCCTTCGAAATTGGCATAAAATGAGAGAAGACCTAAAAAATGTTCAGGATATCTCGTTTAATTTTGTTAAAAATACGTATCTCCTCTCATTAATAATGGAAATTATTATAAACGTTGTGATCACAAAACTAATAAAGGAAATGGTTAATGTGATTGTTGTCATTTTATTGTGATTGGTAATTGTCGTAGAAACATCAAAATTTCACGATATGTTTGGGAGCTGAAATAATAAATAGATTATGAAATTTTTCTAGTGAGATCTGAAAAGATCATTCCCTTCCAAATTGGCATAAAATGAGAGAAGACCTAAAAAAAGTTCAGGATATCTCGTTTAATTTTGTTAAAAATACGTATCTCCTCTCATTAATAATGGAAATTATTATAAACGTTGTGATCAGAAAACTAATAAAGGAAATGGTTAATGTGATTGTTGTCATTTTATTGTGATTGGTAATTGTCGTAGAAACATCAAAATTTCACGATATGTTTGGGAGGTGCAATAATAAAAAGATTATGATTTTTCTCTGGTGAGATCTGAAAAGATCATTCCCTTCGAAATTGGCATAAAATGAGAGAAGACCTAAAAAAAGTTGAAGATATCTCGTTTAATTTTGTGAAAAACACGTATCTCCTCTTATTAATAATGGAAACTATTATAAACGTTGTGAGAAAAAAACTAATAAAGGAAACTGTTAATGTGATTGTTGTCATTATAATGTGATTGGTAATTGTCGTAGAAACATCAAAATTGGTTTGGGAGGTGCAATAATAAAAAGATAATGATTTTTTTCTTGTGAGATCTGAAAAGATCATTCCCTTCCAAATTGGCATAAAATGAGAGAAGACCTAATAAAAGTTCAGGATATCACGTTTAATTTTGTTAAAAATATGTATCTCCTCACATTAATGATGGAAATTATTGTATAAAAAAACTAATAAAGGAAACTGTTAATGTAATAGTTGTCATTTTAATGTGATTGGTAATTTTGTTAAAAATACGTATCTCCTCTCATTAAGAATGGAAATTGTTATTAACGTTGTGATAAAAAAACTAATAAAGGAAACTGTTAATGTGATTGATGTCATTTTAATGTGATTGGTAGTTGTCGTAGAAACATCAAATTTTGTTTGGGAGGAGAAATAATAAAAAGATTATGATTTTTTTCTGGTGAGATCTGAAAAGATCATTCCCTTCGAAATTGGCATAAAATGAGAGAAGACCTAAAAAAAGTTCAGGATATCTCGTTTAATTTTGTTAAAAATACGTATCTCCTCTCATTAAGAATGGAAATTGTTATTAACGTTGTGATAAAAAAACTAATAAAGGAAACTGTTAATGTGATTGATGTCATTTTAATGTGATTGGTAGTTGTCGTAGAAACATCAAATTTTGTTTGGGAGGAGAAATAATAAAAAGATTATGATTTTTTTCTGGTGAGATCTGAAAAGATCATTCCCTTCGAAATTGGCATAAAATGAGAGAAGACCTAAAAAAAGTTCAGGATATCTCGTTTAATTTTGTTAAAAATACGTATCTCCTCTCATTAAGAATGGAAATTGTTATTAACGTTGTGATAAAAAAACTAATAAAGGAAACTGTTAATGTGATTGATGTCATTTTAATGTGATTGGTAGTTGTCGTAGAAACATCAAATTTTGTTTGGGAGGAGAAATAATAAAAAGATTATGATTTTTTTCTGGTGAGATCTGAAAAGATCATTCCCTTCGAAATTGGCATAAAATGAGAGAAGACCTAAAAAAAGTTCAGGATATCTCGTTTAATTTTGTTAAAAATACGTATCTCCTCTCATTAATAATGGAAATTATTATAAACGTTGTGATCACAAAACTAATAAAGGAAATGGTTAATGTGATTGTTGTCATTTTATTGTGATTGGTAATTGTCGTAGAAACATCAAAATTTCACGATATGTTTGGGAGCTGAAATAATAAATAGATTATGAATTTTTTCTAGTGAGATCTGTAACATCCTCATTTTATTAATTGTACGCATTTATATATGTATATTATTAACATTTATGCACTATATTTTATAGAAACCTTATGTACATATTCTCTTAATGAAATTAATACAGTTCTACTCAGAAGAATTTTCTGAATTTGTAAATGTCTCTGTTTTTGCTGAAATTGATAGTTGACTGGACTGCTATGTCAGACAGCTGTCCAGGATAAAATTTCAAGTATAGAATTTTGAACTCATTTATAACTTAAAAGAAAGGTAATAGAATATAGATTAAAAATATATACAGATAAAGAATTAAAATGCTTATTCAGAATTGTTAGAATTTTCTGAAAGTTAGAACTTTGAGAAATTATTACGGTAAAATTTTAAGACAGAAAATTTAGAGAAAATTCATAGGATATCTATAGAATTATCTAATAATTGTAATATACTTAAAATAATTATTAAAAATGTTTAACCAAGAAAAATTTAATTTAGAACCTTAACCAATCAAAAAGTGACAACTTAGGCTTTTCTAAGATCACTAAATTAAGCTAATTAGACTTGGATTAAGAGATAAGTAAGACACTACCCCAAGGTTTTTGATAGTGAGGAATCCAATGGTGGTGTTATTTTCTTCAAATTCTAATTAGTTTGTAAGATAATTAACAGCCCTAAATTATTCTAGAAAATTATATTAAATTACCTACAAATGTTGACTTTTGACCTTTTGGAAGGCAAGTCACTTGCTGCACTCCTTTGGCTGTCCAAGTGGATGGGGAAGCTTGGAGAACTGATCTCCCTTGGCCAATAGAGGCTGCTGGACGTGCAGGGCAGTGGACTTGAAGAAAAAAATTCAATTTGGTGAATTAAGTGTTAAATGAAGCCTTAAAACTTAAGCTAAAAGTAAAAGGCACAAAGCTAGCTTTTCTGAAAAAACAGAACCGTGAGTTCTTAACCCAGCAGCTGCAGTTCTTCATTAAATTTCATCTTAACTTCACCATTTCAACTCAAATTAAGAAACCAAACCATCCAAACTTCCAAAACACAAAGCTAATTCGGCTAGTAGAGAAAGAATTGGAGAAAATCTCAAAAATTCCTACAAGACCAAGGAGTGAGGGAGAAAGGAATTCAAGGCTTTTTCTTCAATTAAAGAGTTTAAGGTAAGGATCTAGGCATTTAATTTCAATTAGAACCCTTGGAATTAGAAGAAAACATGTTGTAGGGTTAAATTCAATTTTTGACCTAAAATCATGAAAACTTGAAATTGATTTAGGGGTTTTGTGTTTTTGATGCTTGTGATTGAAATTCATGGATTGGAATGATGTTTGATTGAATTTTTAAGATGTTGTAATGGTTGAAATTTGGTTTGTTGAATTTTGATTGAATTTGTGATTTGATTGAATTTTGGTTGGAATTGGAGTTTGTTACTTTGGAAAATATGTTGAGAATGGTAGTGAGACCATTCGGCCAGCCCTAAATGCAAGGGATATTATGTGGAATTTTTTGTAAAATCAAGGGCAAAATGGTCATTTTACATGTAGGGACAAAATGGGAATTTTTGAAAAAGAGCAAGGGTAATTTGGTCATTTCAAAATTTAGGACATAGATGGAATTTTAGAAAAGATTAAGGGTAGTTTAGTAACTTTACCTAATAGTGAATTTTTATAATTTTTATGTGATTGCTTAATATTAATTATTTGTTTATTAGCATCATTGTCATATTGCATAAGCTTGAGTTCTTGGAAAATACAAAGATTTCAAATGAGAAATGAGTATTTATGGGGGAATTGATTTCCAGGACTGTGTTGACTGACCGGACTGCGGTAGTCATGTATTTGAAAATATGATTGAGATTATGAACAGAGAACTGTGTTGACTGACCGGACTGCGGTAGTCATGTATTTGAAAATATGATTGAGATTATGAACAGAGAACTGTGTTGACTGACCGGACTGCGGTAGTCATGTATTTGAAAATATGATTGAGATTATGAACAGAGAATATGATAGTCC
Organism: Pueraria montana var. lobata; assembly: GCA_026413185.1. Lineage (NCBI taxonomy): Eukaryota > Viridiplantae > Streptophyta > Magnoliopsida > Fabales > Fabaceae > Pueraria > Pueraria montana. The sequence continues at coordinate 1,629,370 of JAOZWA010000174.1, forward strand.
TGAGAAATGGGTGAGCAGAGTAAGTTAGACAGGACTGTATAGTCTGTGATTATATAGTCTGTGGGGTGAGGGATATTGGCAATTCCACATGTGGCTGTAATTTGGACAGAGATGCTGCCGTGGTGGCCTTCCGGGTATCCTGACCTCCTAATTCTGTTTAGTTTATTCGCGTTTAGTAGGGGCTGATAGCTGAATTACAGATTGTAATGGTAGGCCAGTTTCTTACTAAACACTCAAAGGGGAAGTCTCCATGGAGCAGGGTCAAAACGAATTTGAGTCAAAAACTGCATTGCATAAATCATACTGCATTTAATTATGTGTGTAACTAATTATATTGTTATGATATGTATTTGTTTGAAATTGTTTTAATTCTATGAGAAATTAAATGCCTGATCCTGTAATGCTGTCCCCAGATTCTAGGGGAGTGTGAATTGCAGGTGCTTGAAGATATAGTTAAATGATGAAGATGCAGAAATTCCAGAGCATATAGGATGGGACTATTTTGGGTAGACAATAATTTGTAGTAGTTAGAATTATTTTGTAGCAGTGTTTATATAAATTTTAATGATGTAAATTACAGAACATATTTTGGATTGTAAGAGATCGTATCAGAACTTTGAAATAAATATATAAAATGAATTAAATAGTTAAATTATGTTTTATAAATAAAAAAAAAAGGGGGGGGTTACATTAGTGGTATCAGAGCTCTGGTTATGCATCTCTAGGACTTGCGAGTATTGGGTCTATTAGGTGTTTTGCTGTGTTACCCTGATTAGAATTGTTTGTTTGTTAAGAATATTATGGAAAAAAGGGTAGTAACTAAATCTGAAATTTTAAGACATGTAGAAATGAGAAGAGGAAGGCTAGTTATAAATCCTAGAGTTGAAACCAATAGTATAGCTAAGATGGCAGAAAGGAAGAAAGAAAATCTTGATAAAGTTGTGAGGGTGCACACTCAGGACTCAGTCGAGATGACTTTCTCTCCTAATGCTTAAAATTTTATTATTATTAGTATTGTTCAAGTTGGGTTATTTTCCATGTTACTTATATTGTGAATTTAAGACTTATAATCTTGAGTTAGTTGAGAAAGGAGATCTAAAGACCTGAGTTCGTAGATCAAGGTTGAGAATAGAGGTCCAAATATTTGAGTTTATAGAATAATAGTTGAGTTTGACAAAAGAAAGAAAACAAAGTTTTGAAGGTACCTTGATGTTTGGAATATGATGAGATGTTGAAAGTATGGTTATTGCCATATTGTTCTAATGGATGTTTTCATGTGTTTTGAAGGCTGAAACAGTGTATCGTAGTATAAATTTGTCACAGGATTGATATCTTAACTATTAGGACTTGAAATTTTGTGTTTTAGACATGAATTAGAACCAAAATAGTGCATTTTTCTGGTGCAGTAAAATAGCCTGCGGGTTTAATATGTTAAATTACATTTCCATGGTGTAAGTGGTGATTTAAGGCTTGTATAATTGAGGTTATTAATGATCCATGTTATAGGACTTAGTGGGTAGGTATAAGTGAGGGTTCTTGATGGTTAAACCTTGATTAAGAGAGTAGAATAGGACCCAAATGCTAAGTTAGTAGTAGTTGTCCTAAAAAAAAAAAAAAAAAAAAAAAAAAAAAAAAAAAAAAAAAAATTGAAAGAGTATGTGATTGGAAGACCTAAGGGTGTGTGTATTGATGTTGGAAATTAAGCCTAAGTAACAATTAAATTGGTAGTAGTGAATTGGAGTAATTTGAGGTATTTTGAAAGTCTTTCTAATAGTGATTTGTTGGAATTAGGGTTCTAAAGTACAGCTGTAAGTTGAGGATGTTAATCATGTTTAAAATCCTAACCTCTAAAATACGTTTGAATTGTGTGATAACTATCCGAGATAGACAATTTGTTGTGAACTTGATTTGTTCGCCTTTGATTGACCTTGATGTGATATTAGGAATGGATTGGTTAGCAGCCAACCGTATTCTAATAGATTGTGTTTCTAAAACTTTAATTTTTCCTAAACTTGATGTTTCTAGACTTAACCCTATCCAACCTAAGGAAATATCATTTAAAAGTGAAATTCAAAAATATATGTTATCATCTCTTGGAACTAAAGAAGATAAAAATTGAAATTGACTCTGTGCTAGTTGTAAATGAGTATCCTGAAGTTTTTCCTAATGATGTTTCTGGTTTGCGTCCTGAAAGAGAAATAGAATTTAGTATAGATTTGATGCTTGGTACTAGACCAATTTCTATGCAACCATATAGAATGTCATTATTGAAATTAATTGAGTTAAAGAAACAATTGGAAGAATTATTAGAAAAACAGTTTGTAAGGCCTAGTGTGTCCATATGGTGAGCCCAGTATTATTAGTTAAAAAGAAAGATGGAGGATCTAGGTTATGTGTAGATTATAAAAAATTAAATAAAGTAACTATAAAGAATAAATATCCTTTACCTAGAATAGATGATTTAATGGACCAACTTAGAGGAGCAACAATTTTCTCTAAAATAGATTTAAGGTCTGGGTACCAACAAATTACAGTAAAAAGGAGGATATACCCAAGACTGCTTTTAGGACTAGATATGGACATTATGAATATCAAGTGATGCCATTTGGAGTGACTAATGCCCCAGCAGTGTTGGATTATATGAATAGGGTGTTTGGACCATACTTAGATCATTTTGTAGTAGTATTTATGGATGATATATTAATATATTCTAAAAATAAAGAGGAACATGAAAATCATCTTAGAATAACATTGCAAACTTTGAAAGATAGAAAATTATATGCTAAATTGTCTAAGTGTGAATTTTGGTTGGAGGAAGTGAAAATTTTAGGACATGTAATTTCTAAAGATGGACTAAGTGTAGATTTTTCTAAGGTAGAAGCAGTTTTAGAATGGGAAAGGCCTAAGACAGTAACTAAGATTAGTAGTTCTTAGGATTTGATGGATATTATAGAAGATTGATTGAAGGATTTTCTAAGATAGCTAGACCCTTAATAGAATTTTATTTGGAGTGAGAGTTGTGAGAAAATTTTCCAAGAATTGAGACATAAATTGACTACCTCACTAGTTTTAGTTTTACCCGACCCAAATGAATCCTATGAGGTATACTGTGATGTTTCATCTCTAAGGTTAAGATGTGTGTTGATATAAAATAGGAAAGTGGTAGCTTATGCATCTAGGCGGTTGAAATCACATGAGAGAAATTATCCTACTCATGATTTGGAGTTAGCAGCTATAGTTTTTGCTTTGAAGATTTGGAGACATTATTTATATGGATCAAGATTTGATGTATATAGTGATCATAAGAGTTTAAACTATTTGTTTGAAAAAAATAAATGGAAATGAGACAAAGAAGATGGATGGAGTTTATTAAAGACTATGATTTTCAATTAATGTATCATCTAGGAAAAGCTAATGTAGTAGCAGATGCCTTAAGTAGAAAAATTGTACATGTGTCAACTATGATGATTAAAGAATTAGAATTAATAGAACAATTTAGAGATTTGAACTTGCGTACAGTTAGAGAAAAAGATAAAATTCAATTAGGAAGGATTACTAATGATTTTTGGAAGAGATTAAGAAGAAACAAGATGTAGATATATTTATTCAAGAAAAGAAAGCATTAATAGGAACAAATAAAGTAAAAGAATTTAATTTAGGAACAGATGGAATTATTAGATTTAAAAATAGAATTTGTGTACCTAATAATCAAGAATTTAAGGAATTAATTTTGGAGGAAGGGCACAAAAGTAAACTTAGTATTCATCCTAGAACAACAAAAATATATAAAGATTTAAAGGGAATGTTTTGGTGGTCTAGGATGAAGAGAGATGTAGCAGAATATGTGGCTAGATGTTTAACATGTTAGAAAGCAAAGATTGAATATCAGAAACCCTTTGATATGTTACATCCTTTAGAGATACCTATATGGAAACGGAATAGTATATCAATAGATTTTGTGGTAGGATTACCTAGAACACATAGGAATTTTGATACCATTTGAGTAATTGTAGATAGATTAACTAAATTAGTACATTTTGCTTTCAATAAATATTAGGTATTCTTTAGAAAAATTAGCTTAATTGTATTTAAAGGAAATAATTAGATTATCTGGAGTACCTACTAGTATAGAGTCTAATAAAGACCCTAGCTTTGTTTTTAAATTTTTGGAAAGATTTTCAGAACGCTTTAAGAAGTAAAATTTTATCTTAGTTTAGTATAACACCCTAAGATTGATGATCAAACAGAAAGGACTATTCGGACATTAGAAGATCTCTTAAGAGCCTGTACATTAGAAGAGAAAGGAAAACCTAACATTTGAAACAAAGCCTATTAAGATTGAGGACAGAAGGATTAAGTACCTGAGAGGTAAAGAAATTTCTCTAGTTAAGGTTATTTGGGATGATATCAGAGGTGATGCTACATGGGAGTTAGAAGAGAAAATGAAAGAAACATATCCTCATTTGTTTGTATAGTTATTTTGTTGTATAGTTGTATGGTTATATATTTGTATTAGAAATTTCGAGGACGAAATTTTTATTAGTAGGGGAGAATTGTAACATCCTCATTTTATTAATTGTACGCATTTATATATGTATATTATTAACATTTATGCACTATATTTTATAGAAACCTTATGTACATATTCTCTTAATGAAATTAATACAGTTCTACTCAGAAGAATTTTCTGAATTTGTAAATGTCTCTGTTTTTGCTGAAATTGATAGTTGACTGGACTGCTATGTCAGACAGCTGTCCAGGATAAAATTTCAAGTATAGAATTTTGAACTCATTTATAACTTAAAAGAAAGGTAATAGAATATAGATTAAAAATATATACAGATAAAGAATTAAAATGCTTATTCAGAATTGTTAGAATTTTCTGAAAGTTAGAACTTTGAGAAATTATTACGGTAAAATTTTAAGACAGAAAATTTAGAGAAAATTCATAGGATATCTATAGAATTATCTAATAATTGTAATATACTTAAAATAATTATTAAAAATGTTTAACCAAGAAAAATTTAATTTAGAACCTTAACCAATCAAAAAGTGACAACTTAGGCTTTTCTAAGATCACTAAATTAAGCTAATTAGACTTGGATTAAGAGATAAGTAAGACACTACCCCAAGGTTTTTGATAGTGAGGAATCCAATGGTGGTGTTATTTTCTTCAAATTCTAATTAGTTTGTAAGATAATTAACAGCCCTAAATTATTCTAGAAAATTATATTAAATTACCTACAAATGTTGACTTTTGACCTTTTGGAAGGCAAGTCACTTGCTGCACTCCTTTGGCTGTCCAAGTGGATGGGGAAGCTTGGAGAACTGATCTCCCTTGGCCAATAGAGGCTGCTGGACGTGCAGGGCAGTGGACTTGAAGAAAAAAATTCAATTTGGTGAATTAAGTGTTAAATGAAGCCTTAAAACTTAAGCTAAAAGTAAAAGGCACAAAGCTAGCTTTTCTGAAAAAACAGAACCGTGAGTTCTTAACCCAGCAGCTGCAGTTCTTCATTAAATTTCATCTTAACTTCACCATTTCAACTCAAATTAAGAAACCAAACCATCCAAACTTCCAAAACACAAAGCTAATTCGGCTAGTAGAGAAAGAATTGGAGAAAATCTCAAAAATTCCTACAAGACCAAGGAGTGAGGGAGAAAGGAATTCAAGGCTTTTTCTTCAATTAAAGAGTTTAAGGTAAGGATCTAGGCATTTAATTTCAATTAGAACCCTTGGAATTAGAAGAAAACATGTTGTAGGGTTAAATTCAATTTTTGACCTAAAATCATGAAAACTTGAAATTGATTTAGGGGTTTTGTGTTTTTGATGCTTGTGATTGAAATTCATGGATTGGAATGATGTTTGATTGAATTTTTAAGATGTTGTAATGGTTGAAATTTGGTTTGTTGAATTTTGATTGAATTTGTGATTTGATTGAATTTTGGTTGGAATTGGAGTTTGTTACTTTGGAAAATATGTTGAGAATGGTAGTGAGACCATTCGGCCAGCCCTAAATGCAAGGGATATTATGTGGAATTTTTTGTAAAATCAAGGGCAAAATGGTCATTTTACATGTAGGGACAAAATGGGAATTTTTGAAAAAGAGCAAGGGTAATTTGGTCATTTCAAAATTTAGGACATAGATGGAATTTTAGAAAAGATTAAGGGTAGTTTAGTAACTTTACCTAATAGTGAATTTTTATAATTTTTATGTGATTGCTTAATATTAATTATTTGTTTATTAGCATCATTGTCATATTGCATAAGCTTGAGTTCTTGGAAAATACAAAGATTTCAAATGAGAAATGAGTATTTATGGGGGAATTGATTTCCAGGACTGTGTTGACTGACCGGACTGCGGTAGTCATGTATTTGAAAATATGATTGAGATTATGAACAGAGAACTGTGTTGACTGACCGGACTGCGGTAGTCATGTATTTGAAAATATGATTGAGATTATGAACAGAGAACTGTGTTGACTGACCGGACTGCGGTAGTCATGTATTTGAAAATATGATTGAGATTATGAACAGAGAATATGATAGTCCTGAGAAATGGGTGAGCAGAGTAAGTTAGACAGGACTGTATAGTCTGTGATTATATAGTCTGTGGGGTGAGGGATATTGGCAATTCCACATGTGGCTGTAATTTGGACAGAGATGCTGCCGTGGTGGCCTTCCGGGTATCCTGACCTCCTAATTCTGTTTAGTTTATTCGCGTTTAGTAGGGGCTGATAGCTGAATTACAGATTGTAATGGTAGGCCAGTTTCTTACTAAACACTCAAAGGGGAAGTCTCCATGGAGCAGGGTCAAAACGAATTTGAGTCAAAAACTGCATTGCATAAATCATACTGCATTTAATTATGTGTGTAACTAATTATATTGTTATGATATGTATTTGTTTGAAATTGTTTTAATTCTATGAGAAATTAAATGCCTGATCCTGTAATGCTGTCCCCAGATTCTAGGGGAGTGTGAATTGCAGGTGCTTGAAGATATAGTTAAATGATGAAGATGCAGAAATTCCAGAGCATATAGGATGGGACTATTTTGGGTAGACAATAATTTGTAGTAGTTAGAATTATTTTGTAGCAGTGTTTATATAAATTTTAATGATGTAAATTACAGAACATATTTTGGATTGTAAGAGATCGTATCAGAACTTTGAAATAAATATATAAAATGAATTAAATAGTTAAATTATGTTTTATAAAAAAAAAAAAAAAAGGGGGGGGTTACAAGATCTGAAAAGATCATTCCCTTCCAAATTGGCATAAAATGAGAGAAGACCTAAAAAAAGTTCAGGATATCTCGTTTAATTTTGTTAAAAATACGTATCTCCTCTCATTAATAATGGAAATTATTATAAACGTTGTGATCAGAAAACTAATAAAGGAAATGGTTAATGTGATTGTTGTCATTTTATTGTGATTGGTAATTGTCGTAGAAACATCAAAATTTCACGATATGTTTGGGAGCTGAAATAATAAATAGATTATGATTTTTTTCTAGTGAGATCTGAAAAGATCATTCCCTTCCAAATTGGCATAAAATGAGAGAAGACCTAAAAAAAGTTGAAGATATCTCGTTTAATTTTGTGAAAAACACGTATCTCCTCTTATTAATAATGGAAACTATTATAAACGTTGTGAGAAAAAAACTAATAAAGGAAATTGTTAATGTGATTGTTGTGATTATAATGTGATTGGTAATTGTCGTAGAAACATCAAAATTGGTTTGGGAGGTGCAATAATAAAAAGATAATGATTTTTTTCTTGTGAGATCTGAAAAGATCATTCCCTTCCAAATTGGCATAAAATGAGAGAAGACCTAATAAAAGTTCAGGATATCACGTTTAATTTTGTTAAAAATATGTATCTCCTCACATTAATGATGGAAATTATTGTATAAAAAAACTAATAAAGGAAACTGTTAATGTAATAGTTGTCATTTTAATGTGATTGGTAATTTTGTTAAAAATACGTATCTCCTCTCATTAAGAATGGAAATTGTTATTAACGTTGTGATAAAAAAACTGTTAATGTGATTGATGTCATTTTAATGTGATTGGTAGTTGTCGTAGAAACATCAAATTTTGTTTGGGAGGAGAAATAATAAAAAGATTATGATTTTTTTCTGGTGAGATCTGAAAAGATCATTCCCTTCGAAATTGGCATAAAATGAGAGAAGACCTAAAAAAAGTTCAGGATATCTCGTTTAATTTTGTTAAAAATACGTATCTCCTCTCATTAAGAATGGAAATTGTTATTAACGTTGTGATAAAAAAACTAATAAAGGAAACTGTTAATGTGATTGATGTCATTTTAATGTGCTTGGTAGTTGTCGTAGAAACATCAAATTTTGTTTGGGAGGAGAAATAATAAAAAGATTATGATTTTTTTCTGGTGAGATCTGAAAAGATCATTCCCTTCGAAATTGGCATAAAATGAGAGAAGACCTAAAAAAAGTTCAGGATATCTCGTTTAATTTTGTTAAAAATACGTATCTCCTCTCATTAATAACCGAAATTATTATAAACGTTGTGATAACAAAACTAATAAAGGAAATGGTTAATGTGATTGTTGTCATTTTATTGTGATTGGTAATTGTCGTAGAAACATCAAAATTTCACGATATGTTAGGGAGCTGAAATAATAAATAGATTATGATTTTTTTCTGGTGAGATCTGAAAAGATCATTCCCTTCCAAATTGGCATAAATTGAGAGAAGACCTAAAAAAAGTTCAGGATATCTCGTTTAATTTTGTGAAAAACACGTATCTCCTCTTATTAATAATGTAAACTATTATAAACGTTGTGAGAAAAAAACTAATAAAGGAAACAGTTAATATGATTGTTGTCATTATAATGTGATTGGTAATTGTCGTAGAAACATAAAAATTGGTTTGGGAGGTGCAATATTAAAAAGATTATGATTTTTTTCTGGTGAGAACTAAAAAGATCATCCCGTTCCAAATTGGCATAAAATGAGAGAAGACCTAAAAAAAGTTCAGGATATCTCGTTTAATTTTGTGAAAAACACGTATCTCCTCTTATTAAAAATGGAAACTATTATAAACGTTGTGAGAAAAAACCTAATAAAGGAAACTGTTAATGTGATTGTTGTCATTATAATGTGATTGGTAATTGTCGTAGAAACATCAAAATTTGTTTGGGAGGTGCAATAATAAAAAGATTATGATTTTTTTCTGGTGAGATCTGAAAAGATCATTCCCTTCCAAATTGGCATAAAATGAGAGAAGACCTAAAAAAAGTTCAGGATATCTCGTTTAATTTTGTTGAAAAGACGTATCTCGTCTCATTAATAATGGAAATTATTGTATAAAAAAAACTAATAAAGGAAACTGTTAATGTGATTGTTGTCATTATAATGTGATTGGTAATTGTCGTAGAAACATCAAAATTGGTTTGGGAGGTGCAATAATAAAAATATTATGATTTTTTTCTTGTGAGATCTAAAAAGATCATTCCCTTCCAAATTGGCATAAAATGAGAGAAGACCTAATAAAAGTTCAGGATATCTCGTTTAATTTTGTTAAAAATACGTATCTCCTCTCATTAAAAATGGAAATTATTGTATAAAAAAACTAATAAAGGAAATGGTTAATGTGATTATTGTCATTTTAATGTGATTGGTAATTGTCGTAGAAACATGAAAATTTGTTTGGGAGGTGCAATAATAACAAGATTATGATTTTTTTCTGGTGAGATCTGAAAAGATCATTCCATTCCAAATTGGCATAAAATGAGAGAAGACCTAAAAAAAGTTCAGGATATCTCGTTTAATTTTGTGAAAAACACGTATCTCCTCTTATTAATAATGGAAACTATTATAAACGTTGTGAGAAAAAAACTAATAAAGGAAACTGTTAATGTGATTTTTGTCATTATAATGTGATTGGTAATTGTCGTAGAAACATCAAAATTTGTTTGGGAGGTGCAATAATAAAAAGATTATGATTTTTTTTCTGGTGAGATCTGAAAAGATCATTCCCTTCCAAATTGGCATAAAATGAGAGAAGACCTAAAAAAAGTTTGGGATATCTCGTTTAATTTTGTTAAAAAGACGTATCTCCTCTCATTAATAACGGAAATTATTGTATAAAAAAAACTAATAAAGGAAACTGTTAATGTGATTGTTGTAATTATAATGTGATTGGTAATTGTCGTAGAAACATCAAAATTGGTTTGGGAGGTGCAATAATAAAAAGATTATGATTTTTTTCTTGTGAGATCTGAGAAAATCATTCCCTTCCAAATTGGCATAAAATGAGAGAAGACCTAAAAAAAGTTCAGGATATCTCGTTTAATTTTGTGAAAAACATGTATCTCCTCTTATTAATAATGGAAATTATTATAAACGTTGTGAGAAAAAAAACTAATAAATGAAACTGTTAATGTGATTGTGATCGTTTTAATGTGAACGGTAATTGTCGTAGAAACATAAAAATTTGTTTGGGAGGTGAAATAATAAAAAGATTATGATTTTTTTCTGGTCAGATCTGAAAAGATCATTCCCTTCGAAATTGGCATAAAATAAGAGAAGACCTAAAAAAAGTTCAGGATATCTCGTTTAATTTTGTTAAAAACACGTATCTCCTATGATTAATAATGGAAATTATTATAAACGTTGTGAGAAAAAAACTAATAAAGGAAACAGTTAATGTGATTGTTGTCATTATAATGTGATTGGTAATTGTCGTAGAAACATCAAAATTGGTTTGGGAGGTGCAATAATAAAAAGATTATGATTTTTTTCTTGTGGGATCTGAAAAGATCATTCCCTTCCAAATTGGCATAAAATGAGAGAAGACCTAATAAAAGTTCAGGATATCTCGTTTAATTTTGTTAAAAATATGTATCTCCTCTCATTAATAATGGAAATTATTGAATAAAAAAACTAATAAAGGAAACTGTTAATGTAATAGTTGTCATTTTAATGTGATTGGTAATTTTGTTAAAAATACGTATCTCCTCTCATTAAGAATGGAAATTGTTATTAACGTTGTGATAAAAAAACTAATAAAGGAAACTGTTAATGTGATTGATGTCATTTTAATGTGATTGGTAGTTGTCGTAGAAACATCAAATTTTGTTTGGGAGGAGAAATAATAAAAAGATTATGATTTTTTTCTGGTGAGATCTGAAAAGATCATTCCTTCGAAATTGGCATAAAATGAGAGAAGACCTAAAAAAAGTTCAGGATATCTCGTTTAATTTTGTTAAAAATACGTATCTCCTCTCATTAATAAAGGAAATTATTATAAACGTTGTGATAAAAAAACTAATAAAGGAAACGGTTAATGTGATTCTTGTCATTTTAATGTGATTGGTAATTGTCGTAGAAACATCAAAATTTCACGATATGTTTGGGAAGAAAAATAATAAAAAGGTTATGATTTTTTTCTGGTCAGATCTGAAAAGATCATTCCCTTCCAAATTGGTATAAAATGAGAGAAGACCTAAAAAAAGTTCAGGATATCTCATTTAATTTTGTTAAAAATACGTATCTCCTCTCATTAATAAAGGAAATTATTATAAACGTTGTGATAAAAAAAACTAATAAAGGAAACGGTTAATGTGATTGTTGTCGTTTTAAAGTGATTGGTAATTGTCGTAGAAATGTCAAAATTTCTTGATATGTTTGGGAGGTGAAATAATAAATAGATTATGATTTTTTTCTAGTCAGATCTGAAAAGATCATTCCCTTCTAAATTAGCATAAAATGAGAGAAGACCTAAAAAAAGTTCAGGATATCTCGTTTAATTTTGTTAAAAACACGTATCTCCTCTGATTAATAATTGAAATTATTATAAACGTTGTGAGAAAAAAACTAATAAAGGAAACTGTTAATGTGATTGGTAATTGTCGTAGAAACATCAAAATTTGTTTGGCAGGTGAAATAATAAAAAGATTATGATTTTTTTCTAGTCAGATCTGAAAAGATCATTCCCTTCCAAATTGGCATAAAATGAGAGAAGACCTAAAAAAAGTTCAGGATATCTCGTTTAATTTTGTTAAAAATACGTATGTCCTCTCACTAATAATGGAAATTATTATAAACATTGTGATAAAAAAAACTAATAAAGGAAACGGTTAATGTGATTTTTGTCATTTTAATGTGATTGGTAATTGTCGTAGAAACATCAAAATTTCACGATATGTTTGGGAGGTGAAATAATAAAAAGGTTATGATTTTTTTCTGGTCAGATCTGAAAAGATCATTCCCTTCCAAATTGGCATAAAATGAGAGAAGACCTAAAAAAAGTTCAGCATATCTCATTTAATTTTGTTAAAAACACATATCTCCTCTGATTAGAAATGGAAATTGTTATATGTAACATCCCGAAAATTACAACCCAATAAGTATGAACGTGAGAGATTTAATTAGAAATTTTCTTGTTGGGGAGAATTGTAACACTGTGATTTTTCGTAACGTATATTAAGTGTTTGATAAATACCGTAAAAGGAAATTAAATTAATTCATAGTGTTATTGTGAGATTTTTGGGACTTTTACGTAAGTTTCGTAAGTTGTAGAAAAAGAAAAAAAAAAAAAAGAGAAGAGAGGGTGTCCTTAGAGGAAGGGTGGCTGCAAATAGCAAAATTGAAAAATTATGCCACATAAGAAGCGTGAACTGCTTCTCTTCCCATTATTCTTCGTTCTTCTCGCCAGAAACCTCTGCTGTCTCTCTCCTTCTCTCTAAAATTTTGCACTCTTTCTAAGATTTAAGTATTCAAATCAAAGTTTTCACCGATTAAATTCGGATATGTTATAGAGGAGTTCAAGAGCTTCAAAACCAACCGATTGGATTTCGATTTCATCGAGGTATGGAGGGGTATCTTTTTTTTTTCCTAAGCTATTTCCTTGTTTTCTTGTTAAATATGGATTGTGGCTGTTGTTGATGGTCTGTAAATAATTTTGAAAACCCGAAATAAGCTACTTGAGATTTGGGTCCTATGACTGTGTGGATTTTTCGTCTCGGTTTTCGTGCAGGTTTTTGAGGATGTAAATACATTTTCTTATGTTTTGATGCCTTTGGATATCATGGTATTTTTTTCAGATTTTTTTGAGCACTATAACTATTTTTACCGGAATTATTTTTAAAAACTGTTGATTCTGAGAATGGGACTGTTTTGATTTTTACAAGAATTTTGGGACATGATTTTGGAAAACTGGAACCATGAGTTCATTTTATGCATCATGAGGGTCATCTCTGAATTTTTGTAAGGTCAGAAAATCCTGGAAAGTATTTTTAGTGATTTAATGTTGGAAAAACCGAAAAGCTGAACAGTAGAGAAATTAAATGTAGAAAATTACTTTTTGTGAGAATTTGGTCTTGAGAAAATTTAGTAATACTTTTTTGACCATGTGGAATATCCATGGATTTTCTCAGAATTTTGTAAGTACCTTTTGTAATTAATTACATTTTCTTATTGAAAACTGTGTTCTGGAGAAATAATGATTTGGAAATTCAAAAAAGGTATTTTTGGTGGATTTTTGGTACTGAGGAAATTATATGTGATGGTCCACATGTTGGATATATTCTCTGTAAAATTTCACATAAAACGAATTTGATATGCTATTTTCTAAAAATATGGAATTGTGTTTGACAGAGTATGTCCAGCCACTGTTTTTAATTCAAAAATAATATTTATAGGTTGAATTTTCGTGAGATAAATTTATATGATGAAATATGAATGATGTATAGTTTCTCTGTAAAATATCATGAAATTTCAAATTGATATGATGCATCAAATAATTTTTGGTGTGTGTGTACAGCTCTATGTGTCCACATGAAATTTAATTATATTAATTGTGTATTTGGTTTTAATGCCTTTAATTGTACTTGTTAAGGAATAATTTCACCTAAAAAGGGAAGTTTCCATAGAAATATGAATGCAATGATTTGTGATGGATTGAGTTTGAGTTATTGGATTATTGGTTATTAATGATTGTTCTGTTATTAACTGTGAATTGGAGACCGGGAGGAATGTGATCCTCGGGCAAAGAGTGCTGAAAATTGTTGTGCATGTGAATTGCTTGTATCAGTGAGATCTTATATTCAGAGAGAAATATTTGGGAGAAAAATCCAAAAATTTAAAGAAGACAAAGGAGAAAAGGAGAAAAAGGATTCAAGGTAAGGGAAGCTTCATTGTGATTTATATTTTCAGTTTAAGTGTGGTTGAGAGTTAGGGGGCTCAATCACATATAGCATGCCTGCCCCTTTTGCTGTTTATGTTGAGTTGATTGGTGGTTGAATTTAAAATTGATGAAAAATGGGTATTTGATTCTCCTGGCAGTGGCTGTGTGAGTGTGTATGGACTGATTGTTTTTGTTTTTGATTCTCTAAATTACTTGGAAAGGCTCCTAAAACAAAGGAGACCATGCCCAAATTTTCTTGAAATTATTTGATAAGCTTTGCATGTGAAAATCAAACCACAAAACAAAGTGGCAGTGGCTGTTAGGTTCGTCTGGCCATTGGAGATGGCGGGTACTGAGATGCCGTATCTAAGAATGTAAGGATTGTAACGACCCATCTTCGTTACAGATTTGTTATACTAAAGATTTTATTTCATTAAATTTTAAAAACTCTCTAATTAGTTTATTGATAAAATATTGGATAATTTTTTTTTCCGCGATTCCCAAAACTGACAGATAAAATTAAAGCTTAATTTATAAATATCTCTTATACAAAACTTAACTAAATAAAACTATGTGTACATACATCTTTTCACATGATAAATACATAATACCCCTAACTGGTTCATTTTATACATAAGACCAAACAAAGAAATGGAAAGAAATAATAATGTCTTCAATCCCTCGTATGCTCTATCCACAAACTCTCCAAGAGAAAGATCCACCTAAAAACCATCTGCTCCCCCGAACACGATGTCCGAGATCATCACAGGCACGAACCACATGTGCAAACATTGCAAGGGTAAGCTTACCAAACAAAACTATACATATAAGAAAATAAGTGAATTTCCAATTATTAAGGAAAGGGACGAAAAATTAGATTTTGTATACTTCAAAATACTATATATAATAACTGAAAATGTTATACAAAACTTAGTTCATAAACATATTTATAACATGAATCATCAACAAGATCAACCACATACACCATCACCACTAATCACAATGAGTCATAACATCATAAGTCACACAATTAAAACAATTGCAGTATGATTTATGCAAATGCAGTTTTGACTCAAAATCATTTTGACCCTGCTCCATGGAGACTTCCCCTTTGAGTGTTTAGTAAGTAACTGGCCTACCATTACATACTGCAATTCAGCTATCAGCCCCTACTAAACGCGAATAAACTAGACAGAATTAGGAGATCAGGATACCCGGAAGGCCACCACGACCGCAACTCAGTCCAGTTTCCAGCCACATGTGGAATTGCCAATATCCTTCACCCCACAGACTATATAATCACAGACTATACAGCCCTGTCTAACTTATTCTGCTCACCCCAAAGATTCAATTCTCAAATCATATTCCTTTCACATGACTACCGCAGTCCCGGTTAGTCAAGAAAATCATTTCTCAATCATTTTCATTTCACATGACTACCGCAGTCCCGGTTAGTCAACTAAATCATTTCTCATATATCAACTTGTTTCTCATGACTACCGCAGTCTCGGTTAGTCAACATTTAATCTTTCTTTTCTTTCTTTTCTTTTCTTTTCTTTCTTTTCATGGCTACCGCAGTCCCGGTTAGCCAACATCAATTATTTTTCACTTGAATCTTTGTAAAACCCCCAAAAAGACTCATGCATATGCAATATGTTAATAATCACAATTAAATAAGTAATTTTAAACAATCACCTATAAAAATATAAACATTCAACAATTTCCAACATCATTCACAACACAATCAAGCCAAATCAAGCAAATTCAATCCAACAATAAACCAACCAATCAATTTCAATCCATCAAAACACATCATCCAATCAATCAAACATGATTCCAAACAATTATTTCAAGCTTCTAATATCAATTATATAAATCAATTTAATCTTTTTATGGCTCTTGATCAAATCTTGAATCTAAACCTAACAACATGTTTTTCTACATTCCAAATGGTCTAAAATGAAATTAAATGCCATGATCCTTACATTCTTAGATACGGCATCTCAGTACCCGCCATCTCCAATGGCCAGACGAACCTAACAGCCACTGCCACTTTGTTTTGTGGTTTGATTTTCACATGCAAAGCTTATCAAATAATTTCAAGAAAATTTGGGCATGGTCTCCTTTGTTTTAGGAGCCTTTCCAAGTAATTTAGAGAATCAAAAACAAAAACAATCAGTCCATACACACTCACACAGCCACTGCCAGGAGAATCAAATACCCATTTTTCATCAATTTTAAATTCAACCACCAATCAACTCAACATAAACAGCAAAAGGGGCAAGCATGCTATATGTGATTGAGCCCCCTAACTCTCAACCACACTTAAACTGAAAATATAAATCACAAGGAAGCTTCCCTTACCTTGAATCTTTTTTTTCTCCTTTTCTCCTTTGTCTTCTTTAAATTTTAGGATTTTTCTCCCAAATATTTCTCTCTGAATATAAGATCTCACTGATACAAGCAATTCACATGCACAACAAATTCCAGCACTCTTTGCCCGAGGATCACATTCCTCCCGGTCTCCAATTCACAATTAATAACAGAACAATCATTAATAACCAATAATCCAATAACTCAAACTCAATCATCACAAATCATTGCATTCATATTTCTATGGAAACTTCCCTTTTTAGGTGAAATTATTCCTTAACAAGTACAATTAAAGGCATTAAAACCAAATACACAATTAATATAATTAAATTTCATGTGGACACATAGAGCTGTACACACACACCAAAAATTATTTGATGCATCATATCAATTTGAAATTTCATGAGATTTTACAGAGAAACTATACATTATTCATATTTCATCATATAAATTTATCTCACGAAAATTCAACCCACAAATATTATTTTTGAATTAAAAACAGTGGCTGGACATACTCTGTCAAACACAATTTCATATTTTTAGAAAATAACATATCAATTCGTTTTATGTGAAATTTTACAGAGAATATCTCCAACATGTGGACCATTACATATAATTTCCTCAGTACCAAAAATCCACCAAAAATACCTTTTTTGAATTTCCAAATCATTATTTCTCCAGAACACAGTTTTCAATAAGAAAATGTAATTAATTACAAAAGGTACTTACAAAATTCTGAGAAAATCCATGGATATTCCACATGGTCAAAAAAGTATTACTAAATTTTCTCAAGACCAAATTCTCACAAAAAGTAATTTTCTACATTTAATTTCTCTACTGTCCAGCTTTTCGGTTTTTCCAACATTAAATCACTAAAAATACTTCCCAGGCTTTTCTGACCTTACAAAAATTCAGAGATGACCCTCATGATGCATAAAATGAACTCATGGTTCCAGTTTTCCAAAATCATGTCCCAAAATTCTTGTAAAAATCAAAACAGTCTCATTCTCAGAATCAACAGTTTTTAAAAATAATTCCGGTAAAAATAGTTACAGTGCTAAAAAAAATCTGAAAAAAATACCATGATATCCAGAGGCATCAAAACATAAGAAAATGTATTTACATCCTCAAAAACCTGCACGAAAACCGAGACGAAAAATCCAGACAGTCACAGGACCCAAATCTCAAGTAGCTTATTTCGGGTTTTCAAAATTATTTACAGACCATCAACAACAGCCACAATCCATATTTAACAAGAAAACAAGGAAATAGCTTAGGAAAAAAAAAAGAAACCCCTACATACCTCGATGAAATCGAAATACAATCGGTTGGTTTTGAAGCTCTAGTCTCCCTCTATGATATATCCAATTTTAATCGGTAGAAACTTTGATTTGGATGCTCAAATATTAAAGAGAAGATACAGAATATTTACAGGAGCAGGGAGAAGACAGCGGATGAAAGGAAAATGAAAAAATGAATGAAAGAAGCCAAGTCGTTCACGCTAAGAGGGAGTATAAATTTTGATATTTTGCTATCTGCACCCACCATTCCTCTAAGTACACCACTTCCTTTTTTTTTTTCGTCAACTTACGGAACTTACGTAAATGTTCCAAAAATCTCACAATAACACTATAAATTTAAATTTAATTTCCTTTTATGGTATTTATCAAACCCTTAATACATGTTACGAAAAATCACAGTGTTACAATTCTCCCCAACAAGAAAATTTCTAATTAAATCTCTCACGTTCATACTTATTGGGTTGTAATTTTCGGGATGTTACAAGGATCATGGCATTTAATTTCATTTTAGACCATTTGGAATGTAGAAAAACATGTTGTTAGGTTTAGATTCAAGATTTGATCAAGAGCCATAAAAAGATTAAATTGATTTATATAATTGATATTAGAAGCTTGAAATAATTGTTTGGAATCATGTTTGATTGATTGGATGATGTGTTTTGATGGATTGAAATTGATTGGTTGGTTTATTGTTGGATTGAAATTGCTTGATTTGGCTTGATTGTGTTGTGAATGATGTTGGAAATTGTTGAATGTTTATATTTTTGTAGGTGATTGTTTAAAATTACTTATTTAATTGTGATTATTAACATATTGCATATGCATGAGTCTTTTTGGGGGTTTTACAAAGATTCAAGTGAAAAATAATTGATGTTGGCTAACCGGGACTGCGGTAGCCATGAAAAGAAAGAAAAGAAAAGAAAAGAAAGATTAAATGTTGACTAACCGAGACTGCGGTAGTCATGAGAAACAAGTTGATATATGAGAAATGATTTAGTTGACTAACCGGGACTGCGGTAGTCATGTGAAATGAAAATGATTGAGAAATGATTTTGTTGACTAACCGGGACTGCGGTAGTCATGTGAAAGGAATATGATTTGAGAATTGAATCTTTGGGGTGAGCAGAATAAGTTAGACAGGGCTGTATAGTCTGTGATTATATAGTCTGTGGGGTGAAGGATATTGGCAATTCCACATGTGGCTGGAAACTGGACTGAGTTGCGGTCGTGGTGGCCTTCCGGGTATCCTGATCTCCTAATTCTGTCTAGTTTATTCGCGTTTAGTAGGGGCTGATAGCTGAATTGCAGTACGTAATGGTAGGCCAGTTTCTTACTAAACACTCAAAGGGGAAGTCTCCATGGAGCAGGGTCAAAATGATTTTGAGTCAAAACTGCATTTGCATAAATCATACTGCAATTGTTTTAATTGTGTGACTTATGATGTTATGACTCATTGTGATTAGTGGTGATGGTGTATGTGGTTGATCTTGTTGATGATTCATGTTATAAATATGTTTATGAACTAAGTTTTGTATAACATTTTCAGTTATTATATATAGTATTTTGAAGTGTACAAAATCTAGTTTTTCGTCCTTTTCCTTAATAATTGGAATTTCACTTATTTTCTTATATGTATAGTTTTGTTTGGTAAGCTTACCCTTGCAATGTTTGCACATGTGGTTCGTGCCTGTGATGATCTCGGACATCGTGTTCGGGGGAGCAGATGGTTTTTAGGTGGATCTTTCTCTTGGAGAGTTTGTGGATAGAGCATACGAGGGATTGAAGACATTATCATTTCTTTCCATTTCTTTGTTTGGTCTTATGTATAAAATGAACCAGTTAGGGGTATTATGTATTTATCATGTGAAAAGATGTATGTACACATAGTTTTATTTAGTTAAGTTTTGTATAAGAGATATTTATAAATTAAGCTTTAAATTTTATCTGTCAGTTTTGGGAATCGCGAAAAAAAAAATTATCCAATATTTTATCAATAAACTAATTAGAGAGTTTTTAAAATTTAATGAAATAAAATCTTTAGTATAACAAATCTGTAACGAAGACGGGTCGTTACAATAATGGTATCAGAGCAGTTCGTCCTACCAAGACTGGGGTGTGGACTTAACCATTGTTTGTGCTGTGTGTGATTGGTTTGACTGTCGCTTAATGACAGTATTGATGAATTGTTTGATGTTGTGTGATTCCACATTGACTATTCTTTAATAGCAATGTAGGATGAATTGATTGAGCTGCTTGCTTTTGCACCGACTGTTGTTTAATAGTGGTGAAAGAAACATTGTATGCTATATGTTGTGTAATCTTACTCCTACTATGTGTGGGTGGTGGTGTAAGATATGAAGTTGTTTGTAACAGCGTAATCTTGCATTAACTACTGTGGTGGCAATGTATGATTAGTTAGATTATAGGCATGTGAGATCGTTGATGCAATGTCGTTAAAAGGAAATGCCGACATCTTAAGGATGTGTAATAGTCCATAGAATTGCCAATAGAATTGAGATTAGTTAGACATCAAAAAAAAAAAAAAAAAAAAAAAAAACTAAGGGACAAGGTTATTTCTCTAGACTGTGCTGTGCCTTAAGGAATCCTTAAGACCTTGGCATCTATAGTGGGATAATGGATTGAGTGTGATAGAGAAGTCTATGCATTATGCATGAGTTGTCCCTCTTGTTATCAAGTTGTTTTGACTTCTTATGAGTAAATGCCTTATGCATTCTTTTCTCTTCCAAGTTGTATAGTGATGTTGGATATTTTATTTTATCATTGCTCTTCTTGTAAGAATGAGTCGATTGGACATGTTTCAAGTAGTCTACTTTTGAGTAGCCTACTATTCATGTAAATGAAATATCTCAATTCTTAGAAGGGTCATTCATTTCGTATGAATGATGCATTGCACATGATGTTTCTTTTAATCATGTGGTAACCTGAGCTTCTTTCAGTGTCTATGTTTCCAGTGGAAATAAATTTATTGATCGTGTTCTGAGAAATTATATCAATGGTGATTGAGTTGTCTTTAATCCCATTGAGAGTCATTTACTTCATGGGGATGTGTTGTTCTCAAGTCTTATGAGTCTTTTGATCCACATGGAGGAGTTGCTTCTTCTATCTTTCTTGCATTCGAGCAAGATGGAAACTTTCAAGGAAGAAATGATTCGTGATAGAGTTGTGAGATGCGCACTCAGGACTCTGTCGAGATGACTTTCCCTCCTATTACTAAATTTCTTGAAATATTGTCTAAGTTGTGTTGTTGTCCTTGTTCTTCATGTTCTGAGAGTATGAGTTCGTATCCTTGAGGTGGTTGGGAAAGAAGGTCCAAAACTCCGAGTTTGTAGAATCAGAGTACGTGGCGGAAGCGTAGTGTGTAAGCACGATGGTCCTTGATGATTAGGTCATGATTTAGTGGGTGAAATAAGATACAAATGCTAGAATAATAGCAGAGTGTTTAAGATGGGGAAGTAAGTGATTGCAAAGTTTGAAAGTGTGATTTGGATGTTAAAAGTCGAATTCAATAAGTGATTAAATTGGTGATAGTAGATTGGAATGGTTTGAGACAATTTAGAAATCATCCAAATGGTGATTTGGTTGGAATTATGATAATAGGATGTAGCTGTAAGTTAGAGACTTAAATCATATTTAGAATACCTTATATGAAGAGAAAAATGTGAGAAAATTATAGGAAAAGTCTTTGGTAGTGTTTAGACATAGAAAGTTGAGGTCTAGACATGATTAAAGGGTGTTGGAAGCACCTTTAAGCTAAGAATTGTGGCCATTGTTTAAAACAAAGTAGCATGTATCTCCATGTGACTCCACTAGATGAATCTTGTAAGTATAGTTTAAAGACTTAGCCAAAATCACTAGATTTACCTTAACAAGTGCTTAGGTAAGCCTAGAATTGGAGTAGAACATCAATATCCTTAATCCATAGCTAAGCATTGTGTTTTAGTATCATGCCATACTCAAATTGGTGAGTGCTAGCTAGTAAAACTAAAACAAGATGACAAGAGTCAAAACTGCACAGTTTAGGTACAAAAGACATGACCCGAAATGGTAAAAGTGCGAACTTTGGCATTGCATAACTCCTTGTATAGGATGAGTTTCGGAATGAAACCTTTTTCTACAGTTTTGTATTACCAAAGTCTAGTTCTCCACAAAATTTCATAGCCATTGGACTTACCTAGATCATTTTGGACCCCTAGGTTCATTTTGACCCAAAACTAGTTTCTTAAATGATCCAAAAAGCCTAGATTTTGATCCGAGATGAATTTTGGGGTGAGACCAATTCCTACAATCCTATTTTTAGGTTTATAAAATCTTTTTTGAGGATTTACAAAGTTTCTCCCTCTGAATTTTAGATTCACCTTTGAAAACCATGTATTTTCTAAGCCGTTTTTGACCCGAAACTTGAAACGTACGCCATTTTCAAACTGTTCTAGTTTTTCAAGTGAAACCAAAGCCCACAACTTTGTTTTAGTACCCTCTAAATCTGTTTTGAGGTCCCACATAAGTTTAAGCATTATACAATGAATTTGGTAGAAAAACCCATTTTCTAGAAACGTGCATTTTGCAAACTTATAATATGCGCCATTTCCAAACCGCTTGGAGTTTTTGAGTCAAACCAAAACTATTAGGTCAAATTTAATGCATATTAAATCTGTTTTCAAGTCCCAAAGGATTTCAAGTTCTGTAGCTCAATTGGCGTAGAAAACCGTTTTCTACAATTCCTTAAAATCGCAAACTTAAATTGCGCGTAGTTTTCAAACTGTAACTCCAATTTGGATGAGACCAAAACACACGATCTTGTTTTTAAGTGAAATAAATCTGTTTTTGGGTTTTAAAATGAAAGGATCACTGTATGATAAGATTGCTTCCCAAAATCACCTCTTAGAAAGTTAAATTCAAAGGAAATCCTTAGGTGAAAGACTTGTTCTTGTCCTAGAGGCCTACCTAGTAGTTTGCCTACAACTTGTATAGGATACATTAACTTTAAATCTTCAATGTTGAGTAGACAAAGAGGATTATGGCCCTAGTTTAATTTAACCTTATGTTTTGTGAATTTCAGGGACGAAATTCCTAAAAGGAGGGGAGTATTGTAACATCCCGAAAATTACAACCCAATAAGTATGAACGTGAGAGATTTAATTAGAAATTTTCTTGTTGGGGAGAATTGTAACACTGTGATTTTTCGTAACGTATATTAAGTGTTTGATAAATACCGTAAAAGGAAATTAAATTAATTCATAGTGTTATTGTGAGATTTTTGGGACTTTTACGTAAGTTTCGTAAGTTGTAGAAAAAGAAAAAAAAAAAAAGAGAAGAGAGGGTGTCCTTAGAGGAAGGGTGGCTGCAAATAGCAAAATTGAAAAATTATGCCACTTAAGAAGCGTGAACTGCTTCTCTTCCCATTATTCTTCGTTCTTCTCGCCAGAAACCTCTGCTGTCTCTCTCCTTCTCTCTAAAATTTTGCACTCTTTCTAAGATTTAAGTATTCAAATCAAAGTTTTCACCGATTAAATTCGGATATGTTATAGAGGAGTTCAAGAGCTTCAAAACCAACCGATTGGATTTCGATTTCATCGAGGTATGGAGGGGTATCTTTTTTTTTTCCTAAGCTATTTCCTTGTTTTCTTGTTAAATATGGATTGTGGCTGTTGTTGATGGTCTGTAAATAATTTTGAAAACCCGAAATAAGCTACTTGAGATTTGGGTCCTATGACTGTGTGGATTTTTCGTCTCGGTTTTCGTGCAGGTTTTTGAGGATGTAAATACATTTTCTTATGTTTTGATGCCTTTGGATATCATGGTATTTTTTTCAGATTTTTTTGAGCACTATAACTATTTTTACCGGAATTATTTTTAAAAACTGTTGATTCTGAGAATGGGACTGTTTTGATTTTTACAAGAATTTTGGGACATGATTTTGGAAAACTGGAACCATGAGTTCATTTTATGCATCATGAGGGTCATCTCTGAATTTTTGTAAGGTCAGAAAATCCTGGAAAGTATTTTTAGTGATTTAATGTTGGAAAAACCGAAAAGCTGAACAGTAGAGAAATTAAATGTAGAAAATTACTTTTTGTGAGAATTTGGTCTTGAGAAAATTTAGTAATACTTTTTTGACCATGTGGAATATCCATGGATTTTCTCAGAATTTTGTAAGTACCTTTTGTAATTAATTACATTTTCTTATTGAAAACTGTGTTCTGGAGAAATAATGATTTGGAAATTCAAAAAAGGTATTTTTGGTGGATTTTTGGTACTGAGGAAATTATATGTGATGGTCCACATGTTGGATATATTCTCTGTAAAATTTCACATAAAACGAATTTGATATGCTATTTTCTAAAAATATGGAATTGTGTTTGACAGAGTATGTCCAGCCACTGTTTTTAATTCAAAAATAATATTTATAGGTTGAATTTTCGTGAGATAAATTTATATGATGAAATATGAATGATGTATAGTTTCTCTGTAAAATCTCATGAAATTTCAAATTGATATGATGCATCAAATAATTTTTGGTGTGTGTGTACAGCTCTATGTGTCCACATGAAATTTAATTATATTAATTGTGTATTTGGTTTTAATGCCTTTAATTGTACTTGTTAAGGAATAATTTCACCTAAAAAGGGAAGTTTCCATAGAAATATGAATGCAATGATTTGTGATGGATTGAGTTTGAGTTATTGGATTATTGGTTATTAATGATTGTTCTGTTATTAACTGTGAATTGGAGACCGGGAGGAATGTGATCCTCGGGCAAAGAGTGCTGAAAATTGTTGTGCATGTGAATTGCTTGTATCAGTGAGATCTTATATTCAGAGAGAAATATTTGGGAGAAAAATCCAAAAATTTAAAGAAGACAAAGGAGAAAAGGAGAAAAAGGATTCAAGGTAAGGGAAGCTTCATTGTGATTTATATTTTCAGTTTAAGTGTGGTTGAGAGTTAGGGGGCTCAATCACATATAGCATGCCTGCCCCTTTTGCTGTTTATGTTGAGTTGATTGGTGGTTGAATTTAAAATTGATGAAAAATGGGTATTTGATTCTCCTGGCAGTGGCTGTGTGAGTGTGTATGGACTGATTGTTTTTGTTTTTGATTCTCTAAATTACTTGGAAAGGCTCCTAAAACAAAGGAGACCATGCCCAAATTTTCTTGAAATTATTTGATAAGCTTTGCATGTGAAAATCAAACCACAAAACAAAGTGGCAGTGGCTGTTAGGTTCGTCTGGCCATTGGAGATGGCGGGTACTGAGATGCCGTATCTAAGAATGTAAGGATCATGGCATTTAATTTCATTTTAGACCATTTGGAATGTAGAAAAACATGTTGTTAGGTTTAGATTCAAGATTTGATCAAGAGCCATAAAAAGATTAAATTGATTTATATAATTGATATTAGAAGCTTGAAATAATTGTTTGGAATCATGTTTGATTGATTGGATGATGTGTTTTGATGGATTGAAATTGATTGGTTGGTTTATTGTTGGATTGAAATTGCTTGATTTGGCTTGATTGTGTTGTGAATGATGTTGGAAATTGTTGAATGTTTATATTTTTGTAGGTGATTGTTTAAAATTACTTATTTAATTGTGATTATTAACATATTGCATATGCATGAGTCTTTTTGGGGGTTTTACAAAGATTCAAGTGAAAAATAATTGATGTTGGCTAACCGGGACTGCGGTAGCCATGAAAAGAAAGAAAAGAAAAGAAAAGAAAGATTAAATGTTGACTAACCGAGACTGCGGTAGTCATGAGAAACAAGTTGATATATGAGAAATGATTTAGTTGACTAACCGGGACTGCGGTAGTCATGTGAAATGAAAATGATTGAGAAATGATTTTGTTGACTAACCGGGACTGCGGTAGTCATGTGAAAGGAATATGATTTGAGAATTGAATCTTTGGGGTGAGCAGAATAAGTTAGACAGGGCTGTATAGTCTGTGATTATATAGTCTGTGGGGTGAAGGATATTGGCAATTCCACATGTGGCTGGAAACTGGACTGAGTTGCGGTCGTGGTGGCCTTCCGGGTATCCTGATCTCCTAATTCTGTCTAGTTTATTCGCGTTTAGTAGGGGCTGATAGCTGAATTGCAGTACGTAATGGTAGGCCAGTTTCTTACTAAACACTCAAAGGGGAAGTCTCCATGGAGCAGGGTCAAAATGATTTTGAGTCAAAACTGCATTTGCATAAATCATACTGCAATTGTTTTAATTGTGTGACTTATGATGTTATGACTCATTGTGATTAGTGGTGATGGTGTATGTGGTTGATCTTGTTGATGATTCATGTTATAAATATGTTTATGAACTAAGTTTTGTATAACATTTTCAGTTATTATATATAGTATTTTGAAGTGTACAAAATCTAGTTTTTCGTCCTTTTCCTTAATAATTGGAATTTCACTTATTTTCTTATATGTATAGTTTTGTTTGGTAAGCTTACCCTTGCAATGTTTGCACATGTGGTTCGTGCCTGTGATGATCTCGGACATCGTGTTCGGGGGAGCAGATGGTTTTTAGGTGGATCTTTCTCTTGGAGAGTTTGTGGATAGAGCATACGAGGGATTGAAGACATTATCATTTCTTTCCATTTCTTTGTTTGGTCTTATGTATAAAATGAACCAGTTAGGGGTATTATGTATTTATCATGTGAAAAGATGTATGTACACATAGTTTTATTTAGTTAAGTTTTGTATAAGAGATATTTATAAATTAAGCTTTAAATTTTATCTGTCAGTTTTGGGAATCGCGAAAAAAAAAATTATCCAATATTTTATCAATAAACTAATTAGAGAGTTTTTAAAATTTAATGAAATAAAATCTTTAGTATAACAAATCTGTAACGAAGACGGGTCGTTACATTATAAACGTTGTGAGAAAAAAACTAATAAAGGAAACCGTTAATGTGATTGGTAATTGTCGTAGAAACATCAAAATTTGTTTGGGAGGTGAAATAATAAAAAAATTATGATTTTTCTCTGGTCAAATCTGAAAAGATCATTCCCTTCCAAATTGGCATAAAATGAGAGAAGACCTAACAAAAGTTCAGGATATCTCGTTTAATTTTGTTAAAAATACGTATCTCCTCTCATTAATAATGGAAATTATTATAAAAGTTGTGATAAAAACACTAATAAAGGAAACTATTAATGTGATTGTTGTCGTTTTAATGTGATTGGTAATTGTCGTAGAAACATCAAAATTTGTTTGGGAGGTGAAATAATAAAAAGATTATGATTTTTTTCTGGTCAGATCTGAAAAGATCATTCCCTTCGAAATGGGCATAAAATGAGAGAAGACCTAAAAAAAGTTCAGGATATCTCGTTTAATTTTGTTAAAAATACGTATCTCCTCTCATTAATAAAGGAAATTATTATACACGTTGTGATAAAAAAACTAATAAAGGAAACGGTTAATGTGATTCTTGTCATTTTAATATGATTGGTAATTGTCGTAGAAACATCAAAATTTCACGATATGTTTGGGAGGTGAAATAATAAAAAGGTTATGATTTTTTTTGGTCAGATCTGAAAAGATCATTCCCTTCCAAATTGGCATAAAATGAGAGAAGACCTAAAAAAAGTTCAGGATATCTCATTTAATTTTGTTAAAAATACGTAACTCCTCTCATTAATAAAGGAAATTATTATAAACGTTGTGATAAAAAAACTAATAAAGGAAATGGTTAATTTGATTGTTGTCGTTTTAAAGTGATTGGTAATTGTCGTAGAAACGTCAAAATTTCTTGATATGTTTGGGAGGTGAAATAATAAATAGATTATGATTTTTTTCTGGTCAGATCTGAAAAGATCATTCCCTTCTAAATTGGCATAAAATGAGAGAAGACCCAGAAAAAGGTTAGGATATCTCGTTTAATTTTGTTAAAAACACATATCTCCTCTGATTAATAATGGATATTATTATAAACGTTGTGAGAAAAAAACTAATAAAGGAAACTGTTAATGTGATTCGTAATTGTCGTAGAAAAATCAAAATTTGTTTGGCAGGTGAAATAATAAAAAGATTATGATTTTTTTCTAGTCAGATCTGAAAAGATCATTCCCTTCCAAATTGGCATGAAATGAGAGAAGACCTAAAAAAAGTTCAGGATATCTCGTTTAATTTTGTTAAAAATACGTATGTTCTCTAACTAATAATGGAAATTATTATAAACGTTGTGATAAAAAAACTAATAAAGGAAACTATTAATGTGATTGTTGTCGTTTTAATGTGATTGGTAATTGTCGTAGAAACATCAAAATTTCACGATATGTTTGGGAGGCGAAATAATAGAAAGATTATGATTTTTTTCTAGCGAGATCTGAAAAGATCATTCGCTTCCAAATTGGCATAAACTGAGAGAAGACCTAAAAAAAAGTTCAGGATATGTCGTTTAATTTTGTTAAAAATACGTATGTCCTCTCACTAATATTGGAAATTATGATAAACGTAGTGATAAAAAAACTAATAAAGGAAACTATTAATGTGATTGTTGTCGTTTTAATGTGATTGGTAATTGTCGTAGAAACATCAAAATTTGTTTGGGAGGTGAAATAATAAAAAGATTATGATTTTTTTCTGGTGAGATCTGAAAAGATCATTCCCTTCGAAATTGGCATACAATGAGAGAAGACCTACGTTTAATTTTGTTAAAAATACGTATCTCCTCTCATTAATAAAGGAAATTATTATAAACGTTGTGTTAAAAAAACTAATAAAGGAAACGGTTAATGTGATTTTTGTCATTTTAATGTGATTGGTAATTGTCGTACATCAAAATTTCACGATATGTTTGGGAGGTGAAATAATAAAAAGGTTATGATTTTTTTCTGGTCAGATCTGGAAAGATCATTCCCTTCCAAATTGGCATAAAATGAGAGAAGACCTAAAAAAAGTTTAGGATATCTCGTTTAATTTTGTTAAAAACACATATCTTCTCTGATTAATAATGGAAATTATTATAAATGTTTTGAGAAAAAAACTAATAAAGGAAACCGTTAATGTGATTGGTAATTGTCGTAGAAACATCAAAATTTGTTTGGGAGGTGAAATAATAAAAAAATTATGATTTTTCTCTGGTCAAATCTGAAAAGATCATTCCCTTCCAAATTGGCATAAAATGAGAGAAGACCTAAAAAAAGTTTAGGATATCTCGTTTAATTTTGTTAAAAATACGTATCTCCTCTCATTAATAATGGAAATTATTATAAAAGTTGTGACAAAAACACTAATAAAGGAAACTATTAATGTGATTGTTGTCGTTTTAATGTGATTGGTAATTGTCGTAGAAACATCAAAATTTGTTTGGGAGGTGAAATAATAAATAGATTATGATTTTTTTCTGGTCAGATCTGAAAAGATCATTCCCTTCCAAATTGGCATAAAATGAAAGAAGACCAAAAAAAAGTTCAGGATATCTCGTTCAATTTTGTTAAAAATACGTATCTCCTCTCACTAATAATGGAAATTATTAAAGACGTTGTGATAAAAAAACTAATAAAGGAAATTATTAATGTGATTGTTGTCGTTTTAATGTGATTGGTAATTGTCGTAGAAACATCAAAATTTGTTTGGGAGGTAAAATAATAAATAGAAAATGATTTTTTTCTGGTCAGATCTGAAAAGATCATTCCCTTCCAAATTGGCATAAAATTAAAGAAGACAAAAAAAAAGTTCAGGAAATCTCGTTTAATTTTGTTAAAAATACGTATCTCCTCTCATTAATAAAGGAAATTATTATAAACGTTGTGACAAAAAAACTAATAAAGGAAACGGTTAATGTGATTCTTGTCATTTTAATGTGATTGGTAATTGTCGTAGAAACATCAAAATTTCACGATATGTTTGGTAGGTGAAATAATAAAAAGGTTATGATTTTTTTCTGGTCAGATCTGAAAAGATCATTCCCTTCCAATTTGACATAAAATGAGAGAAGACCTAAAAAAAGTTCAGGATATCTCGTTTAATTTTGTTAAAAACACGTATCTCCTCTGATTAATAATTGAAATTATTATAAACGTTGTGAGAAAAAAACTAATAAAGGAAACTGTTAATGCGATTGGTAATTGTCGTAGAAACATCAAAATTTGTTTGGCAGGTGAAATAATAAAAAGATTATGATTTTTTTCTAGTCAGATCTGAAAAGATCATTCCCTTCCAAATATGCATAAAATGAGAGAAGACCTAAAAAAAGTTCAGGATATCTCGTTTAATTTTGTTAAAAATACGTATCTCCTCTCACTAATAATGGAAATTATTATGAATGTTGTGATAAAAAAACTAATAAAGGAAACTATTAATGTGATTGTTGTCGTTTTAATGTGATTGGTAATTGTCGTAGAAACATCAAAATTTCACGATATGTTTGGGAGGTGAAATAATAGAAAGATTATGATTTTTTTCTAGTGAGATCTGAAAAGATCATTCGCTTCCAAATTGGCATAAACTGCAAGAAGACCTAAAAAAAAGTTCAGGATATGTCGTTTAATTTTGTTAAAAATACGTATGTCCTCTAACTAATAAAGGAAATTATTATAAACGTTGTGATAAAAAAACTAATAAAGGAAATGGTTAATGTGATTTTTGTCATTTTAATGTGATTGGTAATTGTCGTAGAAACATCAAAATTTCACGATATGTTTGGGAGGTGAAATAATAAAAAGGTTATGATTTTTTTCTAGTCAGATCTGAAAAGATCATTCCCTTCCAAATTGGCATAAAATGAGAGAAGACCTAAAAAAAGTTCAGGATATCTCGTTCAATTTTGTTAAAAATACGTATCTCCTCTCACTAATAATGGAAATTATTAAAGACGTTGTGATAAAAAAACTAATAAAGGAAATTATTAATGTGATTGTTGTCGTTTTAATGTGATTGGTAATTGTCGTAGAAACATCAAAATTTGTTTGGGAGGTGAAATAATAAATAGAAAATGATTTTTTTCTGGTCAGATCTGAAAAGATCATTCCCTTCCAAATTGGCATAAAATGAAAGAAGACCAAAAAAAAGTTCAGGAAATCTCGTTTAATTTTGTTAAAAATACGTATCTCCTCTCATTAATAAAGGACATTATTATAAACGTTGTGATAAAAAAACTAATAAAGGAAACGGTTAGTGTGATTCTTGTCATTTTAATGTGATTGGTAATTGTCGTAGAAACATCAAAATTTCACGATATGTTTGGGAGGTGAAATAATAAAAAGGTTATGATTTTTTTCTGGTCAGATCTGAAAAGATCATTCCCTTCCAAATTGGCATAAAATGAGAGAAGACCTAAAAAAAGTTCAGGATATCTCGTTCAATTTTGTTAAAAATACGTATCTCCTCTCACTAATAATGGAAATTATTAAAGACGTTGTGATAAAAAAACTAATAAAGGAAATTATTAATGTGATTGTTGTCGTTTTAATGTGATTGGCAATTGTCGTAGAAACATCAAAATTTGTTTGGGAGGTGAAATAATAAATAGAAAATGATTTTTTTCTGGTCAGATCTGAAAAGATCATTCCCTTCCAAATTGGCATAAAATGAAAGAAGACCAAAAAAAAGTTCAGGAAATCTCGTTTAATTTTGTTAAAAATACGTATCTCCTCTCATTAATAAAGGACATTATTATAAACGTTGTGATAAAAAAACTAATAAAGGAAACGGTTAGTGTGATTCTTGTCATTTTAATGTGATTGGTACTTGTCGTAGAAACATCAAAATTTCACGATATGTTTGGGAGGTGAAATAATAAAAAGGTTATGATTTTTTTCTGGTCAGATCTGAAAAGATCATTCCCTTCCAAATTGGCATAAAATGAGAGAAGACCTAAAAAAAGTTCAGGATATCTCGTTTAATTTTGTTAAAAACACATATCTCCTCTGATTAATAATGGAAATTATTACAAACGTTGTGAGAAAAAAACTAATAAAGGAAACCGTTAATGTGATTGGTAATTGTCGTAGAAAAATCAAAATTTGTTTGGGAGGTGAAATAATAAAAAAATTAAGATTTTTTTCTGGTCAAATCTGAAAAGATCATTCCCTTCCAAATTGGCATAAAATGAGAGAAGTCCTAAAAAAAGTTCAGGATATCTCGTTTAATTTTGTTAAAAATACGTATCTCCTCTTATTAATAATGGAAATTATTATAAACGTTGTGATAAAAACACTAATAAAGGAAACTATTAATGTGATTGTTGTCGTTTTAATGTGATTGGTAATTGTCGTAGAAACATCAAAATTTGTTTGGGAGGTGGAATAATAAAAAGATTATGATTTTTTTCTGCTCAGATCTGAAAAGATCATTCCCTTCGAAATTACCATAAAATGAGAGAAGACCTAAAAAAAGTTCAGGATATCTCGTTTAATTTTGTTAAAAACACGTATCTCCTCTGATTAATAATGGAAATTATTATAAACGTTGTGAGAAAAAAAAATAATAAAGGAAACTGTTAATGTGATTGGTAATTGTCGTAGAAACATCAAAATTTGTTTGGGAGGTGAAATAATAAAAAGATTATGATTTTTTTCTGGTCAGATATGAAAAGATCATTCCCTTCCAAATTGGCACAAAATGAGAGAAGACCTAAAAAAAGTTCAAGATATCTCGTTTAATTTTGTTAAAAATACGTATGTCCTCTAACTAATAAAGGAAATTATTATAAACGTTGTGATAAAAAAACTAATAAAGGAAACCGTTAATGTGATTGGTAATTGTCGTAGAAACATTAAAATTTGTTTGGGAGGTGAAATAATAAAAAAAAATGATTTTTTTCTGGTCAAATCTGAAAAGATCATTCCCTTCCAAATTGGCATAAAATGAGAGAAGTCCTAAAAAAAGTTCAGGATATCTCGTTTAATTTTGTTAAAAATACGTATCTCCTCTTATTAATAATGGAAATTATTATAAACGTTGTGATAAAAACACTAATAAAGGAAACTATTAATGTGATTGTTGTCGTTTTAATATGATTGGTAATTGTCGTAGAAACATCAAAATTTGTTTGGGAGGTGAAATAATAAAAAGATTATGATTTTTTTCTGCTCAGATCTGAAAAGATCATTCCCTTCGAAATTACCATAAAATGAGAGAAGACCTAAAAAAAGTTCAGGATATCTCGTTTAATTTTGTTAAAAACACGTATCTCCTCTGATTAATAATGGAAATTATTATAAACGTTGTGAGAAAAAAACTAATAAAGGAAACTGTTAATGTGATTGGTAATTGTCGTAGAAACATCAAAATTTGTTTGGGAGGTGAAATAATAAAAAGATTATGTTTTTTTTCTGGTCAGATATGAAAAGATCATTCCCTTCCAAATTGGCACAAAATGAGAGAAGACCTAAAAAAAGTTCAAGATATCTCGTTTAATTTTGTTAAAAATACGTATCTCCTCTTATTAATAATGGAAATTATTATAAACGTTGTGATAAAAAAACTAATAAAGGAAACTATTAATGTGATTGTTGTCGTTTTAATGTGATTGGTAATTGTCGTAGAAACATCAAAATTTGTTTGGGAGGTGAAATAATAAAAAGATTATGATTTTTTTCTGCTCAGATCTGAAAAGATCATTCCCTTCGAAATTACCATAAAATGAGAGAAGACCTAAAAAAAGTTCAGGATATCTCGTTTAATTTTGTTAAAAGCACGTATCTCCTCTGATTAATAATGGAAATTATTATAAACGTTGTGAGAAAAAAAAAACTAATAAAGGAAACTGTTAACGTGATTGGTAATTGTCGTAGAAACATCAAAATTTGTTTGGGAGGTGAAATAATAAAAAGATTATGATTTTTTTCTAGTTAGATCTGAAAAGATCATTCCCTTCCAAATTGGCATAAAATGAGAGAAGACCTAAAAAAAGTTCAGGATATCTCGTTTAATTTTGTTAAAAACACGTATCTCCTCTGATTAATAATGGAAATTATTATAAACGTTGTGAGAAAAAAACTAATAAAGGAAACTGTTAATGTGATTGGTAATTGTCGTAGAAACATCAAAATTTGTTTGGGAGGTGAAATAATAAAAAGATTATGATTTTTTTCTGGTCAGATCTGAAAAGATCATTCCCTTCCAAATTGGCACAAAATGAGAGAAGACCTAAAAAAAGTTCAAGATATCTCGTTTAATTTTGTTAAAAATACGTATCTCCTCTTATTAATAATGGAAATTATTATAAACGTTGTGATAAAAACACTAATAAAGGAAACTATTAATGTGATTGTTGTCGTTTTAATGTGATTGGTAATTGTCGTAGAAACATCAAAATTTGTTTGGGAGGTGAAATAATAAAAAGATTATGAATTTTTTCTGCTCAGATCTGAAAAGATCATTCCCTTCGAAATTACCATCAAATGAGAGAAGACCTAAAAAAAGTTCAGGATATCTCGTTTAATTTTGTTAAAAACACGTATCTCCTCTGATTAATAATGGAAATTATTATAAACGTTGTGAGAAAAAAAAACTAATAAAGGAAACTGTTAATGTGATTGGTAATTGTCGTAGAAACATCAAAATTTGTTTGGGAGGTGAAATAATAAAAAGATTATGATTTTTTTCTAGTTAGATCTGAAAAGATCATTCCCTTCCAAATTGGCATAAAATGAGAGAAGACCTAAAAAAAGTTCAGGATATCTCCTTTAATTTTGTTAAAAACACATATCTCCTCTGATTAATAATGGAAATTATTACAAACGTTGTGAGAAAAAAACTAATAAAGGAAACCGTTAATGTGATTGGTAATTGTCGTAGAAACATCAAAATTTGTTTGGGAGGTGAAATAATAAAAAAATTAAGATTTTTTTCTGGTCAAATCTGAAAAGATCATTCCCTTCCAAATTGGCATAAAATGAGAGAAGACCTAAAAAAAGTTTAGGATATCTCGTTTAATTTTGTTAAAAATACGTATCTCCTCTTATTAATAATGAAAATTATTCTATAAAAAAACTAATAAAGGAAACTGTTAATGTGATTGTTGTCATTTTAATGTGATTGGTAATTGTCGTAGAAACATCAAAATTTGTTTGGGAGGTGAAATAATAAAAAGATTATGATTTTTTTCTGGTCAGATCTGAAAAGATCATTCCCTTCCAAATTGGCACAAAATGAGAGAAGACCTGAAAAAAGTTCAAGATATCTCGTTTAATTTTGTTAAAAATACGTATCTCCTCTTATTAATAATGGAAATTATTATAAACGTTGTGATAAAAACACTAATAAAGGAAACTATTAATGTGATTGTTGTCGTTTTAATGTGATTGGTAATTGTCGTAGAAACATCAAAATTTGTTTGGGAGGTGAAATAATAAAAAGATTATGAATTTTTTCTGCTCAGATCTGAAAAGATCATTCCCTTCGAAATTACCATAAAATGAGAGAAGACCTAAAAAAAGTTCAGGATATCTCGTTTAATTTTGTTAAAAACACGTATCTCCTCTGATTAATAATGGAAATTATTATAAACGTTGTGAGAAAAAAAAACTAATAAAGGAAACTGTTAATGTGATTGGTAATTGTCGTAGAAACATCAAAATTTGTTTGGGAGGTGAAATAATAAAAAGATTATGATTTTTTTCTAGTTAGATCTGAAAAGATCATTCCCTTCCAAATTGGCATAAAATGAGAGAAGACCTAAAAAAAGTTCAGGATATCTCCTTTAATTTTGTTAAAAACACATATCTCCTCTGATTAATAATGGAAATTATTACAAACGTTGTGAGAAAAAAACTAATAAAGGAAACCGTTAATGTGATTGGTAATTGTCGTAGAAACATCAAAATTTGTTTGGGAGGTGAAATAATAAAAAAATTAAGATTTTTTTTCTGGTCAAATCTGAAAAGATCATTCCCTTCCAAATTGGCATAAAATGAGAGAAGACCTAAAAAAAGTTTAGGATATCTCGTTTAATTTTGTTAAAAATACGTATCTCCTCTTATTAATAATGAAAATTATTCTATAAAAAAACTAATAAAGGAAACTGTTAATGTGATTGTTGTCATTTTAATGTGATTGGTAATTGTCGTAGAAACATCAAAATTTGTTTGGGAGCTGAAATAATAAAAAGATTATGATTTTTTTCTGGTCAGATCTGAAAAGATCATTCCCTTCCAAATTGGCACAAAATGAGAGAAGACCTAAAAAAAGTTCAAGATATCTCGTTTAATTTTGTTAAAAATACGTATCTCCTCTTATTAATAATGGAAATTATTATAAACGTTGTGATAAAAACACTAATAAAGGAAACTATTAATGTGATTGTTGTCGTTTTAATGTGATTGGTAATTGTCGTAGAAACATCAAAATTTGTTTGGGAGGTGAAATAATAAAAAGGTTATGATTTTTTTCTGCTCAGATCTGAAAAGATCATTCCCTTCGAAATTACCATAAAATGAGAGAAGACCTAAAAAAAGTTCAGGATATCTCGTTTAATTTTGTTAAAAACACGTATCTCCTCTGATTAATAATGGAAATTATTATAAACGTTGTGAGAAAAAAAAACTAATAAAGGAAACTGTTAATGTGATTGGTAATTATCGTAGAAACATCAAAATTTGTTTGGGAGGTGAAATAATAAAAAGATTATGATTTTTTTCTAGTTAGATCTGAAAAGATCATTCCCTTCCAAATTGGCATAAAATGAGAGAAGACCTAAAAAAAGTTCAGGATATCTCGTTTAATTTTGTTAAAAACACGTATCTCCTCTGATTAATAATGGAAATTATTATAAACGTTGTGAGAAAAAAACTAATAAAGGAAATTGTTAATGTGATTGGTAATTGTCGTAGAAACATCAAAATTTGTTTGGGAGGTGAAATAATAAAAAGATTATGATTTTTTTCTGGTCAGATCTGAAAAGATCATTCCCTTCCAAATTGGCACAAAATGAGAGAAGACCTAAAAAAAGTTCAAGATATCTCGTTTAATTTTGTTAAAAATACGTATCTCCTCTTATTAATAATGGAAATTATTATAAACGTTGTGATAAAAACACTAATAAAGGAAACTATTAATGTGATTGTTGTCGTTTTAATGTGATTGGTAATTGTCGTAGAAACATCAAAATTTGTTTGGGAGGTGAAATAATAAAAAGATTATGATTTTTTTCTGGTCAGATCTGAAAAGATCATTCCCTTCCAAATTGGCACAAAATGAGAGAAGACCTAAAAAAAGTTCAAGATATCTCGTTTAATTTTGTTAAAAATACGTACGTCCTCTCACTAATAATGGAAATTATTATAAACGTTGTGATAAAAAAACTAATAAAGGAAACTATTAATGTGATTGTTGTCGTTTTAATGTGATTGGTAATTGTCGTAGAAACATCAAAATTTCACGATATGTTTGGGAGGTGAAATAATAGAAAGATTATGATTTTTTTCTAGAGAGATCTGAAAAGATCATTCGCTTCCAAATTGGCATAAATGAGAGAAGACCTAAAAAAAAGTTCAGGATATGTCGTTTAATTTTGTTAAAAACACATATCTCCTCTGATTCATAATGGAAATTATTATAATCGTTGTGAGAAAAAAAACTAATAAAGGAAACGGTTAATGTGATTCTTGTCATTTTAATGTGATTGGTAATTGTCGTAGAAACATCAAAATTTCACGATATGTTTGGGAGGTGAAATAATAAAAAGGTTGTGATTTTTTTCTGGTTAGATCTGAAAAGATCATTCCCTTCCAAATTGGCATAAAATGAGAGAAGACCTAAAAAAAGTTCAGGATATCTCGTTTAATTTTGTTAAAAACACATATCTCCTCTGATTAATAATGGAAATTATTACAAACGTTGTGAGAAAAAAACTAATAAAGGAAACCGTTAATGTGATTGGTAATTGTCGTAGAAACATCAAAATTTGTTTGGGAGGTGAAATAATAAAAAAATTAAGATTTTTTTCTGGTCAAATCTGAAAAGATCATTCCCTTCCAAATTGGCATAAAATGAGAGAAGACCTAAAAAAAGTTTAGGATATCTCGTTTAATTTTGTTAAAAATACGTATCTCCTGTCATTAATAATGAAAATTATTCTATAAAAAAACTAATAAAGGAAACTGTTAATGTGATTGTTGTCATTTTAATGTGATTGGTAATTGTCGTAGAAACATTAAAATTTGTTTGGGAGGTGAAATAATAAAAAGATTATGATTTTTTTCTGGTCAGATCTGAAAAGATCATTCCCTTCCAAATTGGCACAAAATGAGAGAAGACCTAAAAAAAGTTCAAGATATCTCGTTTAATTTTGTTAAAAATACGTACGTCCTCTCACTAATAATGGAAATTATTATAAACGTTGTGATAAAAAAACTAATAAAGGAAACTATTAATGTGATTGTTGTCATTTTAATGTGATTGGTAATTGTCGTAGAAACATCAAAATTTCACGATATGTTTGGGAGGTGAAATAATAAAAAGGTTATGATTTTTTCTGGTCAGATCTGAAAAGATCATTCCCTTCCAAATAGGCATAAAATGAGAGAAGACCTAAAAAAAGTTCAGGATATCTCGTAAAATTTATTAAAAACACATATCTCCTCTGATTAATAATGGAAATTATTAAAAACGTTGTGAGAAAAAAAAACTAATAAAGGAAACTGTTAATGTGTTGGTAATTGTCGTAGAAACATCAAAATTTGTTTGGGAGGTGAAATAATAAAAAGATTATGATTTTTTTCTAGTTAGATCTGAAAAGGTCATTCCCTTCCAAATTGGCATAAAATGAGAGAAGACCTAAAAAAAGTTCAGGATATCTCGTTTAATTTTGTTAAAAACACGTATCTCCTCTGATTAATAATGGAAATTATTATAAACGTTGTGAGAAAAAAACTAATAAAGCAAACTGTTAATGTGATTGGTAATTGTCGTAGAAACATCAAAATTTGTTTGGGAGGTGAAATAATAAATAGATTATGATTTTTTTCTGGTCAGATCTGAAAAGATCATTCCCTTCCAAATTGGCACAAAATGAGAGAAGACCTAAAAAAAGTTCAAGATATCTCGTTTAATTTTGTTAAAAATACGTATCTCCTCTTATTAATAATGGAAATTATTATAAACGTTGTGATAAAAAAACTAATAAAGGAAACTATTAATGTGATTGTTGTCGTTTTAATGTGATTGGTAATTGTCGTAGAAACATCAAAATTTCACGATATGTTTGGGAGGTGAAATAATAGAAAGATTATGGTTTTTTTTTCCGGTGAGATCTAAAAAGATCATTCTCTTCTAAATGGGCATAAAATGAGAGAGGACCTAAAAAAAAGTTCAGGATATGTCGTTTAATTTTGTTAAAAACACATATCTCCTCTGATTCATAATGGAAATTATTATAATCGTTGTGAGAAAAAAAACTAATAAAGGAAACGGTTAATGTGATTTTTGTCATTTTAATGTGATTGGTAATTGTCGTAGAAACATCAAAATTTCACGATATGTTTGGGAGGTGAAATAATAAAAAGGTTATGATTTTTTTCTAGTCAGATCTGAAAAGATCATTCCCTTCCAAATTGGCATAAAATGAGAGAAGACCTAAAAAAAGTTCAGGATATCTCGTTTAATTTTGTTAAAAACACATATCTCCTCTGATTAGTAATGGAAATTATTATAAACGTTGTGAGAAAAAAACTAATAAAGGAAACCGTTAATGTGATTGGTAATTGTCATAGAAACATCAAAATTTTTTTGGGAGGTGAAATAATAAAAAAATTATGATTTTCTCTGGTAAAATCTGAAAAGATCATTCCCTTCCAAATTGGCATAAAATGAGAGAAGACCTAAAAAAAGTTCAGGATATCTCGTTTAATTTTGTTAAAAATACGTATCTCCTCTCATTAATAATGGAAATTATTATAAAAGTTGTGATAAAAACACTAATAAAGGAAACTATTAATGTGATTGTTGTCGTTTTAATGTGATTGGTAATTGTCGTAGAAACATCAAAATTTGTTTGGGAGGTGAAATAATAAAAAGATTATGATTTTTTTCTGCTCAGATCTGAAAAGATCATTCCCTTCGAAATTACCATAAAATGAGAGAAGACCTAAAAAAAGTTCAGGATATCTCGTTTAATTTTGTTAAAAACACGTATCTCCTCTGATTAATAATGGAAATTATTATAAACGTTGTGAGAAAAAAAAACTAATAAAGGAAACTGTTAATGTGATTGGTAATTATCGTAGAAACATCAAAATTTGTTTGGGAGGTGAAATAATAAAAAGATTATGATTTTTTTCTAGTTAGATCTGAAAAGATCATTCCCTTCCAAATTGGCATAAAATGAGAGAAGACCTAAAAAAAGTTCAGGATATCTCGTTTAATTTTGTTAAAAACACGTATCTCCTCTGATTAATAATGGAAATTATTATAAACGTTGTGAGAAAAAAACTAATAAAGGAAATTGTTAATGTGATTGGTAATTGTCGTAGAAACATCAAAATTTGTTTGGGAGGTGAAATAATAAAAAGATTATGATTTTTTTCTGGTCAGATCTGAAAAGATCATTCCCTTCCAAATTGGCACAAAATGAGAGAAGACCTAAAAAAAGTTCAAGATATCTCGTTTAATTTTGTTAAAAATACGTATCTCCTCTTATTAATAATGGAAATTATTATAAACGTTGTGATAAAAACACTAATAAAGGAAACTATTAATGTGATTGTTGTCGTTTTAATGTGATTGGTAATTGTCGTAGAAACATCAAAATTTGTTTGGGAGGTGAAATAATAAAAAGGTTATGATTTTTTTCTGGTCAGATCTGAAAAGATCATTCCCTTCCAAATTGGCATAAAATGAGAGAAGACCTAAAAAAAGTTCAGGATATCTCGTTTAATTTTGTTAAAAATACGTATCTCCTCTCATTAATAAAGAAAATTATTATAAACGTTGTGATAAAAAAAACTAATAAAGGAAATGGTTAATGTGATTGTTGTCGTTTTAATGTGATTGGTAATTGTCGTAGAAACATCAAAATTTCACGATATGTTTGGGAGGTGAAATAATAAAAAGGTTATGATTTTTTTTCTGGTGAGATCCGAAAAGATCATTCCATTCCAAATTGGCATAAAATGAGAGAAGACCTAAAAAAAGTTCAGGATATCACGTTTAATTTTGTTAAAAACACATATCTCCTCTGATTAATAATGGAAATTATTATAAACGTTGTGAGAAAAAAACTAATAAAGGAAACCGTTAATGTGATTGGTAATTGTCGTAGAAACATCAAAATTTGTTTGGGAGGTGAAATAACAAATAGATTATGATTTTTTTCTGGTGAGATCGGAAAAGATCATTCCCTTCGAAATTGGCATAAAATGAGAGAAGACCTAAAAAAAGTTCAGGATATCTCGTTTAATTTTGTTAAAAATACGTATCTCCTCTCATTAATAAAGAAAATTATTATAAACGTTGTGATAAAAAAAACTAATAAAGGAAACGGTTAATGTGATTGTTGTCGTTTTAATTTGATTGGTAATTGTCGTAGAAACATAAAAATTTCACGATATGTTTGGGAGGTGAAATAATAAAAAGGTTATGATTTTTTTCTGGTGAGATCTGAAAAGATCATTCCCTTCGAAATTGGCATAAAATGAGAAAAGACCTAAAAAAAGTTCAGGATATCTCGTTTAATTTTGTTAAAAATACGTATCTCCTCTCATTAATAAAGGAAATTATTATAAACATTGTGATAAAAAAAACTAATAAAGGAAACTATTAATGTGATTGTTGTCGTTTTAATGTGATAGGTAATTGTCGTAGAAACATCAAAATTTGTTTGGGAGGTGAAATTATAAGAAGATTATGATTTTTTTCTGGTGAGATCTGAAAAGATCATTCCCTTCGAAATTGGCATAAAATGAGAGAAGACCTACGTTTAATTTTGTTAAAAATACGTATCTCCTCTCATTAATAAAGGAAATTATTATAAACGTTGTGATAAAAAAACTAATGAAGGAAACGGTTAATGTGATTTTTGTCATTTTAATGTGATTGGTAATTGTCGTACATCAAAATTTCACGATATGTTTGGGAGGTGAAATAATAAAAAGGTTATGATTTTTTTCTGGTCAGATCTGGAAAGATCATTCCCTTCCAAATTGGCATAAAATGAGAGAAGACCTAAAAAAAGTTCAGGATATCTCGTTTAATTTTGTTAAAAACACATATCTCCTCTGATTAATAATGGAAATTATTATAAACATTGTGAGAAAAAAACTAATAAAGGAAACCGTTAATGTGATTGGTAATTGTCGTATAATCATCAAAATTTGTTTGGGAGGTGAAATAATAAAAAAATTATGATTTTTTTCTGGTGAGATCTGAAAA
This sequence comes from Pueraria montana var. lobata, assembly GCA_026413185.1. Taxonomy (NCBI): domain Eukaryota; kingdom Viridiplantae; phylum Streptophyta; class Magnoliopsida; order Fabales; family Fabaceae; genus Pueraria; species Pueraria montana. Next base: position 1,671,540 of record JAOZWA010000174.1, read on the forward strand.
GATCATTCCCTTCCAAATTGGCATAAAATGAGAGAAGACCTAAAAAAATTCAGGAAATCTCGTTTAATTTAGTTAAAAATACGTATCTCCTCTCATTAATAAAGGAAATTATTATAAACGTTGTGAGAAAAAAACTAATAAAGGAAATTGTTAATGTGATTGTTGTCATTATAATGTGATTGGTAATTGTTGTAGAAACATCAAAATTTGTTTGGGAGGTGCAATAATAAAAAGATTATGATTTTTTTCTGGTGAGATCTGAAAAGATCACTCCCTTCCAAATTGGCATAAAATGAGAGAAGACCTAAAAAAATTTTAGGATATCTCGTTTAATTTTGTTAAAAATACGTATCTTCTCTCATTAATAATGAAAATTATTCTATAAAAAAACTAATAAAGGAAACTGTTAATGTGATTGTTGTCATTTTAATGTGATTGGTAATTGTCGTAGAAACATTAAAATTTGTTTGGGAGGTGAAATAATAAAAAGATTATGATTTTTTTCTGGTCATATCTGAAAAGATCATTCCCTTCCAAATTGGCATAAAATGAGAGAAGACCTAAAAAAAGTTCAGGATATCTCGTTTAATTTTGTTAAAAACACGTATCTCCTCTTACTAATAATGGAAATTATTATAAACGTTGTGATAAAAAAACTAATAAAGGAAACTATTAAAGTGATTGTTGTCGTTTTAATGTGATTGGTAATTGTCGTAGAAACATCAAAATTTGTTTGGGAGGTGCAATAATAAAAAGATTATGATTTTTTTCTGGTGAGATCTGAAAAGATCATTCGCTTCCAAATTGGCATAAAATGAGAGAAGACCTAAAAAAAGTTCAGCATATCTCGTTTAATTTTGTTAAAAACACGTATACAACGTTTATAATAATGGAAATTATTATAAACGTTGTGAGAAAAAAACTAATAAAGGAAACTGTTAATGTGATTGTTGTCGTTTTAATGTGATTGGTAATTGTCGTAAAAACATCAAAATTTGTTTGGGAGGTGAAATAATAAAAAGATTATGATTTTTTTCTGGTCAGATCTGAAAAGATCATGTAACATCCCTAATTTACGGACCTTAGAAATAAATAATAAAGAGATATCTTTATAGAATAGTTTGGTATTTAATGGTTTAAGGATACCCTTAAGCATTATTAATAATAGTTACCTTAAAATAAGATAATAGGACCCTGATGGGGAGCCAAGACCCAAGATGGACCAAGGCCCACTAAGCCACACACATGCACCTTGGCTTTAAATAGAAAGGGAGAGAGAGAATTAGAGAGAGAAAGAAAAAGAAAGAAGAAGAGTTAGAGAGAAGGAGGAGAAGAGGAGAAGAAGAGGAAGAAGAGGAAGGAGGAGATGGAGCAGAGATCTAAAGACCCAGTGCCGGGAACTCATCTCTACGTGTCCCGGAAGGTGAGTGATTCCTCCCCTTGTCTTCTCCATTCTTCCATGGTTCTGGTTCTCTTGTTTATCCCTTTTTCCCCTTTTGAATCCTTAGGTTTGGAGAATTGGGATTTTGATGATTATGCATGTTTAAGGATGTTTTTGAGTAAATCAATCGGTTAGAAATGTAATAGAAGTGTTTACGATTTGATTTTATAAGGTTGGGATGTTTGGGTATGCCAATGATAGCCATAGAACTTGCATTTTCGTAAACCCATGTTCGTCCCGGCCCAGCCGGAATTTGGTTCAGCTGGGCCGGAATGCGTTAGAAGGGAGAAAATGAGCTTCAGGGGAGTTTCGGCCCAGCCGAAACATGGTGCAGCTGGGCCGAAATTGGGCAGAGGAGAAATTAGCTCCAGGGGAGTTTCAGCCCAGCCGAAACTTGGTGCAGCTGGGCTGAAACGTGACAGAGGAGCAATAAACAAATTTAAGGGATCTCCGGCTGGGCCGCGGTTGTGGCCGGCTGGGCTAGAATTTGATAATTGTTTTAATTCTCTTAAAATATTTCCCTTTTTGAGTATTTAAATGATTTTAAATGTTTATTCAAATGATGATATGTTTATCTTTTTCTCTACATGAGTCACTTAGACTTGTGTTTTCTTATGAAAATATAGTGATGTGATATTAAAGAAATTATGTTGTTTTGAGGTGTTTAGATTATTGTATGGTAGTTGTATTTGTGATGTTATGCTTGCACCCTTATTGCAATCATGTGGTTGTTGCATATGCTTGTGATTGTATGTTACGATAAACCCTCTTTAATAAAAGATACATAAAACACTTAAGACTATACCTAAGCCTCTTAGTAAAAAGATGGGGAGTTACCCCTAAGTTTCAGAAAAGGCTTTTAAGCAAAGTTTATAGTTTCAAGAAAGGTTTTTAGAAAAAGATATCACCTCAGTGACATAAGATGGAACCTTCCCCGGTACCAGTCACGTCCGAGAGCCGCACGCTCGGCGTACAACGGTGTGCAAAGGGCTAAGGATCCTATATGTCACCAAGGAGTGATGAGTTTCAGAATGGTTATGAAAAGGATTATTTATGAAAAGGTTTTATGAAAGAGTTTTTAAAGGAAAGTTATGATCCCAATAAAGGGAATAAGTTATGTTTTAAGGCTAAGAGGCCCCCAGGGGTGGGAGATGGGGACCGTCACCCTGACACCCATGGGGAAAACAACCTTCTTCATAGGGAGAAGGGGTTCTTCATAGAGAAGAACAAGTTAGAGAGGAGACTCCTCCTTGTAACGGAGATGTAGTCAACCCACTTGGACCGGTGGGGATTAATTAAAGGTTGTTTCAAGAGGGACGCCTCTTGTTTGGCGAGAGCTCAGCCAAATTAAGAAAATAGGCGGTGAAAGTGAAATTTAAATAAAGAGATAATGCAAACCACACAGTTGTAGAAACAAACTAGGATATATTGTTTTGCTTGATGTATGTATGTTCTATGTTAGAACATGAGAGGAGTCATGAGCCTAGTTGTAGGTGAGTGATGTAAGATAAGCCTAGACATTAGATGAGGACGTGTGTAATTGTATACTACCTTTGAGGTAAGAGAGGGTTTATACCCATAGAAAGTTAATGTAAGCTACCGAGAGAGGTATGCAAGATGTTATGCCTCACAGAGAGAGGCGATGTAAGCCCAAGTTGGGCAGGTCAAAGGAAGGAAAGATTATGCACGTTCCCATCCGATGCTATAGCAAAGTGAGACCCTAGTGAGGGGTCAAGAGTAACAGAAAGATGTTTAGGTGCCTTAGTGCACTAGTGGCCATAGATTTGGCATAGGAGGCCAACTCTATGTGCCTCAGCAAGGGTCAAGGTATGATCCTAAGAAATAGTGACGTAGAGGTGATGAGGTTATAGTTGTGAGTGTGAGCATCTATAAAAGAAAAGAGAAGCCATGAGAGTTAAGAAAAGGATCTCTAGAATAGAGAGTCAGCCTAGAGTCCTTGGAACACTCACTGAGACATTATGTCTCATCCCGTTTAGTTTCCATGTTTTTACAGGTTAGCAGGTGGACACCTTGTGGGAAGAGCTTGGAGCATGGAGCTGCTTTCCCGGAGGAAGATGTTGTTAGTATAGTTTTTGTATAATTCCCAATGGATGGGAATTTAGTTTATGTTTTATGTATATTGCTTATGTCTTGTACGGCACATAAGTGCCAAGAGCTTTGTACTAGATTTATTTCATGTAATATAAGTTTACGTTTTAATTTCCGCATAGTTAACTCTGATATTCTTATATGCTAATCTCTATTAATTTAGCAATATAAGGAGAAAAAGGTAATATCCTCTAGGGTGTTACATTTTGGTATCAGAGCGGTTCGATTCAAATCGGACTGTGGTTAGTATCGTTAGATTAGATGGTATGTTATGATAGTATAGTCATATTTGTTTGAGTGTGTTGGTTGTCTGCCATGCTATATGTCCTGATTTGCTTTGACAAGGGATATTGAGACTGATCACCTCAATACTCTGTGCATTGCAGGTAGGAATTATGGCAGGTAGAAACCGAGGCCTAGGACAACCGTTCTTGAATCCCTTAGGACCTATTCCACCAAACCAAGCAAACCTTAGATGGGAAACCTTTGGGAGAGCCGAGAGTACCCATAGTGGGCCAACTGTAGGAAACCAAAGTTCAGGATTTGTGGAATTCCAAAGTAGGAGACCACCATCCTTTAGGGGCTATAGTCCCGCAGAGGCGAGATTATGGTTGAGGGAGATAGAGAGAATCCTTGAGGGAGTACCTTGCTCATCTGAGCAAAGGGTGGCTTATGCCTCATTCATGTTAGAGGATGAGGCTGAGCTTTGGTGGAGAAGTGTGAAGGAGAAGATGGCTTTTTCCGGAATACCCTTGGAGTGGGAGAACTTCAAGGCAATATTTTTGGACAAGTACATCATGGGTAGTGAGAGACCACAAGAGGAAGTTCAGAGTACGCAGCGAAAGCGTACTTCTGATGAAAGAAAGGGTTCAGGACCCAATCAACCTGAGAGACCAAAGAAAAATAAGTTTAAAGGTAAGGGAGCGCAACCTTCGAGAAATCCAAGAGTTGAGGGATGTCCCAAATGTGGTAAGGGCCATAGGGGAGTTTGTTTGATGGGACATAGTGTGTGCTACAAGTGTCAGATGCCGGGACACTACATGAAGGAGTGCCCCAATAGGAAAAGGAAAGAGCCAGAGCAGCCAACACCTTTAACCACAGTTTGGCCTTCTACCTTATATGTTAGGAGGACAAACCAAGATGATGGACCTACCTTAGGTATGTGTTTCCCTAACCAACCTATGTTTGCCTTATGTTTTGGAGTGGTACGTTTTCTTTGGTTGTTTGAACATCCTAGGAACTAAGTGCTTCTTGTTTTCCTTAATTGTGTAGCATGTTTCTCTATGTTTTGCAATGTACGTTTTTGTGCTTGATGTTATAGCCCTTAAATGGGAATGATGTGACACTTGGTGTGGCTTGTTCCAAGACTAACCAAGTTAAGTTTAAGATGTGATAGATAGTTGTTGTTCTGTTTGTCTGGTGAGTTTTCTGAGTTTCAGGTGAGCTTGTCAGGGAGAGGACATAGAGTTAGCTACACTTTTACCTTTGGAATAGGAAGTAGAATATAGTGACCTAAGGCAGATAAGTAGCAACCTAGATTCAAATAGCCAAACCTCATAAGATAATAGCGAGCCCTACATATTAGAAATCCCTACCAATACCTTAAGACAAGGATAGTAGAAATACAGATAGAATATCCAACCTAAGTAGTGTTTGGAATGGGAAAAGGTAGAGCCGCTTAGAAGAGATGAGCCTTAGGAAGTCACATAGAGCAAAAACCCATAATAGTAGAAATTTCCTAGTAACACCTATCTCATAGATAGACACCTAAGCTAAGAGAACCATGTTAACCAAGAGTTATGTTCAAGGGTTAAACCTAGAATAAAGGAAGGAGATTGTGATGGATACCCAGTAGATAAAACAAACCTACCTTTATGGTTAGCTTTAGTCTAAGAATGTGAGGAGTCCTTAGACACCTTAAGAGTAGAATTAACCAAAGTGGAGTTAAGAGGAAGTTACCTAAACCCTCTATAGTTAAGGTTAAGCTAGAAAACCATAGTTAAGGTTAGATTGAAAAACCAAGAGGATTAGAATAAGATAGAAACTTTTTTAGCTAAAATGAGAACCTAAGGGATATGATTAGTGAAGGAATAGATTTGTTGTGGTAAATATTTACCCAATAGTGACCAACCTAGTTATAGCCTAAGATTGAGAGTAAAAGAACATAGAACCACTTTAGTGAAAAAGAGGTAGTTTTTTTTTTTCCGAAAAAGAGTTAAGAAAGAGTCAGAGATCTTTTTAAGGTTGAACCCAGTTCTAGAATATTTTAGTAAGGTGAAACTAAGATGAGAAAAGTAAAATAGTAAAGAAACTTTTGGGAGACTTCAAGAATAGGATTTTCTTGAGTTATTGAGAGATAGACCACCTAAGAGTTGAGATAAGGACAAAAGACATAGGATAAGAATATGAGAACGGAGAATTGTCACTGGACAAGTAATTTGAAAGAAGCCTACTCTTTGGGTTAGAGAAATATAGTGATTGCAATCATAGAAGAGTAGAACTCTGAGTTTGGATATCACCTCAGATGGACCTTAGGAGTAAGTTTTTCCTAAGTAAAGTTAAGAGAGAATCTATTAATCTTTTGAGTAGTAGAAACCTGGAATGGATCAGTGGAAAAAAAAATAGTTGTGTAGAAGTGTTATAAGAGGATTAAACATAGAAAGCCTTATGCCTAAGAGAAGGTAGTAGATTTTTCTTAAGATAGAACCCAAACTAGTGTGGTGTTAGATCATAAGGAACCTATAGTGATCCTAGGAATGTGAGATTCTAGGAAAGATTAGAATTAAAAATGGATGGTTAATTTAACAATGGTTTTAGTTAGAAAAGCCCAAAGAATAAGATTCCTTAGGACCTTGAAAGTAAAGATGTATGGGGATATGAGGATATAGTGGAGTTTCAATTTTCGAGGACGAAAATCTTTTTAAGGTGGGGAGAAATGTAACATCCCTAATTTACGGACCTTAGAAATAAATAATAAAGAGATATCTTTATAGAATAGTTTGGTATTTAATGGTTTAAGGATACCCTTAAGCATTATTAATAATAGTTACCTTAAAATAAGATAATAGGACCCTGATGGGGAGCCAAGACCCAAGATGGACCAAGGCCCACTAAGCCACACACATGCACCTTGGCTTTAAATAGAAAGGGAGAGAGAGAATTAGAGAGAGAAAGAAAAAGAAAGAAGAAGAGTTAGAGAGAAGGAGGAGAAGAGGAGAAGAAGAGGAAGAAGAGGAAGGAGGAGATGGAGCAGAGATCTAAAGACCCAGTGCCGGGAACTCATCTCTACGTGTCCCGGAAGGTGAGTGATTCCTCCCCTTGTCTTCTCCATTCTTCCATGGTTCTGGTTCTCTTGTTTATCCCTTTTTCCCCTTTTGAATCCTTAGGTTTGGAGAATTGGGATTTTGATGATTATGCATGTTTAAGGATGTTTTTGAGTAAATCAATCGGTTAGAAATGTAATAGAAGTGTTTACGATTTGATTTTATAAGGTTGGGATGTTTGGGTATGCCAATGATAGCCATAGAACTTGCATTTTCGTAAACCCATGTTCGTCCCGGCCCAGCCGGAATTTGGTTCAGCTGGGCCGGAATGCGTTAGAAGGGAGAAAATGAGCTTCAGGGGAGTTTCGGCCCAGCCGAAACATGGTGCAGCTGGGCCGAAATTGGGCAGAGGAGAAATTAGCTCCAGGGGAGTTTCAGCCCAGCCGAAACTTGGTGCAGCTGGGCTGAAACGTGACAGAGGAGCAATAAACAAATTTAAGGGATCTCCGGCTGGGCCGCGGTTGTGGCCGGCTGGGCTAGAATTTGATAATTGTTTTAATTCTCTTAAAATATTTCCCTTTTTGAGTATTTAAATGATTTTAAATGTTTATTCAAATGATGATATGTTTATCTTTTTCTCTACATGAGTCACTTAGACTTGTGTTTTCTTATGAAAATATAGTGATGTGATATTAAAGAAATTATGTTGTTTTGAGGTGTTTAGATTATTGTATGGTAGTTGTATTTGTGATGTTATGCTTGCACCCTTATTGCAATCATGTGGTTGTTGCATATGCTTGTGATTGTATGTTACGATAAACCCTCTTTAATAAAAGATACATAAAACACTTAAGACTATACCTAAGCCTCTTAGTAAAAAGATGGGGAGTTACCCCTAAGTTTCAGAAAAGGCTTTTAAGCAAAGTTTATAGTTTCAAGAAAGGTTTTTAGAAAAAGATATCACCTCAGTGACATAAGATGGAACCTTCCCCGGTACCAGTCACGTCCGAGAGCCGCACGCTCGGCGTACAACGGTGTGCAAAGGGCTAAGGATCCTATATGTCACCAAGGAGTGATGAGTTTCAGAATGGTTATGAAAAGGATTATTTATGAAAAGGTTTTATGAAAGAGTTTTTAAAGGAAAGTTATGATCCCAATAAAGGGAATAAGTTATGTTTTAAGGCTAAGAGGCCCCCAGGGGTGGGAGATGGGGACCGTCACCCTGACACCCATGGGGAAAACAACCTTCTTCATAGGGAGAAGGGGTTCTTCATAGAGAAGAACAAGTTAGAGAGGAGACTCCTCCTTGTAACGGAGATGTAGTCAACCCACTTGGACCGGTGGGGATTAATTAAAGGTTGTTTCAAGAGGGACGCCTCTTGTTTGGCGAGAGCTCAGCCAAATTAAGAAAATAGGCGGTGAAAGTGAAATTTAAATAAAGAGATAATGCAAACCACACAGTTGTAGAAACAAACTAGGATATATTGTTTTGCTTGATGTATGTATGTTCTATGTTAGAACATGAGAGGAGTCATGAGCCTAGTTGTAGGTGAGTGATGTAAGATAAGCCTAGACATTAGATGAGGACGTGTGTAATTGTATACTACCTTTGAGGTAAGAGAGGGTTTATACCCATAGAAAGTTAATGTAAGCTACCGAGAGAGGTATGCAAGATGTTATGCCTCACAGAGAGAGGCGATGTAAGCCCAAGTTGGGCAGGTCAAAGGAAGGAAAGATTATGCACGTTCCCATCCGATGCTATAGCAAAGTGAGACCCTAGTGAGGGGTCAAGAGTAACAGAAAGATGTTTAGGTGCCTTAGTGCACTAGTGGCCATAGATTTGGCATAGGAGGCCAACTCTATGTGCCTCAGCAAGGGTCAAGGTATGATCCTAAGAAATAGTGACGTAGAGGTGATGAGGTTATAGTTGTGAGTGTGAGCATCTATAAAAGAAAAGAGAAGCCATGAGAGTTAAGAAAAGGATCTCTAGAATAGAGAGTCAGCCTAGAGTCCTTGGAACACTCACTGAGACATTATGTCTCATCCCGTTTAGTTTCCATGTTTTTACAGGTTAGCAGGTGGACACCTTGTGGGAAGAGCTTGGAGCATGGAGCTGCTTTCCCGGAGGAAGATGTTGTTAGTATAGTTTTTGTATAATTCCCAATGGATGGGAATTTAGTTTATGTTTTATGTATATTGCTTATGTCTTGTACGGCACATAAGTGCCAAGAGCTTTGTACTAGATTTATTTCATGTAATATAAGTTTACGTTTTAATTTCCGCATAGTTAACTCTGATATTCTTATATGCTAATCTCTATTAATTTAGCAATATAAGGAGAAAAAGGTAATATCCTCTAGGGTGTTACAGATCATCCCCTTCCAAATTGGCATAAAATGAGAGAAGACCTAAAAAAAGTTCAGGATATCTCGTTTAATTTTGTTAAAAACACGTATCTCCTCTCACTAATAATGGAAATTATTATAAACGTTGTGATAAAAAAACTAATAAAGGAAACTATTAAAGTGATTGTTGTCGTTTTAATGTGATTGGTAATTGTCGTAGAAACATCAAAATTTGTTTGGGAGGTGAAATAATAAAAAGATTATGATTTTTTTCTGGTCAGATCTGAAAAGATCATTCCCTTCCAAATTGGCATAAAATGAGAGAAGACCTAAAAAAAGTTCAGCATATCTCGTTTAATTTTCTTAAAAACACGTATCTCCTCTCACTAATAATGGAAATTATTATAAACGTTGTGATAAAAAAACTAAGAAAGGAAAGTATTAATGTGATTGTTGTCATTTTAATGTGATTGGTAATTGCCGTAGAAACATGAAAATTTTACAATATGTTTGGGAGGTGAAATTATAAAAAGATTATCATTTTTTTTATGAGATATAAAAAGATCATTCCCTTCCAAATTGGCATAAAATGAGAGAAGACGTAAAAAAATTTCAGGATTTCTCGTTTAATTTTTTAAAAATACATATCTCCTCTCTTTAATAGTGGAAATTATTATAAACGTTGTGATAAAAAACTAATAAAGGAAATTATTAATGTGATTGTTTTCGTTTTAATGTGATAAGTGATTGTCGTAGAAACATCAAAATTTCACGATATGTTTGGGAGGGGAAATAGTACAAAGATTATGATTTTTTTCTGGTGAGACCTAAAAAGATCATTCCCTTCCAAATTGGCATAAAATGAGAGAAGACCTGAAAAAAGTTCATGATATCTCGTTTAAATTTGTTAAAAATACGTATCTCCTCTCATTAATAGTGGAAATTATTATAAACGTTGTGATAATAAAACTAATAAAGGAAACTATTAATGTGATTGTTTTCGTTTTAATGTGATTGGTGATTATTGTAGAAACATCAAAATTTCACGATATGTTTGGGAGGGGAAATAATAGAAAGATTATGGTTTTTTTTTTTCTGGTGAGATCTAAAAAGATCATTCCCTTCCAAATTGGCATAAAATGAGAGAAGACCTGAAAAGTTCAGGCTATCTTGTTTAATTTTGTTAAAAATACGTATCTCCTCTCATTAATAATGGAAATTATTATAAACGTTGAGATAAAAAAACTAATAAAGGAAACTATTAATGTGATTGTTGTCATTTTAATGTGATTGGTTGTTGTCGTAGAAACATCAAAATTTCACGATATGTTTGGGAGGTGAAATAAGAAATAGATTATGATTTTTTTCTGGTCAGATCTGAAAAGATCATTCCCTTCTAAATTGGTATAAAATGAGAGAAGACCTAAAAAAAAGTTTAGGATATCTCGTTTAATTTTGTTAAAAACACGTATCTCCTCCGATTAATAATGGAAATTATTATAAACGTTGTGAGAAAAAAACTAATAAAGGAAACCGTTAATGTGATTGGTAATTGTCGTATAATCATCAAAATTTGTTTGGGTGGTGAAATAATAAAAAAATTATGATTTTTTTCTGGTGAGATCTGAAAAGATCATTCCCTTCCAAATTGGCATAAAATGAGAGAAGACCTAAAAAAATTCAGGAAATCTCGTTTAATTTAGTTAAAAATACGTATCTCCTCTCATTAATAAAGGAAATTATTATAAACGTTGTGAGAAAAAAACTAATAAAGGAAATTGTTAATGTGATTGTTGTCATTATAATGTGATTGGTAATTGTTGTAGAAACATCAAAATTTGTTTGGGAGGTGCAATAATAAAAAGATTATGATTTTTTTCTGGTGAGATCTGAAAAGATCACTCCCTTCCAAATTGGCATAAAATGAGAGAAGACCTAAAAAAATTTTAGGATATCTCGTTTAATTTTGTTAAAAATACGTATCTTCTCTCATTAATAATGAAAATTATTCTATAAAAAAACTAATAAAGGAAACTGTTAATGTGATTGTTGTCATTTTAATGTGATTGGTAATTGTCGTAGAAACATTAAAATTTGTTTGGGAGGTGAAATAATAAAAAGATTATGATTTTTTTCTGGTCATATCTGAAAAGATCATTCCCTTCCAAATTGGCATAAAATGAGAGAAGACCTAAAAAAAGTTCAGGATATCTCGTTTAATTTTGTTAAAAACACGTATCTCCTCTCACTAATAATGGAAATTATTATAAACGTTGTGATAAAAAAACTAATAAAGGAAACTATTAAAGTGATTGTTGTCGTTTTAATGTGATTGGTAATTGTCGTAGAAACATCAAAATTTGTTTGGGAGGTGCAATAATAAAAAGATTATGATTTTTTTCTGGTGAGATCTGAAAAGATCATTCGCTTCCAAATTGGCATAAAATGAGAGAAGACCTAAAAAAAGTTCAGCATATCTCGTTTAATTTTGTTAAAAACACGTATACAACGTTTATAATAATGGAAATTATTATAAACGTTGTGAGAAAAAAACTAATAAAGGAAACTGTTAATGTGATTGTTGTCGTTTTAATGTGATTGGTAATTGTCGTAAAAACATCAAAATTTGTTTGGGAGGTGAAATAATAAAAAGATTATGATTTTTTTCTGGTCAGATCTGAAAAGATCATCCCCTTCCAAATTGGCATAAAATGAGAGAAGACCTAAAAAAAGTTCAGGATATCTCGTTTAATTTTGTTAAAAACACGTATCTCCTCTCACTAATAATGGAAATTATTATAAACGTTGTGATAAAAAAACTAATAAAGGAAACTATTAAAGTGATTGTTGTCGTTTTAATGTGATTGGTAATTGTCGTAGAAACATCAAAATTTGTTTGGGAGGTGAAATAATAAAAAGATTATGATTTTTTTCTGGTCAGATCTGAAAAGATCATTCCCTTCCAAATTGGCATAAAATGAGAGAAGACCTAAAAAAAGTTCAGCATATCTCGTTTAATTTTCTTAAAAACACGTATCTCCTCTCACTAATAATGGAAATTATTATAAACGTTGTGATAAAAAAACTAAGAAAGGAAAGTATTAATGTGATTGTTGTCATTTTAATGTGATTGGTAATTGCCGTAGAAACATGAAAATTTTACAATATGTTTGGGAGGTGAAATTATAAAAAGATTATCATTTTTTTTATGAGATATAAAAAGATCATTCCCTTCCAAATTGGCATAAAATGAGAGAAGACGTAAAAAAATTTCAGGATTTCTCGTTTAATTTTTTAAAAATACATATCTCCTCTCTTTAATAGTGGAAATTATTATAAACGTTGTGATAAAAAACTAATAAAGGAAATTATTAATGTGATTGTTTTCGTTTTAATGTGATAAGTGATTGTCGTAGAAACATCAAAATTTCACGATATGTTTGGGAGGGGAAATAGTACAAAGATTATGATTTTTTTCTGGTGAGACCTAAAAAGATCATTCCCTTCCAAATTGGCATAAAATGAGAGAAGACCTGAAAAAAGTTCATGATATCTCGTTTAAATTTGTTAAAAATACGTATCTCCTCTCATTAATAGTGGAAATTATTATAAACGTTGTGATAATAAAACTAATAAAGGAAACTATTAATGTGATTGTTTTCGTTTTAATGTGATTGGTGATTATTGTAGAAACATCAAAATTTCACGATATGTTTGGGAGGGGAAATAATAGAAAGATTATGGTTTTTTTTTTTCTGGTGAGATCTAAAAAGATCATTCCCTTCCAAATTGGCATAAAATGAGAGAAGACCTGAAAAGTTCAGGCTATCTTGTTTAATTTTGTTAAAAATACGTATCTCCTCTCATTAATAATGGAAATTATTATAAACGTTGAGATAAAAAAACTAATAAAGGAAACTATTAATGTGATTGTTGTCATTTTAATGTGATTGGTTGTTGTCGTAGAAACATCAAAATTTCACGATATGTTTGGGAGGTGAAATAAGAAATAGATTATGATTTTTTTCTGGTCAGATCTGAAAAGATCATTCCCTTCTAAATTGGTATAAAATGAGAGAAGACCTAAAAAAAAGTTTAGGATATCTCGTTTAATTTTGTTAAAAACACGTATCTCCTCCGATTAATAATGGAAATTATTATAAACGTTGTGAGAAAAAAACTAATAAAGGAAACCGTTAATGTGATTGGTAATTGTCGTATAATCATCAAAATTTGTTTGGGTGGTGAAATAATAAAAAAATTATGATTTTTTTCTGGTGAGATCTGAAAAGATCATTCCCTTCCAAATTGGCATAAAATGAGAGAAGACCTAAAAAAATTCAGGAAATCTCGTTTAATTTAGTTAAAAATACGTATCTCCTCTCATTAATAAAGGAAATTATTATAAACGTTGTGAGAAAAAAACTAATAAAGGAAATTGTTAATGTGATTGTTGTCATTATAATGTGATTGGTAATTGTTGTAGAAACATCAAAATTTGTTTGGGAGGTGCAATAATAAAAAGATTATGATTTTTTTCTGGTGAGATCTGAAAAGATCACTCCCTTCCAAATTGGCATAAAATGAGAGAAGACCTAAAAAAATTTTAGGATATCTCGTTTAATTTTGTTAAAAATACGTATCTTCTCTCATTAATAATGAAAATTATTCTATAAAAAAACTAATAAAGGAAACTGTTAATGTGATTGTTGTCATTTTAATGTGATTGGTAATTGTCGTAGAAACATTAAAATTTGTTTGGGAGGTGAAATAATAAAAAGATTATGATTTTTTTCTGGTCATATCTGAAAAGATCATTCCCTTCCAAATTGGCATAAAATGAGAGAAGACCTAAAAAAAGTTCAGGATATCTCGTTTAATTTTGTTAAAAACACGTATCTCCTCTCACTAATAATGGAAATTATTATAAACGTTGTGATAAAAAAACTAATAAAGGAAACTATTAAAGTGATTGTTGTCGTTTTAATGTGATTGGTAATTGTCGTAGAAACATCAAAATTTGTTTGGGAGGTGCAATAATAAAAAGATTATGATTTTTTTCTGGTGAGATCTGAAAAGATCATTCGCTTCCAAATTGGCATAAAATGAGAGAAGACCTAAAAAAAGTTCAGCATATCTCGTTTAATTTTGTTAAAAACACGTATACAACGTTTATAATAATGGAAATTATTATAAACGTTGTGAGAAAAAAACTAATAAAGGAAACTGTTAATGTGATTGTTGTCGTTTTAATGTGATTGGTAATTGTCGTAAAAACATCAAAATTTGTTTGGGAGGTGAAATAATAAAAAGATTATGATTTTTTTCTGGTCAGATCTGAAAAGATCATCCCCTTCCAAATTGGCATAAAATGAGAGAAGACCTAAAAAAAGTTCAGGATATCTCGTTTAATTTTGTTAAAAACACGTATCTCCTCTCACTAATAATGGAAATTATTATAAACGTTGTGATAAAAAAACTAATAAAGGAAACTATTAAAGTGATTGTTGTCGTTTTAATGTGATTGGTAATTGTCGTAGAAACATCAAAATTTGTTTGGGAGGTGAAATAATAAAAAGATTATGATTTTTTTCTGGTCAGATCTGAAAAGATCATTCCCTTCCAAATTGGCATAAAATGAGAGAAGACCTAAAAAAAGTTCAGCATATCTCGTTTAATTTTCTTAAAAACACGTATCTCCTCTCACTAATAATGGAAATTATTATAAACGTTGTGATAAAAAAACTAAGAAAGGAAAGTATTAATGTGATTGTTGTCATTTTAATGTGATTGGTAATTGCCGTAGAAACATGAAAATTTTACAATATGTTTGGGAGGTGAAATTATAAAAAGATTATCATTTTTTTTATGAGATATAAAAAGATCATTCCCTTCCAAATTGGCATAAAATGAGAGAAGACGTAAAAAAATTTCAGGATTTCTCGTTTAATTTTTTAAAAATACATATCTCCTCTCTTTAATAGTGGAAATTATTATAAACGTTGTGATAAAAAACTAATAAAGGAAATTATTAATGTGATTGTTTTCGTTTTAATGTGATAAGTGATTGTCGTAGAAACATCAAAATTTCACGATATGTTTGGGAGGGGAAATAGTACAAAGATTATGATTTTTTTCTGGTGAGACCTAAAAAGATCATTCCCTTCCAAATTGGCATAAAATGAGAGAAGACCTGAAAAAAGTTCATGATATCTCGTTTAAATTTGTTAAAAATACGTATCTCCTCTCATTAATAGTGGAAATTATTATAAACGTTGTGATAATAAAACTAATAAAGGAAACTATTAATGTGATTGTTTTCGTTTTAATGTGATTGGTGATTATTGTAGAAACATCAAAATTTCACGATATGTTTGGGAGGGGAAATAATAGAAAGATTATGGTTTTTTTTTTTCTGGTGAGATCTAAAAAGATCATTCCCTTCCAAATTGGCATAAAATGAGAGAAGACCTGAAAAGTTCAGGCTATCTTGTTTAATTTTGTTAAAAATACGTATCTCCTCTCATTAATAATGGAAATTATTATAAACGTTGAGATAAAAAAACTAATAAAGGAAACTATTAATGTGATTGTTGTCATTTTAATGTGATTGGTTGTTGTCGTAGAAACATCAAAATTTCACGATATGTTTGGGAGGTGAAATAAGAAATAGATTATGATTTTTTTCTGGTCAGATCTGAAAAGATCATTCCCTTCTAAATTGGTATAAAATGAGAGAAGACCTAAAAAAAAGTTTAGGATATCTCGTTTAATTTTGTTAAAAACACGTATCTCCTCCGATTAATAATGGAAATTATTATAAACGTTGTGAGAAAAAAACTAATAAAGGAAACCGTTAATGTGATTGGTAATTGTCGTATAATCATCAAAATTTGTTTGGGTGGTGAAATAATAAAAAAATTATGATTTTTTTCTGGTGAGATCTGAAAAGATCATTCCCTTCCAAATTGGCATAAAATGAGAGAAGACCTAAAAAAATTCAGGAAATCTCGTTTAATTTAGTTAAAAATACGTATCTCCTCTCATTAATAAAGGAAATTATTATAAACGTTGTGAGAAAAAAACTAATAAAGGAAATTGTTAATGTGATTGTTGTCATTATAATGTGATTGGTAATTGTTGTAGAAACATCAAAATTTGTTTGGGAGGTGCAATAATAAAAAGATTATGATTTTTTTCTGGTGAGATCTGAAAAGATCACTCCCTTCCAAATTGGCATAAAATGAGAGAAGACCTAAAAAAATTTTAGGATATCTCGTTTAATTTTGTTAAAAATACGTATCTTCTCTCATTAATAATGAAAATTATTCTATAAAAAAACTAATAAAGGAAACTGTTAATGTGATTGTTGTCATTTTAATGTGATTGGTAATTGTCGTAGAAACATTAAAATTTGTTTGGGAGGTGAAATAATAAAAAGATTATGATTTTTTTCTGGTCATATCTGAAAAGATCATTCCCTTCCAAATTGGCATAAAATGAGAGAAGACCTAAAAAAAGTTCAGGATATCTCGTTTAATTTTGTTAAAAACACGTATCTCCTCTCACTAATAATGGAAATTATTATAAACGTTGTGATAAAAAAACTAATAAAGGAAACTATTAAAGTGATTGTTGTCGTTTTAATGTGATTGGTAATTGTCGTAGAAACATCAAAATTTGTTTGGGAGGTGCAATAATAAAAAGATTATGATTTTTTTCTGGTGAGATCTGAAAAGATCATTCGCTTCCAAATTGGCATAAAATGAGAGAAGACCTAAAAAAAGTTCAGCATATCTCGTTTAATTTTGTTAAAAACACGTATACAACGTTTATAATAATGGAAATTATTATAAACGTTGTGAGAAAAAAACTAATAAAGGAAACTGTTAATGTGATTGTTGTCGTTTTAATGTGATTGGTAATTGTCGTAAAAACATCAAAATTTGTTTGGGAGGTGAAATAATAAAAAGATTATGATTTTTTTCTGGTCAGATCTGAAAAGATCATCCCCTTCCAAATTGGCATAAAATGAGAGAAGACCTAAAAAAAGTTCAGGATATCTCGTTTAATTTTGTTAAAAACACGTATCTCCTCTCACTAATAATGGAAATTATTATAAACGTTGTGATAAAAAAACTAATAAAGGAAACTATTAAAGTGATTGTTGTCGTTTTAATGTGATTGGTAATTGTCGTAGAAACATCAAAATTTGTTTGGGAGGTGAAATAATAAAAAGATTATGATTTTTTTCTGGTCAGATCTGAAAAGATCATTCCCTTCCAAATTGGCATAAAATGAGAGAAGACCTAAAAAAAGTTCAGCATATCTCGTTTAATTTTCTTAAAAACACGTATCTCCTCTCACTAATAATGGAAATTATTATAAACGTTGTGATAAAAAAACTAAGAAAGGAAAGTATTAATGTGATTGTTGTCATTTTAATGTGATTGGTAATTGCCGTAGAAACATGAAAATTTTACAATATGTTTGGGAGGTGAAATTATAAAAAGATTATCATTTTTTTTATGAGATATAAAAAGATCATTCCCTTCCAAATTGGCATAAAATGAGAGAAGACGTAAAAAAATTTCAGGATTTCTCGTTTAATTTTTTAAAAATACATATCTCCTCTCTTTAATAGTGGAAATTATTATAAACGTTGTGATAAAAAACTAATAAAGGAAATTATTAATGTGATTGTTTTCGTTTTAATGTGATAAGTGATTGTCGTAGAAACATCAAAATTTCACGATATGTTTGGGAGGGGAAATAGTACAAAGATTATGATTTTTTTCTGGTGAGACCTAAAAAGATCATTCCCTTCCAAATTGGCATAAAATGAGAGAAGACCTGAAAAAAGTTCATGATATCTCGTTTAAATTTGTTAAAAATACGTATCTCCTCTCATTAATAGTGGAAATTATTATAAACGTTGTGATAATAAAACTAATAAAGGAAACTATTAATGTGATTGTTTTCGTTTTAATGTGATTGGTGATTATTGTAGAAACATCAAAATTTCACGATATGTTTGGGAGGGGAAATAATAGAAAGATTATGGTTTTTTTTTTTCTGGTGAGATCTAAAAAGATCATTCCCTTCCAAATTGGCATAAAATGAGAGAAGACCTGAAAAGTTCAGGCTATCTTGTTTAATTTTGTTAAAAATACGTATCTCCTCTCATTAATAATGGAAATTATTATAAACGTTGAGATAAAAAAACTAATAAAGGAAACTATTAATGTGATTGTTGTCATTTTAATGTGATTGGTTGTTGTCGTAGAAACATCAAAATTTCACGATATGTTTGGGAGGTGAAATAAGAAATAGATTATGATTTTTTTCTGGTCAGATCTGAAAAGATCATTCCCTTCTAAATTGGTATAAAATGAGAGAAGACCTAAAAAAAAGTTTAGGATATCTCGTTTAATTTTGTTAAAAACACGTATCTCCTCCGATTAATAATGGAAATTATTATAAACGTTGTGAGAAAAAAACTAATAAAGGAAACCGTTAATGTGATTGGTAATTGTCGTATAATCATCAAAATTTGTTTGGGTGGTGAAATAATAAAAAAATTATGATTTTTTTCTGGTGAGATCTGAAAAGATCATTCCCTTCCAAATTGGCATAAAATGAGAGAAGACCTAAAAAAATTCAGGAAATCTCGTTTAATTTAGTTAAAAATACGTATCTCCTCTCATTAATAAAGGAAATTATTATAAACGTTGTGAGAAAAAAACTAATAAAGGAAATTGTTAATGTGATTGTTGTCATTATAATGTGATTGGTAATTGTTGTAGAAACATCAAAATTTGTTTGGGAGGTGCAATAATAAAAAGATTATGATTTTTTTCTGGTGAGATCTGAAAAGATCACTCCCTTCCAAATTGGCATAAAATGAGAGAAGACCTAAAAAAATTTTAGGATATCTCGTTTAATTTTGTTAAAAATACGTATCTTCTCTCATTAATAATGAAAATTATTCTATAAAAAAACTAATAAAGGAAACTGTTAATGTGATTGTTGTCATTTTAATGTGATTGGTAATTGTCGTAGAAACATTAAAATTTGTTTGGGAGGTGAAATAATAAAAAGATTATGATTTTTTTCTGGTCATATCTGAAAAGATCATTCCCTTCCAAATTGGCATAAAATGAGAGAAGACCTAAAAAAAGTTCAGGATATCTCGTTTAATTTTGTTAAAAACACGTATCTCCTCTCACTAATAATGGAAATTATTATAAACGTTGTGATAAAAAAACTAATAAAGGAAACTATTAAAGTGATTGTTGTCGTTTTAATGTGATTGGTAATTGTCGTAGAAACATCAAAATTTGTTTGGGAGGTGCAATAATAAAAAGATTATGATTTTTTTCTGGTGAGATCTGAAAAGATCATTCGCTTCCAAATTGGCATAAAATGAGAGAAGACCTAAAAAAAGTTCAGCATATCTCGTTTAATTTTGTTAAAAACACGTATACAACGTTTATAATAATGGAAATTATTATAAACGTTGTGAGAAAAAAACTAATAAAGGAAACTGTTAATGTGATTGTTGTCGTTTTAATGTGATTGGTAATTGTCGTAAAAACATCAAAATTTGTTTGGGAGGTGAAATAATAAAAAGATTATGATTTTTTTCTGGTCAGATCTGAAAAGATCATCCCCTTCCAAATTGGCATAAAATGAGAGAAGACCTAAAAAAAGTTCAGGATATCTCGTTTAATTTTGTTAAAAACACGTATCTCCTCTCACTAATAATGGAAATTATTATAAACGTTGTGATAAAAAAACTAATAAAGGAAACTATTAAAGTGATTGTTGTCGTTTTAATGTGATTGGTAATTGTCGTAGAAACATCAAAATTTGTTTGGGAGGTGAAATAATAAAAAGATTATGATTTTTTTCTGGTCAGATCTGAAAAGATCATTCCCTTCCAAATTGGCATAAAATGAGAGAAGACCTAAAAAAAGTTCAGCATATCTCGTTTAATTTTCTTAAAAACACGTATCTCCTCTCACTAATAATGGAAATTATTATAAACGTTGTGATAAAAAAACTAAGAAAGGAAAGTATTAATGTGATTGTTGTCATTTTAATGTGATTGGTAATTGCCGTAGAAACATGAAAATTTTACAATATGTTTGGGAGGTGAAATTATAAAAAGATTATCATTTTTTTTATGAGATATAAAAAGATCATTCCCTTCCAAATTGGCATAAAATGAGAGAAGACGTAAAAAAATTTCAGGATTTCTCGTTTAATTTTTTAAAAATACATATCTCCTCTCTTTAATAGTGGAAATTATTATAAACGTTGTGATAAAAAACTAATAAAGGAAATTATTAATGTGATTGTTTTCGTTTTAATGTGATAAGTGATTGTCGTAGAAACATCAAAATTTCACGATATGTTTGGGAGGGGAAATAGTACAAAGATTATGATTTTTTTCTGGTGAGACCTAAAAAGATCATTCCCTTCCAAATTGGCATAAAATGAGAGAAGACCTGAAAAAAGTTCATGATATCTCGTTTAAATTTGTTAAAAATACGTATCTCCTCTCATTAATAGTGGAAATTATTATAAACGTTGTGATAATAAAACTAATAAAGGAAACTATTAATGTGATTGTTTTCGTTTTAATGTGATTGGTGATTATTGTAGAAACATCAAAATTTCACGATATGTTTGGGAGGGGAAATAATAGAAAGATTATGGTTTTTTTTTTTCTGGTGAGATCTAAAAAGATCATTCCCTTCCAAATTGGCATAAAATGAGAGAAGACCTGAAAAGTTCAGGCTATCTTGTTTAATTTTGTTAAAAATACGTATCTCCTCTCATTAATAATGGAAATTATTATAAACGTTGAGATAAAAAAACTAATAAAGGAAACTATTAATGTGATTGTTGTCATTTTAATGTGATTGGTTGTTGTCGTAGAAACATCAAAATTTCACGATATGTTTGGGAGGTGAAATAAGAAATAGATTATGATTTTTTTCTGGTCAGATCTGAAAAGATCATTCCCTTCTAAATTGGTATAAAATGAGAGAAGACCTAAAAAAAAGTTTAGGATATCTCGTTTAATTTTGTTAAAAACACGTATCTCCTCCGATTAATAATGGAAATTATTATAAACGTTGTGAGAAAAAAACTAATAAAGGAAACCGTTAATGTGATTGGTAATTGTCGTATAATCATCAAAATTTGTTTGGGTGGTGAAATAATAAAAAAATTATGATTTTTTTCTGGTGAGATCTGAAAAGATCATTCCCTTCCAAATTGGCATAAAATGAGAGAAGACCTAAAAAAATTCAGGAAATCTCGTTTAATTTAGTTAAAAATACGTATCTCCTCTCATTAATAAAGGAAATTATTATAAACGTTGTGAGAAAAAAACTAATAAAGGAAATTGTTAATGTGATTGTTGTCATTATAATGTGATTGGTAATTGTTGTAGAAACATCAAAATTTGTTTGGGAGGTGCAATAATAAAAAGATTATGATTTTTTTCTGGTGAGATCTGAAAAGATCACTCCCTTCCAAATTGGCATAAAATGAGAGAAGACCTAAAAAAATTTTAGGATATCTCGTTTAATTTTGTTAAAAATACGTATCTTCTCTCATTAATAATGAAAATTATTCTATAAAAAAACTAATAAAGGAAACTGTTAATGTGATTGTTGTCATTTTAATGTGATTGGTAATTGTCGTAGAAACATTAAAATTTGTTTGGGAGGTGAAATAATAAAAAGATTATGATTTTTTTCTGGTCATATCTGAAAAGATCATTCCCTTCCAAATTGGCATAAAATGAGAGAAGACCTAAAAAAAGTTCAGGATATCTCGTTTAATTTTGTTAAAAACACGTATCTCCTCTCACTAATAATGGAAATTATTATAAACGTTGTGATAAAAAAACTAATAAAGGAAACTATTAAAGTGATTGTTGTCGTTTTAATGTGATTGGTAATTGTCGTAGAAACATCAAAATTTGTTTGGGAGGTGCAATAATAAAAAGATTATGATTTTTTTCTGGTGAGATCTGAAAAGATCATTCGCTTCCAAATTGGCATAAAATGAGAGAAGACCTAAAAAAAGTTCAGCATATCTCGTTTAATTTTGTTAAAAACACGTATACAACGTTTATAATAATGGAAATTATTATAAACGTTGTGAGAAAAAAAACTAATAAAGGAAACTGTTAATGTGATTGTTGTCGTTTTAATGTGATTGGTAATTGTCGTAAAAACATCAAAATTTGTTTGGGAGGTGAAATAATAAAAAGATTATGATTTTTTTCTGGTCAGATCTGAAAAGATCATCCCCTTCCAAATTGGCATAAAATGAGAGAAGACCTAAAAAAAGTTCAGGATATCTCGTTTAATTTTGTTAAAAACACGTATCTCCTCTCACTAATAATGGAAATTATTATAAACGTTGTGATAAAAAAACTAATAAAGGAAACTATTAAAGTGATTGTTGTCGTTTTAATGTGATTGGTAATTGTCGTAGAAACATCAAAATTTGTTTGGGAGGTGAAATAATAAAAAGATTATGATTTTTTTCTGGTCAGATCTGAAAAGATCATTCCCTTCCAAATTGGCATAAAATGAGAGAAGACCTAAAAAAAGTTCAGCATATCTCGTTTAATTTTCTTAAAAACACGTATCTCCTCTCACTAATAATGGAAATTATTATAAACGTTGTGATAAAAAAACTAAGAAAGGAAAGTATTAATGTGATTGTTGTCATTTTAATGTGATTGGTAATTGCCGTAGAAACATGAAAATTTTACAATATGTTTGGGAGGTGAAATTATAAAAAGATTATCATTTTTTTTATGAGATATAAAAAGATCATTCCCTTCCAAATTGGCATAAAATGAGAGAAGACGTAAAAAAATTTCAGGATTTCTCGTTTAATTTTTTAAAAATACATATCTCCTCTCTTTAATAGTGGAAATTATTATAAACGTTGTGATAAAAAACTAATAAAGGAAATTATTAATGTGATTGTTTTCGTTTTAATGTGATAAGTGATTGTCGTAGAAACATCAAAATTTCACGATATGTTTGGGAGGGGAAATAGTACAAAGATTATGATTTTTTTCTGGTGAGACCTAAAAAGATCATTCCCTTCCAAATTGGCATAAAATGAGAGAAGACCTGAAAAAAGTTCATGATATCTCGTTTAAATTTGTTAAAAATACGTATCTCCTCTCATTAATAGTGGAAATTATTATAAACGTTGTGATAATAAAACTAATAAAGGAAACTATTAATGTGATTGTTTTCGTTTTAATGTGATTGGTGATTATTGTAGAAACATCAAAATTTCACGATATGTTTGGGAGGGGAAATAATAGAAAGATTATGGTTTTTTTTTTTCTGGTGAGATCTAAAAAGATCATTCCCTTCCAAATTGGCATAAAATGAGAGAAGACCTGAAAAGTTCAGGCTATCTTGTTTAATTTTGTTAAAAATACGTATCTCCTCTCATTAATAATGGAAATTATTATAAACGTTGAGATAAAAAAACTAATAAAGGAAACTATTAATGTGATTGTTGTCATTTTAATGTGATTGGTTGTTGTCGTAGAAACATCAAAATTTCACGATATGTTTGGGAGGTGAAATAAGAAATAGATTATGATTTTTTTCTGGTCAGATCTGAAAAGATCATTCCCTTCTAAATTGGTATAAAATGAGAGAAGACCTAAAAAAAAGTTTAGGATATCTCGTTTAATTTTGTTAAAAACACGTATCTCCTCCGATTAATAATGGAAATTATTATAAACGTTGTGAGAAAAAAACTAATAAAGGAAACCGTTAATGTGATTGGTAATTGTCGTATAATCATCAAAATTTGTTTGGGTGGTGAAATAATAAAAAAATTATGATTTTTTTCTGGTGAGATCTGAAAAGATCATTCCCTTCCAAATTGGCATAAAATGAGAGAAGACCTAAAAAAATTCAGGAAATCTCGTTTAATTTAGTTAAAAATACGTATCTCCTCTCATTAATAAAGGAAATTATTATAAACGTTGTGAGAAAAAAAACTAATAAAGGAAATTGTTAATGTGATTGTTGTCATTATAATGTGATTGGTAATTGTTGTAGAAACATCAAAATTTGTTTGGGAGGTGCAATAATAAAAAGATTATGATTTTTTTCTGGTGAGATCTGAAAAGATCACTCCCTTCCAAATTGGCATAAAATGAGAGAAGACCTAAAAAAATTTTAGGATATCTCGTTTAATTTTGTTAAAAATACGTATCTTCTCTCATTAATAATGAAAATTATTCTATAAAAAAACTAATAAAGGAAACTGTTAATGTGATTGTTGTCATTTTAATGTGATTGGTAATTGTCGTAGAAACATTAAAATTTGTTTGGGAGGTGAAATAATAAAAAGATTATGATTTTTTTCTGGTCATATCTGAAAAGATCATTCCCTTCCAAATTGGCATAAAATGAGAGAAGACCTAAAAAAAGTTCAGGATATCTCGTTTAATTTTGTTAAAAACACGTATCTCCTCTCACTAATAATGGAAATTATTATAAACGTTGTGATAAAAAAACTAATAAAGGAAACTATTAAAGTGATTGTTGTCGTTTTAATGTGATTGGTAATTGTCGTAGAAACATCAAAATTTGTTTGGGAGGTGCAATAATAAAAAGATTATGATTTTTTTCTGGTGAGATCTGAAAAGATCATTCGCTTCCAAATTGGCATAAAATGAGAGAAGACCTAAAAAAAGTTCAGCATATCTCGTTTAATTTTGTTAAAAACACGTATACAACGTTTATAATAATGGAAATTATTATAAACGTTGTGAGAAAAAAACTAATAAAGGAAACTGTTAATGTGATTGTTGTCGTTTTAATGTGATTGGTAATTGTCGTAAAAACATCAAAATTTGTTTGGGAGGTGAAATAATAAAAAGATTATGATTTTTTTCTGGTCAGATCTGAAAAGATCATCCCCTTCCAAATTGGCATAAAATGAGAGAAGACCTAAAAAAAGTTCAGGATATCTCGTTTAATTTTGTTAAAAACACGTATCTCCTCTCACTAATAATGGAAATTATTATAAACGTTGTGATAAAAAAACTAATAAAGGAAACTATTAAAGTGATTGTTGTCGTTTTAATGTGATTGGTAATTGTCGTAGAAACATCAAAATTTGTTTGGGAGGTGAAATAATAAAAAGATTATGATTTTTTTCTGGTCAGATCTGAAAAGATCATTCCCTTCCAAATTGGCATAAAATGAGAGAAGACCTAAAAAAAGTTCAGCATATCTCGTTTAATTTTCTTAAAAACACGTATCTCCTCTCACTAATAATGGAAATTATTATAAACGTTGTGATAAAAAAACTAAGAAAGGAAAGTATTAATGTGATTGTTGTCATTTTAATGTGATTGGTAATTGCCGTAGAAACATGAAAATTTTACAATATGTTTGGGAGGTGAAATTATAAAAAGATTATCATTTTTTTTATGAGATATAAAAAGATCATTCCCTTCCAAATTGGCATAAAATGAGAGAAGACGTAAAAAAATTTCAGGATTTCTCGTTTAATTTTTTAAAAATACATATCTCCTCTCTTTAATAGTGGAAATTATTATAAACGTTGTGATAAAAAAACTAATAAAGGAAATTATTAATGTGATTGTTTTCGTTTTAATGTGATAAGTGATTGTCGTAGAAACATCAAAATTTCACGATATGTTTGGGAGGGGAAATAGTACAAAGATTATGATTTTTTTCTGGTGAGACCTAAAAAGATCATTCCCTTCCAAATTGGCATAAAATGAGAGAAGACCTGAAAAAAGTTCATGATATCTCGTTTAAATTTGTTAAAAATACGTATCTCCTCTCATTAATAGTGGAAATTATTATAAACGTTGTGATAATAAAACTAATAAAGGAAACTATTAATGTGATTGTTTTCGTTTTAATGTGATTGGTGATTATTGTAGAAACATCAAAATTTCACGATATGTTTGGGAGGGGAAATAATAGAAAGATTATGGTTTTTTTTTTTCTGGTGAGATCTAAAAAGATCATTCCCTTCCAAATTGGCATAAAATGAGAGAAGACCTGAAAAGTTCAGGCTATCTTGTTTAATTTTGTTAAAAATACGTATCTCCTCTCATTAATAATGGAAATTATTATAAACGTTGAGATAAAAAAACTAATAAAGGAAACTATTAATGTGATTGTTGTCATTTTAATGTGATTGGTTGTTGTCGTAGAAACATCAAAATTTCACGATATGTTTGGGAGGTGAAATAAGAAATAGATTATGATTTTTTTCTGGTCAGATCTGAAAAGATCATTCCCTTCTAAATTGGTATAAAATGAGAGAAGACCTAAAAAAAAGTTTAGGATATCTCGTTTAATTTTGTTAAAAACACGTATCTCCTCCGATTAATAATGGAAATTATTATAAACGTTGTGAGAAAAAAACTAATAAAGGAAACCGTTAATGTGATTGGTAATTGTCGTATAATCATCAAAATTTGTTTGGGTGGTGAAATAATAAAAAAATTATGATTTTTTTCTGGTGAGATCTGAAAAGATCATTCCCTTCCAAATTGGCATAAAATGAGAGAAGACCTAAAAAAATTCAGGAAATCTCGTTTAATTTAGTTAAAAATACGTATCTCCTCTCATTAATAAAGGAAATTATTATAAACGTTGTGAGAAAAAAACTAATAAAGGAAATTGTTAATGTGATTGTTGTCATTATAATGTGATTGGTAATTATTGTAGAAACATCAAAATTTGTTTGGGAGGTGCAATAATAAAAAGATTATGATTTTTTTCTGGTGAGATCTGAAAAGATCACTCCCTTCCAAATTGGCATAAAATGAGAGAAGACCTAAAAAAATTTTAGGATATCTCGTTTAATTTTGTTAAAAATACGTATCTTCTCTCATTAATAATGAAAATTATTCTATAAAAAAACTAATAAAGGAAACTGTTAATGTGATTGTTGTCATTTTAATGTGATTGGTAATTGTCGTAGAAACATTAAAATTTGTTTGGGAGGTGAAATAATAAAAAGATTATGATTTTTTTCTGGTCATATCTGAAAAGATCATTCCCTTCCAAATTGGCATAAAATGAGAGAAGACCTAAAAAAAGTTCAGGATATCTCGTTTAATTTTGTTAAAAACACGTATCTCCTCTCACTAATAATGGAAATTATTATAAACGTTGTGATAAAAAAACTAATAAAGGAAACTATTAAAGTGATTGTTGTCGTTTTAATGTGATTGGTAATTGTCGTAGAAACATCAAAATTTGTTTGGGAGGTGCAATAATAAAAAGATTATGATTTTTTTCTGGTGAGATCTGAAAAGATCATTCGCTTCCAAATTGGCATAAAATGAGAGAAGACCTAAAAAAAGTTCAGCATATCTCGTTTAATTTTGTTAAAAACACGTATACAACGTTTATAATAATGGAAATTATTATAAACGTTGTGAGAAAAAAACTAATAAAGGAAACTGTTAATGTGATTGTTGTCGTTTTAATGTGATTGGTAATTGTCGTAAAAACATCAAAATTTGTTTGGGAGGTGAAATAATAAAAAGATTATGATTTTTTTCTGGTCAGATCTGAAAAGATCATCCCCTTCCAAATTGGCATAAAATGAGAGAAGACCTAAAAAAAGTTCAGGATATCTCGTTTAATTTTGTTAAAAACACGTATCTCCTCTCACTAATAATGGAAATTATTATAAACGTTGTGATAAAAAAACTAATAAAGGAAACTATTAAAGTGATTGTTGTCGTTTTAATGTGATTGGTAATTGTCGTAGAAACATCAAAATTTGTTTGGGAGGTGAAATAATAAAAAGATTATGATTTTTTTCTGGTCAGATCTGAAAAGATCATTCCCTTCCAAATTGGCATAAAATGAGAGAAGACCTAAAAAAAGTTCAGCATATCTCGTTTAATTTTCTTAAAAACACGTATCTCCTCTCACTAATAATGGAAATTATTATAAACGTTGTGATAAAAAAACTAAGAAAGGAAAGTATTAATGTGATTGTTGTCATTTTAATGTGATTGGTAATTGCCGTAGAAACATGAAAATTTTACAATATGTTTGGGAGGTGAAATTATAAAAAGATTATCATTTTTTTTATGAGATATAAAAAGATCATTCCCTTCCAAATTGGCATAAAATGAGAGAAGACGTAAAAAAATTTCAGGATTTCTCGTTTAATTTTTTAAAAATACATATCTCCTCTCTTTAATAGTGGAAATTATTATAAACGTTGTGATAAAAAACTAATAAAGGAAATTATTAATGTGATTGTTTTCGTTTTAATGTGATAAGTGATTGTCGTAGAAACATCAAAATTTCACGATATGTTTGGGAGGGGAAATAGTACAAAGATTATGATTTTTTTCTGGTGAGACCTAAAAAGATCATTCCCTTCCAAATTGGCATAAAATGAGAGAAGACCTGAAAAAAGTTCATGATATCTCGTTTAAATTTGTTAAAAATACGTATCTCCTCTCATTAATAGTGGAAATTATTATAAACGTTGTGATAATAAAACTAATAAAGGAAACTATTAATGTGATTGTTTTCGTTTTAATGTGATTGGTGATTATTGTAGAAACATCAAAATTTCACGATATGTTTGGGAGGGGAAATAATAGAAAGATTATGGTTTTTTTTTTTCTGGTGAGATCTAAAAAGATCATTCCCTTCCAAATTGGCATAAAATGAGAGAAGACCTGAAAAGTTCAGGCTATCTTGTTTAATTTTGTTAAAAATACGTATCTCCTCTCATTAATAATGGAAATTATTATAAACGTTGAGATAAAAAAACTAATAAAGGAAACTATTAATGTGATTGTTGTCATTTTAATGTGATTGGTTGTTGTCGTAGAAACATCAAAATTTCACGATATGTTTGGGAGGTGAAATAAGAAATAGATTATGATTTTTTTCTGGTCAGATCTGAAAAGATCATTCCCTTCTAAATTGGTATAAAATGAGAGAAGACCTAAAAAAAAGTTTAGGATATCTCGTTTAATTTTGTTAAAAACACGTATCTCCTCCGATTAATAATGGAAATTATTATAAACGTTGTGAGAAAAAAACTAATAAAGGAAACCGTTAATGTGATTGGTAATTGTCGTATAATCATCAAAATTTGTTTGGGTGGTGAAATAATAAAAAAATTATGATTTTTTTCTGGTGAGATCTGAAAAGATCATTCCCTTCCAAATTGGCATAAAATGAGAGAAGACCTAAAAAAATTCAGGAAATCTCGTTTAATTTAGTTAAAAATACGTATCTCCTCTCATTAATAAAGGAAATTATTATAAACGTTGTGAGAAAAAAACTAATAAAGGAAATTGTTAATGTGATTGTTGTCATTATAATGTGATTGGTAATTGTTGTAGAAACATCAAAATTTGTTTGGGAGGTGCAATAATAAAAAGATTATGATTTTTTTCTGGTGAGATCTGAAAAGATCACTCCCTTCCAAATTGGCATAAAATGAGAGAAGACCTAAAAAAATTTTAGGATATCTCGTTTAATTTTGTTAAAAATACGTATCTTCTCTCATTAATAATGAAAATTATTCTATAAAAAAACTAATAAAGGAAACTGTTAATGTGATTGTTGTCATTTTAATGTGATTGGTAATTGTCGTAGAAACATTAAAATTTGTTTGGGAGGTGAAATAATAAAAAGATTATGATTTTTTTCTGGTCATATCTGAAAAGATCATTCCCTTCCAAATTGGCATAAAATGAGAGAAGACCTAAAAAAAGTTCAGGATATCTCGTTTAATTTTGTTAAAAACACGTATCTCCTCTCACTAATAATGGAAATTATTATAAACGTTGTGATAAAAAAACTAATAAAGGAAACTATTAAAGTGATTGTTGTCGTTTTAATGTGATTGGTAATTGTCGTAGAAACATCAAAATTTGTTTGGGAGGTGCAATAATAAAAAGATTATGATTTTTTTCTGGTGAGATCTGAAAAGATCATTCGCTTCCAAATTGGCATAAAATGAGAGAAGACCTAAAAAAAGTTCAGCATATCTCGTTTAATTTTGTTAAAAACACGTATACAACGTTTATAATAATGGAAATTATTATAAACGTTGTGAGAAAAAAACTAATAAAGGAAACTGTTAATGTGATTGTTGTCGTTTTAATGTGATTGGTAATTGTCGTAAAAACATCAAAATTTGTTTGGGAGGTGAAATAATAAAAAGATTATGATTTTTTTCTGGTCAGATCTGAAAAGATCATCCCCTTCCAAATTGGCATAAAATGAGAGAAGACCTAAAAAAAGTTCAGGATATCTCGTTTAATTTTGTTAAAAACACGTATCTCCTCTCACTAATAATGGAAATTATTATAAACGTTGTGATAAAAAAACTAATAAAGGAAACTATTAAAGTGATTGTTGTCGTTTTAATGTGATTGGTAATTGTCGTAGAAACATCAAAATTTGTTTGGGAGGTGAAATAATAAAAAGATTATGATTTTTTTCTGGTCAGATCTGAAAAGATCATTCCCTTCCAAATTGGCATAAAATGAGAGAAGACCTAAAAAAAGTTCAGCATATCTCGTTTAATTTTCTTAAAAACACGTATCTCCTCTCACTAATAATGGAAATTATTATAAACGTTGTGATAAAAAAACTAAGAAAGGAAAGTATTAATGTGATTGTTGTCATTTTAATGTGATTGGTAATTGCCGTAGAAACATGAAAATTTTACAATATGTTTGGGAGGTGAAATTATAAAAAGATTATCATTTTTTTTATGAGATATAAAAAGATCATTCCCTTCCAAATTGGCATAAAATGAGAGAAGACGTAAAAAAATTTCAGGATTTCTCGTTTAATTTTTTAAAAATACATATCTCCTCTCTTTAATAGTGGAAATTATTATAAACGTTGTGATAAAAAACTAATAAAGGAAATTATTAATGTGATTGTTTTCGTTTTAATGTGATAAGTGATTGTCGTAGAAACATCAAAATTTCACGATATGTTTGGGAGGGGAAATAGTACAAAGATTATGATTTTTTTCTGGTGAGACCTAAAAAGATCATTCCCTTCCAAATTGGCATAAAATGAGAGAAGACCTGAAAAAAGTTCATGATATCTCGTTTAAATTTGTTAAAAATACGTATCTCCTCTCATTAATAGTGGAAATTATTATAAACGTTGTGATAATAAAACTAATAAAGGAAACTATTAATGTGATTGTTTTCGTTTTAATGTGATTGGTGATTATTGTAGAAACATCAAAATTTCACGATATGTTTGGGAGGGGAAATAATAGAAAGATTATGGTTTTTTTTTCTGGTGAGATCTAAAAAGATCATTCCCTTCCAAATTGGCATAAAATGAGAGAAGACCTGAAAAGTTCAGGCTATCTTGTTTAATTTTGTTAAAAATACGTATCTCCTCTCATTAATAATGGAAATTATTATAAACGTTGAGATAAAAAAACTAATAAAGGAAACTATTAATGTGATTGTTGTCATTTTAATGTGATTGGTTGTTGTCGTAGAAACATCAAAATTTCACGATATGTTTGGGAGGTGAAATAATAGAAAGATTATGATTTTTTTCTGGTGAGATCTAAAAAGATCATTCCATTCCAAATTGGCATAAAATTAGAGAAGACCTAAAAAGTTCAGGATATCTCGTTTAATTTTGTTAAAAACACGTATCTCCTCTGATTAATAATGGAAATTATTATAAACATTGTGAGAAAAAAACCAATAAAGGAAACTGTTAATGTGATTGGTAATTGTCGTAGAAACATCAAAATTTGTTTGGGAGGTGAAATAATAAAAAGATTATGACTTTTTTCTGGTCAGATCTGAAAAGATCATCCCCTTCCAAATTGGCATAAAATGAGAGAAGACCTAAAAAAAGTTAAGGATATGTCATTTAATTTTGTTAAAAATACGTATCTCCTCTCACTAATAATGGAAATTATTATAAACGTTGTGATAAAAGAACTAATACAGGAAACTATTAATGTGATTGTTGTCGTTTTAATGTGATTGGTAATTGTCGTAGAAACATCAAAATTTGTTTGGGAGGTGAAATAATAAAAAGATTATGATTTTTTTCTGGTGAGATCCGAAAAGATCATTCCCTTCGAAATTGGCATAAAATGAGAGAAGACCTAAAAAAAGTTCAGGATATCTCGTTTAATTTTGTTAAAAATACGTATCTCCTCTCATTAATAAAGGAAATTATTATAAACGTTGTGATAAAAAAACTAATAAAGGAAATGGTTAATGTGATTGTTGTTGTTTTAATGTGATTGGTAATTGTCGTAGATACATCAAAATTTCATGATATGTTTGGGAGGTGAAATAAGAAATAGATTATGATTTTTTTCTGGTCAGATCTGAAAAGATCATTCCCTTCTAAATTGGCATAAAATGAGAGAAGACCTAAAAAAAAGTTTAGGATATCTCGTTTAATTTTGTTAAAAACACGTATCTCCTCCGATTAATAATGGAAATTATTATAAACGTTGTGAGAAAAAAACTAATAAAGGAAACTGTTAATGTGATTGTTGTCATTATAATGTGATTGGTAATTGTCGTAGAAACATCCAAATTTGTTTGGGAGGTGCAATAATAAAAAGATTATGATTTTTTTCTGGTGAGATCTGAAAAGATCATTCCCTTCCAAATTGGCATAAATGAGAGAAGACCTAAAAAAAGTTTAGGATATCTCCTTTAATTTTGTTAAAAATATGTATCTCCTCTCATTAATAATGAAAATTATTGTATAAAAAAACTAATAAAGGAAACTGTTAATGTGATTGTTGTCATTTTAATGTGATTGGTAATTGTCGTAGAAAAATCAAAATTTGTTTGGGAGGTGAAATAATAAAAAGATTATGATTTTTTTCTGGTCAGATCTGGAAAGATCATTCCCTTCCAAATTGGCATAAAATGAGAGAAGACCTAAAAAAAGTTCAGAATATCTCGTTTAATTTTGTTAAAAATATGTATGTCCTCTCATTAATAAAGGAAATTATTATAAACGTTGTGAGAAAAAACTAATAAAGGAAACTGTTAATGTGATTGGTAATTGCGTAGAAACATCAAAATTTCACGATATGTTTGGGAGGTGAAATAATAGAAAGATTATGTTTTTTTTTCCGGTGAGATCTAAACAGATCATTCCCTTCCAAAATGGCATAAAATGAGAGAAGACCTAAAAAAAAGTTCAGGATATCTCGTTTAATTTTTTTAAAAATACGTATCTCCTCTCATTAATAATGGAAATTATTATAAACATTGTGATAAAAAAAACTTGTAAAGGAAACTATTAATGTGATTGTTAATTGTCGTAGAAACATCAAAATTTCACGATATGTTTGGGAGGTGAAATAATAGAAAGATTATGATTTTTTTTTCTGGTGAGATCTGAAAAGATCATTCCCTTCCAAATTGGCTTAAAATGAGAGAAGACCTAAAAAAATTTCAGGATATCTCGTTTAATTTTATTAAAAAATGCATATCTCCTCTCATTAATAACGGAAATTATTATAAACTTTGCGATAAAAAAATAATAAAGGAAACTAGTAATGTGATTGTTGTCGTTTTAATGTGATTGTTAATTGTCGTAGAAACATCAAAATTTCACGATATGTTTGGGAGGTGAAATAATAGAAAGATTATGATTTTTTTTTGGGTGAGATCTGACAAGATCATTCCCTTCCAAATTGGCTTAAAATGAGAGAAGACCTAAAAAAAGTTCAGGATATCTCGTTTAATTTTGTTAAAAATACGTATCTCCTCTCATTAATAAAGGAAATTATTATAAACGTTGTGATAAAAAAACTAATAAAGGAAATGGTTAATGTGATTGTTGTTGTTTTAATGTGATTGGTAATTGTCGTAGATACATCAAAATTTCATGATATGTTTGGGAGGTGAAATAAGAAATAGATTATGATTTTTTTCTGGTCAGATCTGAAAAGATCATTCCCTTCTAAATTGGTATAAAATGAGAGAAGACCTAAAAAAAAGTTTAGGATATCTCGTTTAATTTTGTTAAAAACACGTATCTCCTCCGATTAATAATGGAAATTATTATAAACGTTGTGAGAAAAAAACTAATAAAGGAAACTGTTAATGTGATTGTTGTCATTATAATGTGATTGGTAATTGTCGTAGAAACATCAAAATTTGTTTGGGAGGTGCAATAATAAAAAGATTATGATTTTTTTCTGGTGAGATCTAAAAAGATCATTCCCTTCCAAATTGGCATAAATGAGAGAAGACCTAAAAAAAGTTTAGGATATCTCCTTTAATTTTGTTAAAAATATGTATCTCCTCTCATTAATAATGAAAATTATTGTATAAAAAAACTAATAAAGGAAACTGTTAATGTGATTGTTGTCATTTTAATGTGATTGGTAATTGTCGTAGAAAAATCAAAATTTGTTTGGGAGGTGATATAATAAAAAGATTATGATTTTTTTGTGGTCAGATCTGAAAAGATCATTCCCTTCCAAATTGGCATAAAATGAGAGAAGACCTAAAAAAAGTTCAGAATATCTCGTTTAATTTTGTTAAAAATATGTATGTCCTCTCATTAATAAAGGAAATTATTATAAACGTTGTGAGAAAAAACTAATAAAGGAAACTGTTAATGTGATTGTTGTCATTATAATGTGATTGGTAATTGCGTAGAAACATCAAAATTTCACGATATGTTTGGGAGGTGAAATAATAGAAAGATTATGTTTTTTTTTTCGGTGAGATCTAAACAGATCATTCCCTTCCAAATTGGCATAAAATGAGAGAAGACCTAACAAAAAGTTCAGGATATCTCGTTTAATTTTGTTAAAAATACGTATCTCCTCTCATTAATAATGGAAATTATTATAAACATTGTGATAAAAAAACTTGTAAAGGAAACTATTAATGTGATTGTTAATTGTCGTAGAAACATCAAAATTTCACGATATGTTTGGGAGGTGAAATAATAGAAAGATTATGATTTTTTTTTCTGGTGAGATCTGAAAAGATCATTCCCTTCCAAATTGGCTTAAAATGACAGAAGACCTAAAAAAATTTCAGGATATCTCGTTTAATTTTATTAAAAAATGCATATCTCCTCTCATTAATAACGGAAATTATTATAAACTTTGCGATAAAAAAATAATAAAGGAAACTATTAATGTGATTGTTGTCGTTTTAATGTGATTGTTAATTGTCGTAGAAACATCAAAATTTCACGATATGTTTGGGAGGTGAAATAATAGAAAGATTATGATTTTTTTTTGGGTGAGATCTGACAAGATCATTCCCTTCCAAATTGGCTTAAAATGAGAGAAGACCTAAAAAAAGTTCAGGATATCTCGTTTAATTTTGTTAAAAATACGTATCTCCTCTCATTAATAATGGAAATTATTATAAACGTTGCGATAAAAAAACTAATAAAGGAAACTATTAATGTGATTGTTAATTGTCGTAGAAACATCAAAATTTCACGATAGGTTTGGGAGGTGAAATAATAGAAAGATTATGATGTTTTTCATGGTGAGATCTAAAAAGATCATTCCCTTCCAAATTGGCATAAAATGAGAGAAGACCTGAAAAAAGTTCAGATATCTCGTTTAATTTTGTTAAAAATACGTATCTCGCTTCATTAATAGTTTCATTACTTAGTTTTTTATCACAATGTTTATAATAATTTCCGTTATTAATGAGAGGAGATATGTATTTTTAATAAAATTAAACGAGATATCCTGAAATTTTTTTAGGTCTTCTCTCATTTTATGCCAATTTGGAAGGGAATGATCTTTTTAGATCTCACAAAAAAAATTATAATATTTTTATTGTTTCACCTCCCAAACATTTCGTGGAATTTTGATATTTCTACGACAATTACCAATCACCTCAAAAAGATAACAATCACATTAATATTTTCCTTTATTAGTTTTTTATCACAACGTTTATAATAATTTAAATTATTAATGAGAGGAGATATGTATTTTTCATAAAATTAAACGAGATATCCTAAAATTTTTTTAGGTCTTGTCTCATTTTATGCCAATTTGAAAGGGAATGATCTTTTTAGATCTCACAAAAAAAATTATAATCTTTTTATTATTTCACCTCCCAAACATATCGTGAAATTTTGATATTTCTACGACAATTACCAATCACATTAAAAAGATAACAATCACATTAATAGTTTCCTTTATTAGTTTTTTTTATCACAACGTTTATAATAATTTCCATTATTAATGAGAGGAGATATGTATTTTTAATAAAATTAAACGAGATATCCTGAAACTTTTTTAGGTCTTCTCTCACTTTATCCCAATTTGGAAGGGAATGATCTTTTTAGATCTCACAAAAAAAATTATAATCTTTCTATTATTTCACCTCCCAAACATATCGTGAAATTTGATATTTCTGCGACAATTATCAATCACATTAGAAAGATAACAATCACATTAATAGTCCTCTATTAGTTTTTTATCACAACGTTTATAATAATTTCCATTATTAATGAGAGGAGATATGTATTTCTAATAAAATTAAACGAGATATCCTGGAATTTTTTTAGGTCTTCTCTCATTTTATGCCAATTTGGAAGGGAATGATCTTTTTAGATCTAACAAAAAAAATTATAATGTTGTTATTATTTCACCTCCCTAACATATCGTCAAATTTTGATATTTCTATGACAATTGCCGCTCACATTAAAAAGATAACAATCACATTAATAGTTTCCTTTATTAGTTTTTTATCACAACGTTTATATTAATTTCCATTATTAATAAGAGGAGATATGTATTTTTAATAAAATTAAATGAGATATCCTGAAATTTTTTTAGGTCTTCTCTCATTTTATGCCAATTTGGAAGTGAATGATCTTTTTAGATCTAACAAAAAAAATTATAATCTTTTTATTATTTCACCTCCCAAACATATCATGAAATTTTGATATTTCTACGACAAAGAACAATCACATTAAAAAGATAACAATCACATTAATTGTTTCCTTTATTAGTTTTTTATCACAATGTTTATAATAATTTCCATTATAAATGAGAGGAGATATGTATTTTTAATAAAATTAAACGAGATATCCTGAAAGTTTTTTAGGTCTTCCCTCATTTTATGCCAATTTGGAAGGGAATGATCTTTTTAGATCTCACAAAAAAAATTATAATCTTTTTATTATTTCACCTCTCAAACATATCGTGAAATTTTGATATTTCTTCGACAATTACCAATCACATTAAAAAGATTACAATCACATTAATAGTTTCCTTTATTAGTTTTTTTATCACAAAGTTTATAATAATTTCCGTTATTAATGAGAGGAGATATGTATTTTTAATAAAATTAAACGACATATCCTGAAATTTTTTTAGGTCTTCTCTCATTTTATGCCAATTTGGAAGGGAATGATCTTTTTAGATCTCACAAAAAAAATTATAATATATTTATTGTTTCACCTCCCAAACATTTCATGGAATTTTGATATTTCTATGACAATTACCAATCACCTTAAAAAGATAACAATCACATTAATATTTTCCTTTATTAGTTTTTTATCACAACGTTTATAATAATTTAAATTATTAATGAGAGGAGATATGTATTTTTCATAAAATTAAACGAGATATCCTAAAATTTTTTTAGGTCTTGTCTCATTTTATGCCAATTTGGAAGGAAATGATCTTTTTAGATCTCACAAAAAAATTATAATATTTTTATTGTTTCACCTCCCAAACATTTCATGGAATTTTGATATTTCTACAACAATTACCAATCACCTTAAAAAGATAACAATCACATTAATATTTTCCTTTATTAGTTTTTTATCACAACGTTTATAATAATTTAAATTATTAATGAGAGGAGATATGTATTTTTCATAAAATTAAACGAGATATCCTAAAATTTTTTTAGGTCTTGTCTCATTTTATGCCAATTTGGAAGGAAATGATCTTTTTAGATCTCACAAAAAAATTATAATCTTTTTATTATTTCACCTCCCAAACATATCGTGAAATTTTGGTATTTCTACGACAATTGCCAATCACATTAAAAAGATAACAATCACATTAATAGTTTCCTTTATTAGTTTTTTATCACAACATTTATAATAATTTCCATTATTAATGAGAGGACATATGCATTTTTTTAATAAAATTAAACGAGATCTCCTGAAATTTTTTTAGGTCTTGTCTCATTTTATGCCAATTTGAAAGGGAATGATCTTTTTAGATCTCACAAAAAAAATTATAATCTTTTTATTATTTCACCTCCCAAACATATCGTGAAATTTTGATATTTCTACGACAATTACCAATCACATTAAAAAGATAACAATCACATTAATAGTTTCCTTTATTAGTTTTTTTATCACGTTTATAATAATTTCCATTATGAATGAGAGGAGATACGTATTTTTAATAAAATTAAACAGAGATATTCTGAAATTTTTTTAGGTCTTCTCTCATTTTATGCCAATTTGGAAGGGAAAGATCTTTTTAGATCTCACCAAACCAAAATTATAATGTTTTTATTATTTCACCTCCCAAACATATCGTGAAATTTTGATATTTCTACGACAATTACCAATCACATTAAAAAGATAACAATCACATTAATAGTTTCCTTAATTAGTTTTTTATCACAACGTTTATAATAATTTCCATTATCAATGAGAGGATATACGTATTTTTCATAAAATTAAACGAGATATCCTTAAATTTTTTTAGGTCTTCTCTCATTTTATGCCAATTTGGAAGGGAATGATCTTTTTAGATCTCACAAAAAAAATTATAATCTTTTTATTGTTTCACCTCCCAAACATATCGTGGAATTTTGATATTTCTACGACAATTACCAATCACCTTAAAAAGATAACAATCACATTAATAGTTTCCTTTACTAGTTTTTTATCACAACGTTTATAATAATTTCCATTATTAATGAGAGGAGATATGTATTTTTTAATAAAATTAAACGAGATATCCTGAAATTTTTTTAGGTCTTCTCTCACATTATACCAATTTGGATGGGAAAGATCTTTTTAGATCTCACAAAAACAAATTATAATCTTTTTATTATTTCACCTCCCAAACATATCGTGAAACTTTGATATTTCTACGACAATTACCAATCACCTTAAAAAGATAACAATCACATTAATAGTTTCCTTTATTAGTTTTTTATCACAACGTTTATAATAATTTCCATTATTAATGAGAGGAGATATGTATTTTTAATAAAATTAAACGAGATATCATGAAATTTTTTTAGGTCTTCTCTCATTTTATGCCAATTTGAAAGGGAATGATCTTTTTAGATCTCACCAAACAAAAATTATAATGTTTTTATTATTTCACCTCCCAAACATATGGTGAAATTTTGATATTTCTACGACAATTATGAATCACATTAAAAAGATAACAATCACATTAATAGTTGCCTTTATTAGTTTTTTATCACAACGTTTATAATAATTTTGATTATTAATTAGAGGAGAAATGTATTTTTAATAAAATTAAACGAGATATCCTTAAATTTGTTTAGGTCTTCTCTCATTTTATGCCAATTTGAAAGGGAATGATCTTTTTAGATCTCACCAAACAAAAATTATAATGTTTTTATTATTTCACCTCCCAAACATATATGAAATTTTGATATTTCTACGACAATTATCAATCACATTAAAAAGATAACAATCACATTAATAGTTTCCTTTATTAGTTTTTTATCACAACATTTATAATAATTTCTGTAACCCCCCCTTTCATATAAAACATAATTTAACTATTTAATTATTTTATATAATTATTTCAAAGTTTTGATACGTTCTATTACAATCCAAAATATGTTCTGTAATTTACATCATTAAAATTTAGATAAACACTGCTACAAAATAATTCTAACTACTACAACATTATTGTCTACCCAAAATAGTCCCCATCCTATAGCTCTGGACCATGTTTGCATCTGTAACTTCTAATTAATCTTCCAAATACCTGCAATCACACTCCCCTAAAATCTGGGGACAGCATTACCGGATCAGGCATTTAATTTCTCATAGAATTAAAACAATTTCAAACAAATACATATCATAACAATTTAATTAGTTACACACATAATTAAATGCAGTATGATTTATGCAATGCAGTTTTTGACTCAAATTCATTTTGACCCTGCTCCATGGAGACTTCCCCTTTGAGTGTTTAGTAAGTAACTGGCCTACCATTACGTACTGCAATTTAGCTATCAGCCCCTACTAAATGCGAATAAACTAAACAGAATTAGGAGGTCAGGATACCCGGAAGGCCACCACGGCAGCATCTCTGTCCAGATTACAGCCACATGTGGAATTGCCAATATCCCTCACCCCACAGACTATATAATCACAGACTATACAGTCCTGTCTAACTTACTCTGCTCACCCATTTCTCAGGACTATCATATTCTCTATTCACAATCTCAATCATCTTTTCAAATACATGACTACCGCAGTCCGGTCAGTCAACACAGTTCTCTGTTCATAATCTCAATCATATTTTCAAATACATGACTACCGCAGTCCGGTCAGTCAACACGGTTCTCTTTTCATAATCTCAATCATATTTTCAAATACATGACTACCGCAGTCCGGTCAGTCAACACAGTCCTGGAAATCAATTCCCCCATAAATACTCATTTCTCATTTGAAATCTTTGTATTTTCCAAGAACTCAAGCTTATGCAATATGACAATGATGCTAATAAACAAATAATTAATATTAAGCAATCACATAAAAATTATAAAAATTCACTATTAGGTAAAGTTACTAAACTACCCTTAATCTTTTCTAAAATTCCATCTATGTCCTAAATTTTGAAATGACCAAATTACCCTTGCTCTTTTTCAAAAATTCCCATTTTGTCCCTACATGTAAAATGACCATTTTGCCCTTGATTTTACAAAAATTTCCACATAATATCCCTTGCATTTAGGGCTGGCCGAATGGTATACACACCATTTCCAACATGTTTTCCAAAGCAACAACTTCCAATTCCAACCAAAAATCAACCAAATCACAAATTCAATCAAAATTCAACAAACCAAATTTCAACCATCACAACACATCAAAAATTCAATCAAACATCATTCCAATCCATGAATTACAATCACAAGCATCAAAAACACAAAACCCCTAAATCAATTTCAAGTTTTCATGATTCTAGGTCAAAATTTTAATCTAAGCCTACAACATGTTTTCTTCTAATTCCAAGGGTTCTAATTGAAATTAAATGCCTAGATCCTTACCTTAGACTCTTTAATTGAAGAAAAAGCCTTGAATTCCTTTCTCCCTCACTCCTTGGTCTTGTAGGAATTTTTGAGATTTCTTCCAATTCTTTCTCTATTAGTCGAATTAGCTTTGTGTTTTGGAAGTTTGGATGGTTTGGTTTCTTAATTTGGGATGAGATGATGAAGTTAAGATGAAATTGAAATGAAAACTGCAGCTGCTGGGTTTGGAGAGCTCACGGTTCTGTTTTGGGAAGAATAGCTTTTTGTGACTTTTTTTTTCTATTTTGCTTAAGTTAAAGGCTTCTAAAAATTTTATTAACCAAATTGGACTTTGCCTTCAAGTCCAGCAGCCTTCATTGGCCAAGGAAATAAGTCACCAAAGTCACTTGGACAGCCAAGTAGTTCCTTGTGTGACTTGGTCACTTGCCTACCCCAAAAGTCAACATTTTCAAGAAGTTTGTAGAAAATTCTAGAATATTTTTAGGGCTGTTAATTATTTTACAATGTGATTAGAATGTGAAGAAAATAACATCACCAATGGATTCCTTGTAACCCCCTTCTAATTAATTAATTTCCGTCTAATATAAAAAAATTCCGAATAAAATAAATACAATCTATTAAAGTTCAAAGTTTGTCATTTATAATTTACATTATTAAAATTTACAGAAAATACTACTACCAATTTATTTCTAATTAATACAAAAGTATCTAAAGCCAAAAACACCCATTCCTATAGCTCTGGAAAATATCTGCATCTTTAACTTCTAATTAATCTTCAAAATACCTGCAATTCACACTCCCCTAGAATCTGGGGACAGCATTACCGGATCAGGCATTTAATTTCTCATACAATTAAAACAATTTCAAACAAATACATATCATAACAAATTAATTAGTTACACACATAATTAAATGCAGTATGATTTATGCAATGCAGTTTTTGACTCAAATTCGTTTTGACCCTGCTCCATGGAGACTTCCCCTTTGAGTGTTTAGTAAGAAACTGGCCTACCATTACGCACTGCAATTCAGCTATCAGCCCCTACTAAACGCGAATAAACTAAACAGAATTAGGAGATCAGGATATCCAGGAAGGCCACCACGACAGCAATCCCGTTCCGGATTACGGTCACATGTGGAATTGCCAATATCCCTCACCTCACAGGTTATATAATCACAGACCATACAACCCTGCCTAACTTATTCTGCTCACCCAAATATTCAATTCTCAAATCATATTCATTTCACATGACTACCGCAGTCTCGGTTAGTCAACAAAATCATTTCTCATAGATCAACTCAATTCTCATGACTACCGCAGTCTCGGTTAGTCAACATAATTCTTTCTCAATCATTTTCATTTCACATGACTACCGCAGTCCCGGTTAGTCAACATAATTCTTTCTTTTCTTTCTTTTCTTTTCTTTTCTTTCTTTTCTTTTCTTTTCTTTTCTTTTCTTTCTTTTCATGGCTACCGAAATCCCGGTTAGCCAACATCAATTATTTTTCACTTGAATCTTTATAAATCCCCCAAAAAGACTCATGCAATGAATTATGTTCATGATCACAATTAAAGAAATAATTTGTACACATTAATATACAAGAATACAAAAATTTAAGTAATTTACCTTATAACATTAGTATTTTAGTAAATTATCAATTAAATCACTATTAGGTAAAGTTACTAAAATACCCTTAATCTTTTCCAAAATTCCATCTATGTCCTAAATTTTGAAATGACCAAATTGCCCTTACTCTTTTTCAAAAATTCCCATTTTGTCCCTACATGTAAAATGACCATTTTGCCCTTGATTTTACAAAAATTTCCACATAATATCCCTTGCATTTAGGGCTGGCCGAATGGTCTCACTACCATTCTCAACATATTTTCCAAAGCAACAAACTCCAATTCCAACCAAAATTCAATCAAATCACAAATTCAATCAAAATTCAACAAACCAAATTTCAACCATCACAACACATCAAAAATTCAATCAAACATCATTCCAATCCATGAATTACAATCACAAGCATCAAAAACACAAAACCCCTAAATCAATTTCAAGTTTTCATGATTCTAGGTCAAAATTTTAATCTAAGCCTACAACATGTTTTCTTCTAATTCCAAGGGTTGTAATTGAAATTAAATGCCTAGATCCT
Organism: Pueraria montana var. lobata; assembly: GCA_026413185.1. Taxonomy (NCBI): domain Eukaryota; kingdom Viridiplantae; phylum Streptophyta; class Magnoliopsida; order Fabales; family Fabaceae; genus Pueraria; species Pueraria montana. Next base: position 1,715,202 of record JAOZWA010000174.1, read on the forward strand.
TACCTTAAACTCTTTAATTGAAGAAAAAGCCTTGAATCCCTTTCTCCCTCACTCCTTGGTCTTGTTGGGATTTTTGAGATTTCCTCCAATTTCTTTCTCTTTTAGCCAAAATAGCTTAGGGTTTAGGAAGTTTGGATGGTTTGGTTTCTTAATTTGAGAAGAAAAGATGAAGCTAAGATGAAGAGAAAATGGAGACTGCAGCTGCTGTCCAGGTTCACGGTTCTGTTTTGTGGGAAGCTAGCTTTGGTGCTTTTTCCTTTTAGCTTAAGTTTTAATGCTTTATTAAATAATTTATCCACCAAAATGAATTTTCTCTTCAAGTCCAGCAGTTCTGCACGTCCAGCAGCTCCATTGGCCAAGGGAGATCAGTTGTGGCAAGCCTTTCCAGCCCACTTGGACAGCCAAGCTTAGTTCCCTACGTGACTTGCCATTTGCTTGGCCAAAAGTCAATAATTGTAGGCAATTTAATGGGATTTTCTAGAATAATTTAGGAGTTTTAATTATCTTACAAACTAATTAGAATTTGAAGAAACTAACACCACCATTGGATTCCTAACTATCAAAAACCTTGGGGTAGTGTCTTACTTATCTCTTAATCCAAGCCTAATTAGCTTAATTTAGTGATCTTAGAAAAGCCTAAGTTGTCACTTTTTGATTGGTTAAGGTTCTAAATTAAAATTTTCTTGGTTAAACATTTTTAATAATTATTCTAAGTATATTACAATTATTAGATAATTCTATAGATATCCTATGAATTTTCTCTAAATTTTCTGTCGTAGAATTTTACCGTAATAATTCCTCAAAGTTCTAACTTTCAGAAAATCCTAACAATTCTGAATAAGCATTTTAATTCTTTATCTGTATATATTTTTAATCTATATTCTATTACCTTTCTTTTAAGTTATAAATGAGTTCAAAATTCTATACTTGAAAATTTATCCTGGACAGCTGTCTGACATAGCAGTCCAGTCAACAATCAATTTCGGCAAAAACAAAGACATTTGGCAATTCAGAAAATTCTTCTGAATAGAACTGTATTAATTTCATTAAGAAAATATGTTCATAAAATTTCTATAAAATACAGTGCATAAGTGTTCATAATGTACATATATAAATGTGTACAAATAGTAAAATGAAGATGTTACAATTCTCCCCTACTAATAAAATTTCGTCCTCGAAATTTCTAATACAAATATACAATCATACAACTATACAACCAAATAACTATACAAACAAATGAGGATATGTTTCTTTCATTTTTTTTTTTTCCTCTAACTCCCATGTAGCATCACCTCTGATATCATCCCAAATAACCTTAACTAGAGAAATTTCTTTACCTCTCAGGTACTTAATCCTTCTGTCCTCAATCTTAATAGGCTTTGTTTCAAATGTTAGGTTTTTCTTTCTCTTCTAATGTACAGGCTCTTAAGAGATCTTCTAATGTTCGAATAGTCCTTTCTGTTTGACCATCAATCTTAGGGTGTTATACTAAACTAAGATAAAATTTTACTTCTTAAAGCTTTCTGAAAATCTTTCCAAAAATTTAAAAACAAAGCTAGGGTCTTTATTAGACTCTATACTAGTAGGTACTCCAAATAATCTAACTATTTCCTTTAAGTACAATTAAGCTAATTTTTCTAAATTAAGCTAATCTTTCTAAAGAATACCTAATATTTATTGAAAGTAAAATGTACTAATTTAGTTAATCTATCTACAATTACTCAAATGGTATCAAAATTCCTATGTGTTCTAGGTAATCTTACCACAAAATCCATTGATATACTATTCCATTTCCACACAGGTATTTCTAAAGGATATAATAGATCAAAGGGTTTCTGATATCCAATTTTTGCTTTTTGACAAGTTAAGCATCTAGCTACATATTCTGTTACCTCTTTCTTCATCTTAGGCCACCAAAACATTTCTTTTTAATCTTTATACATTTTTGTAGTTCCAGGGTGAATACTTAATTTACTTTTGTGTCCTTATTCTAAAATTAATTCTTTTAATTCTTGATTGTTAGGTACACAAATTCTATTTTTAAATCTAATAATTCCATCTATTCCTAAATTAGATTCTTTTACTTTATTTGTTCCTATTAATGCTTTCTTTTCTTGAATAAATATATCTACATCTTGTTTCTTCTTAATCTCTTCCAAAAATCATTAGTAATCCTTCCTAATTGAATTTTTTTTTAACTGTACACATATTTAAATCTCTAAATTATTCTATTAATCCTAATTCTTTAATCCTCATAGTTGACATATGCACAATTTTTCTACTTAAAGCATCTTCTACTACATTAGCCTCTCTTGGATGATACCTTAATTGAAAATCATAATCGTTAATAAACTCCATCCATCTTCTTTGTCTACTTTCCAAATTTTTTTTTTTTTTTTTTCAAACAAATATTTTAAACTCTTATGGTCACTATACACATTGAATTTAGACCCATACAAATAATGTCTCCAAATTTTCAAAGCAAATACTATGGCAGCTAATTCTAAATCATGAGTAGGATAATTTCTCTCATGTGATTTCAACCGCCTAGATGCATAAGCTACCACTTTCCTATTTTATATCAACACACATCCTAACCCTAGAGATGAAACACCACAGTATACCTCATAGGATTCATTTGGGTCAGGTAAAACTAAAACTAGTAAGGTGGTCAATTTATGTTTCAATTCTTGGAAAATTTTCTCACAACTCTCACTCCAAATAAAATTCTATTAAGGGTCCAGCTATCTTAGAAATTCCTTCAATCAATCTTCTATAATATCCATCAAATCCTAAGAACTACTAATCTCAGTTACTGTCTAGGCCTTTCCCATTCTAAAACTGCTTCTACCTTAGAAAAATCTACACTTAGTCCATCTTTAGAAATTAAATGTCCTAAAATTTTCACTTCCTCCAACCAAAATTCACACTTAGACAATTTAGCATATAATTTTCTATCTTTTAAAATTTCTAATATTATTCTAAGATGATTTTCATGTTCTTCTTTATTTTTAGAATATATTAATATATCATCTATTCTAGATCAAGGATATTTATTCTTTATAGTTACTTTATTTAATTGTCTATAATCTATACATAACCTAGATACTCCATCTTTCTTTTCAACTAATAATACTGGGGCTCACCATAGGGACACACTACGCCTTACAAACTATTTTTAATAATTCTTCCAATTGTTTCTTTAACTCAATTAATTTCAATAATGACATTCTATAGGGTTGCATAGAAATTGGTCTAGTACCAGGCATCAAATCTATAATAATTTCTATTTCTCTTTCAGGAAGCAAACTAGAAACATCCTCATGAAAAATTTCAGGATATTCATTTACAACTAGCACAGAGTCAATTTCAATTTTATCTTCTTTAGTTCCAAGAGATGATAACATGTATTTTTTTTTTTTTTTTTTTTTTTTTTTTTTTGAATTTCACTTCTAAATGATATTTCCTTAGGTTGGATAGGCTTAAGTCTAGAAACATTAAGTTCAGGAAAATTAAAGTTTTAGAAGCACCATCTATTAGAATATCTAATCATATCCTAATATTACATCAAAGTCACTTTAAGGTAATCAACCAAGTTTACAACAAGAGTATATCTCTAATATTTATCACACAATTCAAACCTATTTTACAGGTTAGTATTAGTTTAGATATAGGTACATAATAAGCAAAGGTTAGGGCAAAGGTAACACAACTAAACTCATATTCTTAATATACCATGTCTAATGACTGTGTTAGCACCTAAATCAAACAACACAGTCAAGGATTTATCTTACATTTGTCCTTGTCCTATATCAGATCTTCAGACTGAGAAGCCTTAGCACCACTCAAGGTAAAAACTCTTCCACTGGCTGTAGGTTTCTGAGTCTGTAAAGCTCTCCCACTTTGATCCTTTCTAGGTGCACGACATTCTCTAGACAAATGACCTGGTTTTCCACAGTTAAAGCAAACTGGACGAGACAGAGTACAATCCCTTGTCAAATGTCCCTGTCCACATCTCCAACACCTAAATACTAACTTGGATTTTTGAGAATTCCCAGCTCCACTTACTCCTCCAGTAGGTCTAAAACCACATGTACTTCCTTCTTCTTTAGAATGCCATTGTGGGGGCCTACTATATGGTTTCTGTGGCTGAATACTTTTTCCTTTCTGTATAGGACCTCCTCTTCCTAAATTTCCTCTACCTGCATATTCAACCTTCTTGGATCCTTGCGCCCTTTTTATATCTTCTATTACCTTACATTGATCCATTAGCTCAGGAGATAGAGAAATCCTCAATGGAACCATTGCCTGTTGAGCCAATGTCTCAGTCTGATGGGTCACTGCTTTGGCCATCTCTTTTATAGCTCTCGCCATCTCAGCTATACTATCAGTTTCAGCTCTAGGATTAGTAGCTGGCTTTCCTCTTCCCCTTCCAGTCATGTCTACCTGTCTTAAAATCTTAAATCTAGTTACTACCCTTTTTCCTAGAATATTCTTAACAAACAAGTTAAACAAACAATTCATAGAAAACAAACAATTTCAATCAAAACAAACAATTCATATAAAACAACCAGTTTCAATCAAAGTAACGCAGCAAAATACATAACAGACCGATCACTCACAAATCCTAGAGATGCATAACCAGAGCTCTGATACCACTAATGTAACCCCCTTCTAATTAATTAATTTCCGTCTAATATAAAAAAATTCCGAATAAAATAAATACAATCTATTAAAGTTCAAAGTTTGTCATTTATAATTTACATTATTAAAATTTACAGAAAATACTACTACCAATTTATTTCTAATTAATACAAAAGTATCTAAAGCCAAAAACACCCATTCCTATAGCTCTGGAAAATATCTGCATCTTTAACTTCTAATTAATCTTCAAAATACCTGCAATTCACACTCCCCTAGAATCTGGGGACAGCATTACCGGATCAGGCATTTAATTTCTCATACAATTAAAACAATTTCAAACAAATACATATCATAACAAATTAATTAGTTACACACATAATTAAATGCAGTATGATTTATGCAATGCAGTTTTTGACTCAAATTCGTTTTGACCCTGCTCCATGGAGACTTCCCCTTTGAGTGTTTAGTAAGAAACTGGCCTACCATTACGCACTGCAATTCAGCTATCAGCCCCTACTAAACGCGAATAAACTAAACAGAATTAGGAGATCAGGATATCCAGGAAGGCCACCACGACAGCAATCCCGTTCCGGATTACGGTCACATGTGGAATTGCCAATATCCCTCACCTCACAGGTTATATAATCACAGACCATACAACCCTGCCTAACTTATTCTGCTCACCCAAATATTCAATTCTCAAATCATATTCATTTCACATGACTACCGCAGTCTCGGTTAGTCAACAAAATCATTTCTCATAGATCAACTCAATTCTCATGACTACCGCAGTCTCGGTTAGTCAACATAATTCTTTCTCAATCATTTTCATTTCACATGACTACCGCAGTCCCGGTTAGTCAACATAATTCTTTCTTTTCTTTCTTTTCTTTTCTTTTCTTTCTTTTCTTTTCTTTTCTTTTCTTTTCTTTCTTTTCATGGCTACCGAAATCCCGGTTAGCCAACATCAATTATTTTTCACTTGAATCTTTATAAATCCCCCAAAAAGACTCATGCAATGAATTATGTTCATGATCACAATTAAAGAAATAATTTGTACACATTAATATACAAGAATACAAAAATTTAAGTAATTTACCTTATAACATTAGTATTTTAGTAAATTATCAATTAAATCACTATTAGGTAAAGTTACTAAAATACCCTTAATCTTTTCCAAAATTCCATCTATGTCCTAAATTTTGAAATGACCAAATTGCCCTTACTCTTTTTCAAAAATTCCCATTTTGTCCCTACATGTAAAATGACCATTTTGCCCTTGATTTTACAAAAATTTCCACATAATATCCCTTGCATTTAGGGCTGGCCGAATGGTCTCACTACCATTCTCAACATATTTTCCAAAGCAACAAACTCCAATTCCAACCAAAATTCAATCAAATCACAAATTCAATCAAAATTCAACAAACCAAATTTCAACCATCACAACACATCAAAAATTCAATCAAACATCATTCCAATCCATGAATTACAATCACAAGCATCAAAAACACAAAACCCCTAAATCAATTTCAAGTTTTCATGATTCTAGGTCAAAATTTTAATCTAAGCCTACAACATGTTTTCTTCTAATTCCAAGGGTTGTAATTGAAATTAAATGCCTAGATCCTTACCTTAAACTCTTTAATTGAAGAAAAAGCCTTGAATCCCTTTCTCCCTCACTCCTTGGTCTTGTTGGGATTTTTGAGATTTCCTCCAATTTCTTTCTCTTTTAGCCAAAATAGCTTAGGGTTTAGGAAGTTTGGATGGTTTGGTTTCTTAATTTGAGAAGAAAAGATGAAGCTAAGATGAAGAGAAAATGGAGACTGCAGCTGCTGTCCAGGTTCACGGTTCTGTTTTGTGGGAAGCTAGCTTTGGTGCTTTTTCCTTTTAGCTTAAGTTTTAATGCTTTATTAAATAATTTATCCACCAAAATGAATTTTCTCTTCAAGTCCAGCAGTTCTGCACGTCCAGCAGCTCCATTGGCCAAGGGAGATCAGTTGTGGCAAGCCTTTCCAGCCCACTTGGACAGCCAAGCTTAGTTCCCTACGTGACTTGCCATTTGCTTGGCCAAAAGTCAATAATTGTAGGCAATTTAATGGGATTTTCTAGAATAATTTAGGAGTTTTAATTATCTTACAAACTAATTAGAATTTGAAGAAACTAACACCACCATTGGATTCCTAACTATCAAAAACCTTGGGGTAGTGTCTTACTTATCTCTTAATCCAAGCCTAATTAGCTTAATTTAGTGATCTTAGAAAAGCCTAAGTTGTCACTTTTTGATTGGTTAAGGTTCTAAATTAAAATTTTCTTGGTTAAACATTTTTAATAATTATTCTAAGTATATTACAATTATTAGATAATTCTATAGATATCCTATGAATTTTCTCTAAATTTTCTGTCGTAGAATTTTACCGTAATAATTCCTCAAAGTTCTAACTTTCAGAAAATCCTAACAATTCTGAATAAGCATTTTAATTCTTTATCTGTATATATTTTTAATCTATATTCTATTACCTTTCTTTTAAGTTATAAATGAGTTCAAAATTCTATACTTGAAAATTTATCCTGGACAGCTGTCTGACATAGCAGTCCAGTCAACAATCAATTTCGGCAAAAACAAAGACATTTGGCAATTCAGAAAATTCTTCTGAATAGAACTGTATTAATTTCATTAAGAAAATATGTTCATAAAATTTCTATAAAATACAGTGCATAAGTGTTCATAATGTACATATATAAATGTGTACAAATAGTAAAATGAAGATGTTACATTCCTCACTATCAAAAACCTTGGGGTAGTGTCTTACTTATCTCTTAATCCAAGCCTAATTAGCTTAATTTAGTGACATTAGAAAAGCCTAAGTTGTCACTTTTTGATTGGTTAAGGTTCTAATTTAAATTTTTCTTGGTTAAACATTTTTAATAATTATTCTAAGTATATTAAAATTATTAGATAATTCTATAGATGTCCTATGAATTTTCTCTAAATTTTCTGTCTTAAAATTTTACCGTAATAATTTCTCAAAGTTCTAACTTTAAGAAAATCCTAACAATTCTGAATAAGCATTTTAATTCTTTATCTGTATATATTTTTAATCTATATTCTATTACCTTTCTTTTAAGTTATAAATGAGTTCAAAATTCTATACTTGAAAATTTATCCTGGACAGCTGTCTGACATAGCAGTCCAGTCAATTATCAATTTCAGTAAAAACAAAGACATTTGCAAATTCAGAAAATTCTTCTGAGTAGAACTGTATTAATTTCATTAAGAAAATATGTTCATAAGGTTCTATAAAATACATTGCATAAGTGTTCATAATGTACATATATAAATGCATACAAATAGTAAAAATGAGGATGTTACAATTTCCATTATTAATGAGAGGAGATATGTATTTTTAATAAAATAAAACGAGATATCCTGAAATTTTTTTAGGTCTTCTCTCATTTTATGCCAATTTGGAAGGGAATGATCTTTTTAGATCTCACAAAAAAAAATTATTATCTTTTTATTGTTTCACCTCCCAAAGATATCGTGGAATTTTTATATTTCTACGACAAAAACCAATCACATTAAAAAGATAACAATCACATGAATAGTTTCCTTTATTAGTTTTTTATCACAATGTTTATAATAATTTCCATTATTAATGAGAGCAGATATGTATATTTATTAAAATTAAACGAGATATCCTGAAATTTTTTTAGGTCTTCTCTCATTTTATGCCAATTTGGAAGGGAATGATCTTTTTCGATCTCACAAAAAAAAATTATTATTTTTTTATTGTTTCACCTCCCAAAGATATCGTGGAATTTTTATATTTCTACGACAAAAACCAATCACATTAAAAAGATAACAATCACATGAATAGTTTCCGTTATTATTTTTTTATCACAATGTTTATAATAATTTCCATTATTAATGAGAGCAGATATGTATTTTTAATAAAATTAAACGAGATATCCTGAAATTTTTTTAGGTCTTCTCTCATTTTATGCCAATTTTGAAGGAAATGATCTTTTTAGATCTCACAAAAAAAATTATTATCTTTTTATTGTTTCACCTCCCAAAGATATCGTGGAATTTTGATATTTCTACGACAAAAACCAATCACATTAAAAAGATAACAATCACATGAATAGTTTCCTTTATTAGTTTTTTATCACAATGTTTATAATAATTTCCATTATTAATGAGAGGAGATATGTATTTTTCATAAAATTAAACGAGATATCCTGAAATTTTTTTAGGTCTTCTCTCATTTTATGCCAATTTGGAAGGAAATGATCTTTTTAGATCTCACAAAAAAAATTATAATCTTTTTATTATTTCACCTCCCAAACATATCGTGAAATTTTCATATTTCTACGACAAATACCAATCACATTAATAGTTTCCTTTATTAGTTTTTTATCACAAAGTTTATAATAATTTCCATTATTAATGAGAGGAGATATGTATTTTTTCATAAAATTAAACGAGATATCCTGAAATTTTTTTAGGTCTTCTCTCATTTTATGCCAATTTGGAAGGAAATGATCTTTTTAGATCTCACAAAAAAAAATTATTATCTTTTTATTGTTTCACCTCCCAAAGATATCGTGGAATTTTGATATTTCTACGACAAAAACCAATCACATTAAAAAGATAACAATCACATTAATAGTTTCCTTTATTAGTTTTTTATCACAACGTTTATAATAATTTCCATTATTAATGAGAGGAGATATGTATTTTTCATAAAATTAAACGAGATATCCTGAAATTTTTTTAGGTCTTCTCTCATTTTATTCCAATTTGGACACGAATGATCTTTTTAAATCTCACAAAAAAAATTACAATCTTTTTATTATTTCACCTCCCAAACATATCGTGGAGTATTGATATTTCTACCACAAATACCAATCACATTAAAAAGATAACAATCACATTAATAGTTTCCTTTATTAGTTTTTTATCACAACGTTTATAATAATTTCCATTATTAATGAGTGGACATATGTATTTTTAATCAAATTAAACGACATATCCTGAAATTTTTTTAGGTCTTCTCTCATTCTACACCAATTTGGAAGGGAATGATCTTTTTAGATCTCACAAAAAAAAATTGTAATATTTTTATTGTTTCACCTCCCAAACATAACGTAAAATTTTGATATCTCTTCGACAATTACCAATTTAATTAAAAAGATACCTATCACATTAAAGGTTTCCTTTATTAGTTTTTTATCACAACATTTATAATAATTTCCAATATTAATGAGAGGAGATATGTATTTTTAATAAAATTAAACGAGATATCCTGAAATTTTTTTAGGTCTTCTCTCATTTTATGCCAATTTGGAAGGAAATGGTCTTTTTATATCTCACAAAAAAAATTATAATCTTTTTATTATTTCACCTCCCAAACATATCGTGAAATTTTGATATTTCTTCGACAATTACCAATCACATTAAAAAGATAACAATCACATTAATAGTTTCCTTTATTAGTTTTTTATCACAACGTTTATAATAATTTCCATTGTTAATGAGAGGAGATATGTATTTTTTAATAAAATTAAACGAGATATCCTGAAATTTTTTTAGGTCTTCTCTCACTTTATGCCAATTTGGATGGGAAAGATCTTTTTAGATCTCACAAAAACAAATTATAATCTTTTTATTATTTCACCTCCCAAACATATCGTGAAACTTTGATATTTCTACGACAATTACCAATCACATTAAAAAGATAACAATCACATTAATAGTTTCCTTTATTAGTTTTTTATCTCAATGTTTCTGATAATTTCCATTATTAATGACAGGAGATATGTATTTTTAAAAAAATTAAACGAGATATCCTGAAATTTGTTTAGGTCTTCTCTCATTTTATAGCAGATTGGAAGGGAATGATCTTTTTAGATCTCACAAAAAAAATTATTATCTTTTTATTATTTCACCTCCCAAACATATTGTGAAATTTTGATATTTCTACGACAATTACCAATCACATTAAAAAGATAACAATCACATTAATAGTTTCCTTTATTAGTTTTTTTATCACAACGTTTATAATAATTTCCACTATTAATGAGAGGAGATATGCATTTTTTTAATAAAATTAAACGAGATCTCCTGAAATTTTTTTAGCTCTTCTCTCATTTTATACCAATTTGGAAGGGAATGATCTTTTTAGATCTCACAAAAAAAATTATAATGTTTTTTTATTGTTTCACCTCCCAAACACAACGTGAAATTTTGATATTTCTACTAGAATTACCAATTTAATTAAAAAGATACCTATCACATGAATAGTTTCCTTTATTAGTTTTTTATCACAATGTTTATAATAATTTCCATTATTAATGAGAGGAGATATGTATTTTTAATAAAATTAAACGAGATATCCTGAAATTTTTTTAGGTCTTCTCTCATTTTATAGCAGATTGGAAGCGTATGATCTTTTTAGATCTCACAAAAAAAATTATTATCTTTTTATTATTTCACCTCCCAAACATATCGTGAAATTTTGATATTTCTACGACAATTACCATTCACATTAAAAAGATAACAATCATATTAATAGTGTCCTTTGTTAGTTTTTTCATCACAACGTTTATAATAATTTCCATTATTAATGAGAGGAGATACGTATTTTTAATAAAATTAAACGAGATATCCTGAAAATTTTTTAGGTCTTCTCTCATTTTATGCCAATTTGGAAGGGAATGATCTTTTTAGATCTCACAAAAAAAATTATAATCTTTTTATTATTTCACCTCCCAAACATATCGTGAAATTTTGATATTTCTACGATAATTACCAATCACATTAAAAAGATAACACTAACATTAATAGTTTCCTTTATTAGTTTTTTTATCACAATGTTTATAATAATTTCCACTATTAATGAGAGGAGATATGCATTTTTTTAATAAAATTAAACGAGATCTTCTGAAATTTTTTTAGGTCTTCTCTCATTTTACACCAATTTGGAAGGGAATGATCTTTTTAGATCTCAAAAAAAAAATTATAATCTTTTTATTATTTCACCTCCCAAACATATCGTGAAATTTTGATATTTCTACGACAATTGCCAATCACCTTAAAAAGATAACAATCACATCAATAGTTTCCTTTATTAGTTTTTTATCACAACGTTTCTGATAATTTCCATTATTAATGAGAGGAGATATGTATTTTTAATAAAATTAAGCGAGACATCCTGAAATTTTTTTGGTTCGTCTCTCATTTTATGTCAATTTGGAAGGGTATGATGTTTTTAGATCTCACAAAAAAAAATTATTATCTTTTTATTATTTCACCTCCCGAACATTTCGTGAAATTTTGATATTTCTACGACAATTACCAATCACATTAAAAAGATAAGAATCATATTAATAGTGTCCTTTGTTAGTTTTTTCATCACTACGTTTATAATAATTTCCATTATTAATGAGAGGAGATACATATTTTTAATAAAATTGAACGAGATATCCTGAAATTTTTTTAGGTCTTCTCTCATTTTATACCAATTTGGAAGGGAATGATCTTTTTAGATCTCACAAAAAAATTATAATCTTTTTATTATTTCACCTCCCAAACATATCGTGAAATTTTGATATTTCTAAGACAATTGCCATTCACCTTAAAAAGATAACAATCACATTAATAGTTTCCTTTATTAGTTTTTTTATCACAACGTTTATAATAATATCCATTATTAATGAGAGGAGATATGTATTTTTTAATAAAATTAAACGAGATATCCTGACATTTTTTTAGGTCTTCTCTCACTTTATGCCAATTTGGAAGGGAAAGATCTTTTTAGATCTCACAAAAACAAATTATAATCTTTTTATTATTTCACCTCCGAAACAGATCGTGAAAATTTGATATTTCTACGACAATTACCAATCACATTAAAAAGATAACAATCACATTAATAGTTTCCTTTATTAGTTTTTGTATCACAACGTTTATAATAATTTCCATTATTAATGAGAGGAGATATGTATTTTTTTAAAAATGAAACGAGATATCCTGAAATTTTTTTAGGTCTGCTCTCATTTTATAGCAGATTGGAAGCGAATGATCTTTTTAGATCTCACAAAAAAAATTATTATCTTTTTATTATTTTACCTCCCAAACATATCGTGAAATTTTGATATTTCTACGACAATTACCATTCACATTAAAAAGATAACAATCATATTAATAGTGTCCTTTGTTAGTTTTTTCATCACAACGTTTATAATAATTTCCATTATTAATGAGAGGAGACACGTATTTTTAATAAATTTAAACGAGATATGCTGAAATTTTTTTAGGTCTTCTCTCATTTTATACCAATTTGGAAGGGAATGATATTTTTAGATCTCACAAAAAAAAATTATAATCTTTTTATTATTTCACCTCCCAAACATATCGTGAAAATTTGATATTTCTACGACAATTACCAATCACATTAAAAAGATAACAATCACATTAATAGTTTCCTTTGTTAGTTTTTTTATCACAACGTTTATAATAATTTCCACTATTAATGAGAGGAGATATGCATTTTTTTAATAAAATTAAACGAGATCTCCTGAATTTTTTTTAGGTCTTATCTCATTTCATGCCAATTTGAAAGGGAATGATCTTTTTAGATCTCACAAAAAAAATTATAATCTTTTTATTGTTTCACCTCCCAAACATATCGTGAAAATTTGATATTTCTACGACAATTACCAATCACATTAAAAAGATAACAATCACATTAATAGTTTCCTTTGTTAGTTTTTTTATCACAACGTTTATAATAATTTCCATTATTAATGAGAGGACATACGTATTTTTAATAAAATTAAACCAGATATCCTGAAATTTTTTTAGGTCTTCTCTCATTTTACACCAATTTGGAAGGGAATGATCTTTGTAGATCTCACAAAAAAAATTATGATCTTTTTATTATTTCACCTCCCAAACATATCGTGAAATTTGTATATTTCTACGACAATTACCAATCACATTAAAAAGATAACAATCACATTAATAGTTTCCTTTGTTAGTTTTTTTATCACTACGTTTATAATAATTTCCATTATTAATGAGAGGAGATACGTATTTTTAATAAAATTAAACGAGATATCCTGAAATTTTTTTAGGTCTTCTTTCATTTTATGCCAATTTGAAAGGGAATGATCTCTTTAGATCTCACAAAAAAAATTATAATCTTTTTATTGTTTCACCTCCCCAACATATCGTGAAATTTTGATATTTCTACGACAATTACCAATCACTTTAAAAAGATAACAATCACATTAATAGTTTCCTTTATTAGTTTTTTTATCACAAAGTTTATAATAATTTCCATTATTAATGAGAGGAGATATGCATTTTTGTTAATAAAATTAAACGAGATCTCCTGAAATATTTTTAGGTCTTCTCTCATTTTATGCCAATTTAAAAGGCAATGATCTTTTTAGATCTCACAAAAAAATATAATCTTTTTATTATTTCACCTATCAAACATATCGTGAAATTTTGATATTTGTACGACAATTCCCAATCACATTAAAAAGATAACAATCACATTAATAGTATTATAAACGTTGTGATAAAAAACTAATAAAGGAAAGTATTAATGTGATTGTTATAGTTTTAATGTGATTGGTAATTGTCGTAGAAATATCAAAATTTCAATATATGTTTGGGAGGTGAAATAATAAAAAGATTATAATTTTTTTTTGTTTGATCTAAAAAGATCATTCCCTTCCAAATTGGCATAAAAGGAGAGAAGACCTAAACAAATTTCAGGATATCTCGTTTAATTATATTAAAAATACATATCTCCTCTCATTAACAATGGAAATTATTATAAACGTTGTGATAAAAAACTAATAAAGGAAACTATTAATGTGATTGTTATCTTTTTAATGTGATTGGTAGTTGTCGTAGAAATATCAAAATTTCACAATATGTTTGGGAGGAGAAATAATAAAAAGATTATATTTTTTTTATCAGATCTAAAAAGATCACTCCCTTCTAAATTGGCATAAAATGAGAGAAGACCTAAAAAATTTCAGGGTATCTCGTTTAATTTTGTTAAAAATACATATCTCTTCTCATTAATAATGGAAATTATTATAAAAGTTGTGATAAAAAACTAATAAAGGAAACTATTAATGTGATTGGTAATTGACGTAGAAATATCAAAATTTCACAATATGTTTGGGAGGTGAAATAATAAAAAGATTATAATTTTTTTTTTTGTGAGATCTAAATAGATCATTCCCTTCCAAATTGGCATAAAAGGAGAGAAGACCTAAACAAATTTCAGGATATCTCGTTTAATTTTATTAAAAATACATATCTCCTCTCATTAATAATGGAAATTATTATAAACGTTGTGATAAAAAAACTAATAAAGGAAACTATTAATGTGATTGTTATCTTTTTAATGTGATTGGTAGTTGTCGTAGAAATATCAAAATTTCACAATATGTTTGGGAGGTGAAATAATAAAAAGATTATATTTTTTTTGTCAGATCTAAAAAGATCACTCCCTTCTAAATTGGCATAAAATGAGAGAAGACTTAAACAAATTTCAGGATATCTCGTTTAATTTTATTAAAAATACATATCTCCTCTCATTAATAATGGAAATTATTATAAACATTGTGATAAAAAAGTAATAAAGGAAACTATTAATGTAATTGGTAATTGACGTAGAAATATAAAAATTTCACAATATGTTTGGGAGGTGAAATAATAAAAAGATTATAATTTTTTTTTGTGAGATCTAAATAGAGCATTCCCTTCCAATTTGGCATAAAATGAGAGAAGACCTAAAAAAATTTGAGGATATCTCGTTTAATTTTATTAAAAATACATATCCCCTCTCAGTAATAACGGAAATTATTATAAACGTTGTGATAAAAAACTAAGAAAGGAAACTATTAATGTGATTGTTATCATTTTAATGTGATTAGTAATTGTCGTAGAAATATCAAAATTTCACAACATGTTTGGGAGGTGAAATAATAAAAAGATTATATTTTTTTTGTGAGATGTAAAAACACTATTCCCTTCCAAATTGGCATAAAATGAGAGAAGACCTAAACAAATTTCAGCATATCTCGTTTAATTTTATTAAAAATACATATCTCCTCTCATTAATAATGGAAATTATTATAAACGTTGTGATAAAAAAGTAATAAAGGAAACTATTAATGTGATTCTTATCGTTTTAATGTGATTGGTAATTGTCGTAGAAATATCAAAATTTCACTATATGTTTGGGAGGGGAAATAATAAAAAGATTATAATTTTTTTATTGAGATCTAAGAAGATCATTCCCTTCCAAATTTGCATAAAATGAGAGACGACCTAAAAAATTTTCAGGATATGTCGTTTAATTTCATTAAAAATACATATCTCCTCTCGTTAATAATGGAAATTATTATAAACGTTGTGATAAAAAACTAATAAAGGAAAGTATTAATGTGATTGTTATAGTTTTAATGTGATTGGTAATTGTCATAGAAATATCAAAATTTCAATATATGTTTGGGAGGTGAAATAATAAAAAGATTATAATTTTTTTTTTGTGAGATCTAAAAAGATCATTCCCTTCCAAATGGGCATAAAAGGAGAGAAGACCTAAACAAATTTCAAGATATCTCGTTTAATTTTATTAAAAATACATATGTCCTCTCATTAACAATGGAAATTAATATAAACGTTGTGATAAAAAACTAATAAATGAAACTATTAATGTGATTGTTATCTTTTTAATGTGATTGGTAGTTGTCGTAGAAATATCAAAATTTCACAATATGTTTGGGAGGTGAAATAATAAAAAGATTATATTTTTTTTGTCAGATCTAAAAAGATCACTCCCTTCTAAATTGGCATAAAATGAGAGAAGACCTAAAAAAATTTCAGGGTATCTCGTTTAATTTTGTTAAAAATACATATCTCTTCTCATTAATAATGGAAATTATTATAACAGTTGTGATAAAAAAACTAATAAAGGAAACTATTAATGTGATTGGTAATTGACGTAGAAATATCAAAATTTCACAATATGTTTGGGAGGTGAAATAATAAAAAGATTATAAATTTTTTTTTGTGAGATCTAAATAGAGCATTCCCTTCCAATTTGGCATAAAATGAGAGAAGACCTAAAAAAATTTGAGGATATCTCGTTTAATTTTATTAAAAATACATATCCCCTCTCATTAATAACGAAAATTATTATAAACGTTGTGATAAAAAAACTAATAAAGGAAACTATTAATGTGATTGTTATCGTTTTAATGTGATTAGTAATTATCGTAGAAGTATCAAAATTTCACGACATGTTTGGGAGGTGAAATAATAAAAAGATTATAATTTTTTTTGTGAGATCTAAAAAGACTATTCCCTTCCAAATTGGCATAAAATGAGAGAAGACCTAAACAAATTTCAGGATATCTCGTTTAATTTTATTAAAAATACATATCTACTCTCATTAATAATGGAAATTATTATAAACGTTGTGATAAAAAAGTAATAAAGGAAACTATTAATGTGATTCTTATCGTTTTAATGTGATTGGTAATTGTCGTAGAAATATCAAAATTTCACTATATGTTTGGGAGGGGAAATAATAAAAGATTATAATTTTTTTATTGAGATCTAAGAAGATCATTCCCTTCCAAATTGGCATAAAATGAGAGACGACCTAAAAAATTTTCAGGATATCTCGTTTAATTTCATTAAAAATACATATCTCCTCTCATTAATAATGGAAATTATTATAAACATTGTGATAAAAAACTAATAAAGGAAAGTATTAATGTGATTGTTATAGTTTTAATGTGATTGGTAATTATCGTAGAAATATCAAAATTTCAAGATATGTTTGGGAGGTGAAATAATAAAAAGATTATAATTTTTTTTTTCTGAGATCTAAAAAGATCATTCCCTTCCAAATTGGCATAAAAGGAGAGAAGACCTAAACAAATTTCAGGATATCTCGTTTAATTTTATTAAAAATACATATCTCCTCTCATTAACAATGGAAATTATTATAAACGTTGTGATAAAAAACTAATAAAGGAAACTATTAATGTGATTGTTATCTTTTTAATGTGATTGGTAGTTGTCGTAGAAATATCAAAATTTCACAATATGATTGGGAAGTGAAATAATAAAAAGATTATAGTTTTTTTGTCAGATCTGAAAAGATCACTCCCTTCTAAATTGGCATAAAATGAGAGAAGACCTAAAAAAATTTCAGGGAATCTCATTTAATTTTGTTAAAAATACATATCTCTTCTCATTAATAATGGAAATTATTATAAAAGTTGTGATAAAAAACTAATAAAGGAAACTATTAATGTGATTGGTAATTGACATAGAAATAGAAAAATTTCACAATATGTTTGGGAGGTGAAATAATAAAAAGATTATAATTTTTTTTTGTGAGATCTAAATAGAGCATTCCCTTCCAATTTGGCATAAAATGAGAAAAGGCCTAAAAAAATTTGAGGATATCTCGTTTAATTTTATTAAAAATACATATCCCCTCTCATTAATAACGGAAATTATTATAAACGTTGTGATAAAAAACTAATAAAGGAAACTATTAATGTGATTGTTATCGTTTTAATGTGATTAGTAATTGTCGAAGAAATATCAAAATTTCACGACATGTTTCGGAGGTGAAATAATAAAAAGATTATAATTTTTTTTTGTGATATCTAAAAAGACTATTCCCTTCCAAAATGGCATAAAATGAAAGAAGACCTAAACAAATTTCAGGATATCTCATTTAATTTTATTAAAAATACATATCTCCTCCCATTAATAATGGAAATTATTACAAACATTGAGATAAAAAAGTAATAAAGGAAACTAGTAATGTGATTCTTATCGTTTTAATGTGATTAGTAATTGTCGTAGAAATATCAAAATTTCACGACATGTTTGGGAGGTGAAATAATAAAAAGATTATAATTTTTTTTGTGAGATCTAAAAAGACTATTCCCTTCCAAATTGGCATAAAAAGAGAGAAGACCTCAACAATTTCAGGATATCTCGTTTAATTTTATTAAAAATACATATCTCCTCTCATTAATAATGGAAATTATTATAAACGTTGTGATAAAAAAGTAATAAAGGAAACTATTAATGTAATTATTATCATTTTAATGTGATTGTTAATTGTCGTAAAAATATCAAACTTTCACTATATGTTTGGGAGGGGAAATAATAAAAAGATTATAATTTTTTTATTGAGATCTAAGAAGATCATTCCCTTCCAAATTGGCATAAAATGAGAGACGACCTAAAAAATTTTCAGGATATCCCGTTTAATTTCATTAAAAATACATATCTCCTCTCATTAATAATGGAAATTTTTATAAACGTTGTGATAAAAAACTAATAAAGGAAAGTATTAATGTGATTGTTATAGTTTTAATGTGATTGGTAATTGTCGTAGAAATATCAAAATTTCAAGATATGTTTGGGAGGTGAAATAATAAAAAGATTATAATTTTTTTTTGTGAGATCTAAAAAGATCATTCCCTTCCAAATTGGCATAAAAGGAGAGAAGACCTAAACAAATTTCAGGATATCTCGTTTAATTTTTTTTTTTTTTTTTTATTTTAAAAATGCATGTCTGCTCTCATTAATAATGGAAATTATTATAAACATTGTGATAAAAAACTAATAAAGAAAACTATTAATGTGATTGTTATCGTTTTAATGTGATTGGTAATCGACGTAGAAATATCAAAATTTTACGATATGTTTGGGAGGTGAAATAATAAAAAGATTATAGTTTTTTTTGTGAGGTCTAAAAAGATCATTCCCTTCCAAATTGGTATAAAATGAGAGAAGACCTAAAAAAATTTCAGGATATCTCGTTTAATTTTATTAAAAAATGCATGTCTCCTCTCATTAATAATGGAAATTATTATAAACGTTGTGATAAAAAACTAATAAAGGAAATTACTAATGTGATTGTTATCGTTTTAATGTGATTGGTAATTGACGTAGAAATATCAAAATTTTAGGATATGTTTAGGAGGTGAAATAATAAAAAGATTATAATTTTTTTTGTGAGATCTAAAAGGATCATTCGCTTCCAAATTGGCATAAAAGGAGTGAAGACCTAAACAAATTTTAGGATATCTCGTTCAATTTTCTTAAAAATACATATCTCCTCTCATTAACAATGGAAATTATTATAAACGTTGTGATAACAAACTAATAAAGGAAACTATTAATGTGATTGTTATCTTTTTAATGTGATTGGTAATTGTCGTAGAATTACCAAAATTTCACGATATGTTTGGGAGGTAAAATAATAAAAGATTATATTTTTTTTTTTGCGAGATCTAAAAAGATCATTCCCATCTAAATTTGCATAAAATGAGAGAAGACCTAAAAAAATTTTAGGATATCTCGTTTAATTTTGTTAAAAATACATATCTCTTCTCATTAATAACGGAAATTATTATAAACGTTGTGATAAAAAATTAATAAAGGAAACTATGAATGTGATTGGTAATTGATGTAGAAATATCAAAATTTCACGATATGTTTGGGAGGTGAAAAAATAAAAAGATTATAATTTTTTTTGTGAGATCCAAAAAGATAACTTCCTTCCAATTTGCCATAAAATGAGAGAAGACCTAAAAAAATTTCAGGATATCTCGTTTAATTTTATTAAAAAATCCATGTCTCCTCTCATTAATAATGGAAATTATTATAACATTGTGATAAAAAAAACTAATAAAGAAAACTATTAATGTGATTGTTATTGTTTTAATGTGATTGGTAATTGACGTAGAAATATCAAAATTTTACGATATGTTTGGGAGGTGAAATAATAAAAAGATTATAATTTTTTTCTGTGAGATCTAAAAAGATCATTCCCTTCCAAATTGGTATAAAATGAGAGAAGGCCTAAAAATATTTCAGGATATCTCATTTAATTTTATTAAAAATACATATCTCCTCTCATTAATAATGGAAATTATTATAAAGTTTGTCATAAAAAACTAATAAAGGAAACTATTAATGTGATTGTTATTGTTTTAATGTGATTGGTAATTGTCGTAGAAATATCAAAATATCACGATATGTTTGGGAGGTGAAATAATAAAAAGATTATAATTTTTTTTTGTGAGATCTAAAAAGATCATTCCCTTCCAAATTGGTATAAAATGAGAGAAGGCCTAAAAATATTTCAGGATATCTCATTTAATTTTATTAAAAATACATATCTCCTCTCATTAATAATGGAAATTATTATAAAGGTTGTGATAAAAAACTAATAAAGGAAACTATTAATATGATTGTTATTGTTTTAATGTGATTGGTAATTGTCGTAGAAATATCAAAATTTCACGATATGTTTGGGAGGTGAAATAATTAAAAGATTATAATTCTTTTTGTGAGATCTAAAAAGATAATTCCTTTCCAAATTGGCATAAAATGAGAGAAGACCTAAAAAAATTTGAGGATATCTCGTTTAATTTTATTAAAAATACTTATCTCCTCTCGTTAATAATGGAAATTATTATAAACGTTGTGATAAAAAACTAATAAACGAAACTATTAATGTGATTATTATCGTTTTAATGTGATTGGTAATTGTCGTAGAAATATCAAAATTTCACGATATGTTTGGGAGGTGAAATAATAAAAAGATTATAATTGTTTTTGTGAGGTCTAAAAAGATCGTTCCCTTCCAAATTGGTATAAAATGAGAGAAGACCTAAAAAAATTTCAGGATATCTCGTTTAATTTTATTAAAAAAATGCATGTCTCCTATCATTCATAATGGAAATTATTATAAACGTTGTGATAAAAAACTAATAAAGGAAACTATTAATGTGATTGTTATCATTTTAATGTGATTGGTAATTGACGTAGAAATATCAAAATTTTACGATATCTTTGGGAGGTGAAATAATAAAAATATTATAATTTTTGTTTGTGATATCTAAAAGGATCATTCCCTTCCAAATTGGCATTAAATGAGAGACGACCTAAAAAATTGTCAGGATATCCCGTTTATTTTCATTAAAAATACATATCTCCTCTCATTAATAATGGAAATTTTTATAAACGTTGTGATAAAAAACTAATAAAGGAAAGTATTAATGTGATTGTTATAGTTTTAATGTGATTGGTAATTGTCGTAGAAATATCAAAATTTCAAGATATGTTTGGGAGGTGAAATAATAAAAAGATTATAATTTTTTTTTGTGAGATCTAAAAAGATCATTCCCTTCCAAATTGGCATAAAAGGAGAGAAGACCTAAACAAATTTCAGGATATCTCGTTTAATTTTATTAAAAATACATATCTCCTCTCATTAATAATGAAAATTTTTATAAACGTTGTGATAAAAAACTAATAAAGGAAAGTATTAATGTGATTGTTATAGTTTTAATGTGATTGGTAATTGTCGTAGAAATATCAAAATTTCAAGATATGTTTGGGAGGTGAAATAATAAAAAGATTATAATTTTTTTTTGTGAGTTCTAAAAAGTTAATTCCCTTCCAATTTGGCATAAAATGAGAGAAGACCTAAAAAAATTTCAAGATATCTCGTTTAATTTTATTAAAAAATGCATGTCTGCTCTCATTAATAATGGAAATTATTATAAACATTGTGATAAAAAACTAATAAAGAAAACTATTAATGTGATTGTTATCGTTTTAATGTGATGGGTAATCGACGTAGAAATATCAAAATTTTACGATATGTTTGGGAGGTGAAATAATAAAAAGATTATAGTTTTTTTTGTGAGGTCTAAAAAGATCATTCCCTTCCAAATTGGTATAAAATGAGAGAAGACCTAAAAAAATTTCAGGATATCTCGTTTAATTTTATTAAAAAATGCATGTCTCCTCTCATTAATAATGGAAATTATTATAAACGTTGTGATAAAAAACTAATAAAGGAAACTATTAATGTGATTGTTATCGTTTTAATGTGATTGGTAATTGACGTAGAAATATCAAAATTTTAGGATATGTTTAGGAGGTGAAATAATAAAAAGATTATAATTTTTTTTGTGAGATCTAAAAGGATCATTCGCTTCCAAATTGGCAAAAAAGGAGTGAAGACCTAAACAAATTTTAGGATATCTCGTTCAATTTTCTTAAAAATACATATCTCCTCTCATTAACAATGGATATTATTATAAACGTTGTGATAACAAACTAATAAAGGAAACTATTAATGTGATTGTTATCTTTTTAATGTGATTGGTAATTGTCGTAGAATTACCAAAATTTCACGATATGTTTGGGAGGTGAAATAATAAAAGATTATGTTTTTTTTTTGCGATATCTAAAAAGATCATTCCCATCTAAATTTGCATAAAATGAGAGAAGACCTAAAAAAATTTTAGGATATCTCGTTTAATTTTGTTAAAAATACATATCTCTTCTCATTAATAACGGAAATTATTATAAACGTTGTGATAAAAAATTAATAAAGGAAACTATGAATGTGATTGGTAATTGATGTAGAAATATCAAAATTTCACGATATGTTTGGGAGGTGAAAAAATAAAAAGATTATAATTTTTTTTGTGAGATCCAAAAAGATAACTTCCTTCCAATTTGCCATAAAATGAGAGAAGACCTAAAAAAATTTCAGGATATCTCGTTTAATTTTATTAAAAAATCCATGTCTCCTCTCATTAATAATGGAAATTATTATAACATTGTGATAAAAAAAACTAATAAAGAAAACTATTAATGTGATTGTTATTGTTTTAATGTGATTGGTAATTGACGTAGAAATATCAAAATTTTACGATATGTTTGGGAGGTGAAATAATAAAAAGATTATAATTTTTTTCTGTGAGATCTAAAAAGATCATTCCCTTCCAAATTGGTATAAAATGAGAGAAGGCCTAAAAATATTTCAGGATATCTCATTTAATTTTATTAAAAATACATATCTCCTCTCATTAATAATGGAAATTATTATAAAGTTTGTCATAAAAAACTAATAAAGGAAACTATTAATGTGATTGTTATTGTTTTAATGTGATTGGTAATTGTCGTAGAAATATCAAAATATCACGATATGTTTGGGAGGTGAAATAATAAAAAGATTATAATTTTTTTTTGTGAGATCTAAAAAGATCATTCCCTTCCAAATTGGTATAAAATGAGAGAAGGCCTAAAAATATTTCAGGATATCTCATTTAATTT
The DNA here is from genome assembly GCA_026413185.1 of Pueraria montana var. lobata. Classification (NCBI taxonomy): domain Eukaryota; kingdom Viridiplantae; phylum Streptophyta; class Magnoliopsida; order Fabales; family Fabaceae; genus Pueraria; species Pueraria montana. The sequence goes on from JAOZWA010000174.1 coordinate 1,739,065, forward strand.
TATTAAAAATACATATCTCCTCTCATTAATAATGGAAATTATTATAAAGGTTGTGATAAAAAACTAATAAAGGAAACTATTAATATGATTGTTATTGTTTTAATGTGATTGGTAATTGTCGTAGAAATATCAAAATTTCACGATATGTTTGGGAGGTGAAATAATTAAAAGATTATAATTCTTTTTGTGAGATCTAAAAAGATAATTCCTTTCCAAATTGGCATAAAATGAGAGAAGACCTAAAAAAATTTGAGGATATCTCGTTTAATTTTATTAAAAATACTTATCTCCTCTCGTTAATAATGGAAATTATTATAAACGTTGTGATAAAAAACTAATAAACGAAACTATTAATGTGATTATTATCGTTTTAATGTGATTGGTAATTGTCGTAGAAATATCGAAATTTCACGATATGTTTGGGAGGTGAAATAATAAAAAGATTATAATTGTTTTTGTGAGGTCTAAAAAGATCGTTCCCTTCCAAATTGGTATAAAATGAGAGAAGACCTAAAAAAATTTCAGGATATCTCGTTTAATTTTATTAAAAAAATGCATGTCTCCTATCATTCATAATGGAAATTATTATAAACGTTGTGATAAAAAACTAATAAAGGAAACTATTAATGTGATTGTTATCATTTTAATGTGATTGGTAATTGACGTAGAAATATCAAAATTTTACGATATCTTTGGGAGGTGAAATAATAAAAATATTATAATTTTTGTTTGTGATATCTAAAAGGATCATTCCCTTCCAAATTGGCATAAAATGAGAGACGACCTAAAAAATTGTCAGGATATCCCGTTTATTTTCATTAAAAATACATATCTCCTCTCATTAATAATGGAAATTTTTATAAACGTTGTGATAAAAAACTAATAAAGGAAAGTATTAATGTGATTGTTATAGTTTTAATGTGATTGGTAATTGTCGTAGAAATATCAAAATTTCAAGATATGTTTGGGAGGTGAAATAATAAAAAGATTATAATTTTTTTTTGTGAGATCTAAAAAGATCATTCCCTTCCAAATTGGCATAAAAGGAGAGAAGACCTAAACAAATTTCAGGATATCTCGTTTAATTTTATTAAAAATACATATCTCCTCTCATTAATAATGAAAATTTTTATAAACGTTGTGATAAAAAACTAATAAAGGAAAGTATTAATGTGATTGTTATAGTTTTAATGTGATTGGTAATTGTCGTAGAAATATCAAAATTTCAAGATATGTTTGGGAGGTGAAATAATAAAAAGATTATAATTTTTTTTTGTGAGTTCTAAAAAGTTAATTCCCTTCCAATTTGGCATAAAATGAGAGAAGACCTAAAAAAATTTCAAGATATCTCGTTTAATTTTATTAAAAAATGCATGTCTGCTCTCATTAATAATGGAAATTATTATAAACATTGTGATAAAAAACTAATAAAGAAAACTATTAATGTGATTGTTATCGTTTTAATGTGATGGGTAATCGACGTAGAAATATCAAAATTTTACGATATGTTTGGGAGGTGAAATAATAAAAAGATTATAGTTTTTTTTGTGAGGTCTAAAAAGATCATTCCCTTCCAAATTGGTATAAAATGAGAGAAGACCTAAAAAAATTTCAGGATATCTCGTTTAATTTTATTAAAAAATGCATGTCTCCTCTCATTAATAATGGAAATTATTATAAACGTTGTGATAAAAAACTAATAAAGGAAACTATTAATGTGATTGTTATCGTTTTAATGTGATTGGTAATTGACGTAGAAATATCAAAATTTTAGGATATGTTTAGGAGGTGAAATAATAAAAAGATTATAATTTTTTTTGTGAGATCTAAAAGGATCATTCGCTTCCAAATTGGCAAAAAAGGAGTGAAGACCTAAACAAATTTTAGGATATCTCGTTCAATTTTCTTAAAAATACATATCTCCTCTCATTAACAATGGATATTATTATAAACGTTGTGATAACAAACTAATAAAGGAAACTATTAATGTGATTGTTATCTTTTTAATGTGATTGGTAATTGTCGTAGAATTACCAAAATTTCACGATATGTTTGGGAGGTGAAATAATAAAAGATTATGTTTTTTTTTTGCGATATCTAAAAAGATCATTCCCATCTAAATTTGCATAAAATGAGAGAAGACCTAAAAAAATTTTAGGATATCTCGTTTAATTTTGTTAAAAATACATATCTCTTCTCATTAATAACGGAAATTATTATAAACGTTGTGATAAAAAATTAATAAAGGAAACTATGAATGTGATTGGTAATTGATGTAGAAATATCAAAATTTCACGATATGTTTGGGAGGTGAAAAAATAAAAAGATTATAATTTTTTTTGTGAGATCCAAAAAGATAACTTCCTTCCAATTTGCCATAAAATGAGAGAAGACCTAAAAAAATTTCAGGATATCTCGTTTAATTTTATTAAAAAATCCATGTCTCCTCTCATTAATAATGGAAATTATTATAACATTGTGATAAAAAAAACTAATAAAGAAAACTATTAATGTGATTGTTATTGTTTTAATGTGATTGGTAATTGACGTAGAAATATCAAAATTTTACGATATGTTTGGGAGGTGAAATAATAAAAAGATTATAATTTTTTTCTGTGAGATCTAAAAAGATCATTCCCTTCCAAATTGGTATAAAATGAGAGAAGGCCTAAAAATATTTCAGGATATCTCATTTAATTTTATTAAAAATACATATCTCCTCTCATTAATAATGGAAATTATTATAAAGTTTGTCATAAAAAACTAATAAAGGAAACTATTAATGTGATTGTTATTGTTTTAATGTGATTGGTAATTGTCGTAGAAATATCAAAATATCACGATATGTTTGGGAGGTGAAATAATAAAAAGATTATAATTTTTTTTTGTGAGATCTAAAAAGATCATTCCCTTCCAAATTGGTATAAAATGAGAGAAGGCCTAAAAATATTTCAGGATATCTCATTTAATTTTATTAAAAATACATATCTCCTCTCATTAATAATGGAAATTATTATAAAGGTTGTGATAAAAAAACTAATAAAGGAAACTATTAATATGATTGTTATTGTTTTAATGTGATTGGTAATTGTCGTAGAAATATCAAAATTTCACGATATGTTTGGGAGGTGAAATAATTAAAAGATTATAATTCTTTTTGTGAGATCTAAAAAGATAATTCCTTTCCAAATTGGCATAAAATGAGAGAAGACCTAAAAAAATTTGAGGATATCTCGTTTAATTTTATTAAAAATACTTATCTCCTCTCGTTAATAATGGAAATTATTATAAACGTTGTGATAAGAAACTAATAAACGAAACTATTAATGTGATTATTATCGTTTTAATGGGATTGGTAATTGTCGTAGAAATATCAAAATTTCACGATATGTTTGGGAGGTGAAATAATAAAAAGATTATAATTGTTTTTGTGAGGTCTAAAAAGATCGTTCCCTTCCAAATTGGTATAAAATGAGAGAAGACCTAAAAAAGTTTCAGGAGATCTCGTTTAATTTTATTAAAAAAATGCATATCTCCTCTTATTAATAGTGGAAATTATTATAAACGTTGTGATAAAAAAACTAACAAAGGAAACTATTAATGTGATTGTTATCTTTTTAATGTGAATGGTAATTGTCGTAGAAATATCAAAATTTCACGATATGTTTGGGAGGTGAAATAATAAAAAGATAATAATTTTTTTTGTGAGATCTAAAAGGATCATTCCCTTCCAAATTGGCATAAAATGAGAGACGACCTAAAAAATTGTCAGGATATCCCGTTTAATTTCATTAAAAATACATATCTCCTCTCATTAATAATGGAAATTTTTATAAACGTTGTGATAAAAAACTAATAAAGGAAAGTATTAATGTGATTGTTATAGTTTTAATGTGATTGGTAATTGTCGTAGAAATATCAAAATTTCAAGATATGTTTGGGAGGTGAAATAATAAAAAGATTATAATTTTTTTTTGTGAGTTCTAAAAAGTTAATTCCCTTCCAATTTGGCATAAAATGAGAGAAGACCTAAAAAAATTTCAAGATATCTCGTTTAATTTTATTAAAAAATGCATGTCTGCTCTCATTAATAATGGAAATTATTATAAACATTGTGATAAAAAACTAATAAAGAAAACTATTAATGTGATTGTTATCATTTTAATGTGATGGGTAATCGACGTAGAAATATCAAAATTTTACGATATGTTTGGGAGGTGAAATAATAAAAAGATTATAGTTTTTTTTGTGAGGTCTAAAAAGATCATTCCCTTCCAAATTGGTATAAAATGAGAGAAGACCTAAAAAAATTTCAGGATATCTCGTTTAATTTTATTAAAAAATGCATGTCTCCTCTCATTAATAATGGAAATTATTATAAACGTTGGGATAAAAAACTAATAAAGGAAACTATTAATGTGATTGTTATCGTTTTAATGTGATTGGTAATTGACGTAGAAATATCAAAATTTTAGGATATGTTTAGGAGGTGAAATAATAAAAAGATTATAATTTTTTTTGTGAGATCTAAAAGGATCATTCGCTTCCAAATTGGCATAAAAGGAGTGAAGACCTAAACAAATTTTAGGATATCTCGTTTAATTTTCTTAAAAATACATATCTCCTCTCATTAACAATGGAAATTATTATAAATGTAACATCCTCATTTTACTATTTGTACACATTTATATATGTACATTATGAACACTTATGCATTGTATTTTATAAAACTCTATGAACATATTTTCTTAATGAAATTAATACAGTTCTACTCAGAAGATTTTTCTGAATTTCTAAATGTCTTCGTTTTTGCTGAAATTAATTGTTGACTGGACTGCTATGTCAGACAGCTGTCCAGGATAAATTTTCAAGTATAGAATTTTGAACTCAATTATAACTTAAAAGAAAGGTAATAGAATATAGATTAAAAATATATACAGATAAAGAATTAAAATGCTTATTCCGAATTGTTAGGATTTTCTGAAAGTTAGAACTTTGAGAAATTATTACGGTAAAATTTTAAGACAGAAAATTTAGAGAAAATTCATAGGATATCTATAGAATTATCTAATAATTTTAATATACTTAGAATAATTATTAAAAATGTTTAACCAAGAAAATTTTAATTTAGAACCTTAACCAATCAAAAAGTGACAACTTAGGCTTTTCTAAGATCACTAAATTAAGCTAATTAGGCTTGGATTAAGAGATAAGTAAGACACTACCCCAAGGTTTTTGATAGTAAGGAATTCAATGGTGGTGTTATTTTCTTCAAATTCTAATTAGTTTGTAAGATAATTAACAGCCCTAAATTATTCTAGAAAATTCCATTAAATTACCTACAAATGTTGACTTTTGACCTTTTGGAAGGCAAGTCACTTGCTGCACTCCTTTGGCTGTTCAAGTGGATGGGGAAGCTTGGAGAACTGATCTCCCTTGGCCAATAGGGGCTGCTGGACGTGCAGGAGCTGCTGGATGTGAAGGAAACATCCAATTTGGTTAATTCTTGGTTTAATGAAGCAAATAACTTAAGAAAAAAAGGCAAAAAGTCACAAAAGCTATTTTTCTCTCCAAAACAGAACCGTGAGACTCCAAAACCCAGCAGCTGCAGTTCTTCATTAAATTTCATCTTAACTTCACCATTTCAACTCAAATTAAGAAACCAAACCATCCAAACTTCCAAAACACAAAGCTAATTCGGCTAGTAGAGAAAGAATTGGAGAAAATCTCAAAAATTCCTACAAGACCAAGGAGTGAGGGAGAAAGGAATTCAAGGCTTTTTCTTCAATTAAAGAGTCTAAGGTAAGGATCTAGGCATTTAATTTCAATTAGAACCCTTGGAATTAGAAGAAAACATGTTGTAGGGTTAGATTAAAATTTTGGCCTAGAATCATGAAAACTTGAAATTGATTTAGGGGTTTTGTGTTTTTGATGCTTGTGATTGAAATTCATGGATTGGAATGATGTTTGATTGAATTTTTAAGGTGTTGTAATGGTTGAAATTTGATTTGTTGAATTTTGATTGAAATTGTGATTTGATTGAATTTTGGTTGGAATTGGAGTTTGTTGCTTTGGAAAATATGTTGAGAATGGTAGTGAGACCATTCGGCCAGCCCTAAATGCAAGGGATATTATGTGGAAATTTTTATAAAACCAAGGGCAAAATGGTCATTTTACATGTAGGGACACATTGGGTATTTTGGAAAAAGATTGAGGGCATTTTCGGAAATTATTAAAAATACTAATGTTATAATTTAAATTGCTTAAATTTTTTTATCCTTGTATGTGAATGTGTACAAATTATTTATTTGATTGTGATCATGAAAAAAATTCATTAGCATGAGTCTTTTTGGGGGATTTATAAAAGTATCAAATGAGAAAGAATTATGTTGACTAACCAGGACTGTGGTAGTCATGAGAATTGAGTTGATTTATGAGAAATGACTTTTGTTGACTAACCGGGACTGCGGTAGTCATGTGAAATGAGATTGATTGAGAAATGAATTGTTGACTAACCGAGATTACGGTAGTCATGTGAAATGAGAATGATTGAGAAAGGATTTTTGGGTTGAGTAGAATTTGTTAGACAGGACCGTATAATCTGTGATTATATAGTCTGTGGGGTGAAGGATATTGGCAATTCCACATGTGGCTGGAAACTGGACTGAGTTGCGGTCGTGGTAGCCTTCCGGGTATCTTGATCTCCTAATTCTGTTTAGCTTATTCGCGTTTAGTAGGGGCTGATAGCTGAATTGCAGTACGTAATGGTAGGCCAGTTACTTACTAAACACTCAAAGGGGAAGTCTCCATGGAGCAGGGTCAAAATGAATTTGAGTCAAAAAAAAACTGCATTGCATAAATCATACTGCATTTAATTATGTGTGTAACTAATTAATTTGTTATTATATGTATTTGTTTGAAATTGTTTTAATTCTATGAGAAATTAAATGCCTGATCCGGTAATGCTGTCCCCAGATTCTAGGGGAGTGTGATTGCAGGTACTTGGAAGATTAATTAGAAGTCACAGATGCAGACATACTCCAGAGCTATAGGAATAGGGGTTTTTGGCTTTAGATACTTTTGTATTAATTAGAAATAATTTTGTACTAGTATTTTCTGTAAATTTTAATAATGTAAATGATAAAGGCAAACTTTGAACTTTAATGGATTGTATTTATTTTCCTTGGAAATTATATATTTTTTTTATACGTATTAGATGTAAAATTAATTAATTTAGAAGGGGGTTACAATAAACGTTGTGATAACAAACTAATAAAGGAAACTATTAATGTGATTGTTATCTTTTTAATGTGATTGGTAATTGTCGTAGAATTATCAAAATTTCACGATATGTTTGGGAGGTGAAATAATAAAAGATTATATTTTTTTTTGCGAGATCTAAAAAGATCATTCCCATCTAAATTTGCATAAAATGAGAGAAGACCTAAAAAAATTTCAGGATATCTCGTTTAATTTTATTAAAAAATCCATGTCTCCTCTCATTAATAATGGAAATTATTATAACATTGTGATAAACAAAACTAATAAAGAAAACTATTAATGTGATTGTTATTGTTTTAATGTGATTGGTAATTGACGTAGAAATATCAAAATTTTACGATATGTTTGGGAGGTGAAATAATAAAAAGATTATAATTTTTTTCTGTGAGATCTAAAAAGATCATTCCCTTCCAAATTGGTATAAAATGAGAGAAGGCCTAAAAATATTTCAGGATATCTCATTTAATTTTATTAAAAATACATATCTCCTCTCATTAATAATGGAAATTATTATAAAGTTTGTCATAAAAAACTAATAAAGGAAACTATTAATGTGATTGTTATTGTTTTAATGTGATTGGTAATTGTCGTAGAAATATCAAAATATCACGATATGTTTGGGAGGTGAAATAATAAAAAGATTATAATTTTTTTTTGTGAGATCTAAAAAGATCATTCCCTTCCAAATTGGTATAAAATGAGAGAAGGCCTAAAAATATTTCAGGATATCTCATTTAATTTTATTAAAAATACATATCTCCTCTCATTAATAATGGAAATTATTATAAAGGTTGTTATAAAAAACTAATAAAGGAAACTATTAATATGATTGTTATTGTTTTAATGTGATTGGTAATTGTCGTAGAAATATCAAAATTTCACGATATGTTTGGGAGGTGAAATAATTAAAAGATTATAATTCTTTTTGTGAGATCTAAAAAGATAATTCCTTTCCAAATTGGCATAAAATGAGAGAAGACCTAAAAAAATTTGAGGATATCTCGTTTAATTTTATTAAAAATACTTATCTCCTCTCGTTAATAATGGAAATTATTATAAACGTTGTGATAAAAAACTAATAAAGGAAACTATTAATGTGATTATTATCGTTTTAATGTGATTGGTAATTGTCGTAGAAATATCAAAATTTCACGATATGTTTGGGAGGTGAAATAATAAAAAGATTATAATTGTTTTTGTGAGGTCTAAAAAGATCGTTCCCTTCCAAATTGGTATAAAATGAGAGAAGACCTAAAAAAATTTCAGGATATCTAGTTTAATTTTATTAAAAAATGCATGTCTCCTATCATTAATAATGGAAATTATTATAAACGTTGTGATAAAAAACTAATAAAGGAAACTATTAATATGATTGTTATCATTTTAATGTGATTGGTAATTGACGTAGAAATATCAAAATTTTACGATATGTTTGGGAGGTGAAATAATAAAAAGATTATAATTTTTGTTTGTGAGATCTAAAAGGATCATTCCCTTCCAAATTGGCATAAAATGAGAGACGACCTAAAAAATTGTCAGGATATCCCGTTTAATTTCATTAAAAATACATATCTCCTCTCATTAATAATGGAAATTTTTATAAACGTTGTGATAAAAAACTAATAAAGGAAAGTATTAATGTGATTGTTATAGTTTTAATGTGATTGGTAATTGTCGTAGAAATATCAAAATTTCAAGATATGTTTGGGAGGTGAAATAATAAAAAGATTATAATTTTTTTTTGTGAGATCTAAAAAGATCATTCCCTTCCAAATTGGCATAAAAGGAGAGAAGACCTAAACAAATTTCAGGATATCTCGTTGTATTTTATTAAAAATACATACCTCCTCTCATTAATAATGGAAATTTTTATAAACGTTGTGATAAAAAACTAATAAAGGAAAGTATTAATGTGATTGTTATAGTTTTAATGTGATTGGTAATTGTCGTAGAAATATCAAAATTTCAAGATATGTTTGGGAGGTGAAATAATAAAAAGATTATAATTTTTTTTTTGTGAGTTCTAAAAAGTTAATTCCCTTCCAATTTGGCATAAAATGAGAGAAGACCTAAAAAAATTTCAAGATATCTCGTTTAATTTTATTAAAAAATGCATGTCTGCTCTCATTAATAATGGAAATTATTATAAACATTGTGATAAAAAACTAATAAAGAAAACTATTAATGTGATTGTTATCGTTTTAATGTGATGGGTAATCGACGTAGAAATATCAAAATTTTATGATATGTTTGGGAGGTGAAATAATAAAAAGATTATAGTTTTTTTTGTGAGGTCTAAAAAGATCATTCCCTTCCAAATTGGTATAAAATGAGAGAAGACCTAAAAAAATTTCAGGATATCTCGTTTAATTTTATTAAAAAATGCATGTCTCCTCTCATTAATAATGGAAATTATTATAAACGTTGGGATAAAAAACTAATAAAGGAAACTATTAATGTGATTGTTATCGTTTTAATGTGATTGGCAATTGACGTAGAAATATCAAAATTTTAGGATATGTTTAGGAGGTGAAATAATAAAAAGATTATAATTTTTTTTGTGAGATCTAAAAGGATCATTCGCTTCCAAATTGGCATAAAAGGAGTGAAGACCTAAACAAATTTTAGGATATCTCGTTTAATTTTCTTAAAAATACATATCTCCTCTCATTAACAATGGAAATTATTATAAACGTTGTGATAACAAACTAATAAAGGAAACTATTAATGTGATTGTTATCTTTTTAATGTGATTGGTAATTGTCGTAGAATTATCAAAATTTCACGATATGTTTGGGAGGTGAAATAATAAAAGATTATATTTTTTTTTTGCGAGATCTAAAAAGATCATTCCCATCTAAATTTGCATAAAATGAGAGAAGACCTAAAAAATTTCAGGATATCTCGTTTAATTTTGTTAAAAATACATATCTCTTCTCATTAATAACGGAAATTATTATAAACGTTGTGATAAAAAATTAATAAAGGAAACTATGAATGTGATTGGTAATTGATGTAGAAATATCAAAATTTCACGATATGTTTGGGAGGTGAAAAAATAAAAAGATTATAATTTGTTTTGTGAGATCCAAAAAGATAACTCCCTTCCAATTTGCCATAAAATGAGAGAAGACCTAAAAAAATTTCAGGATATCTCGTTTAATTTTATTAAAAAATCCATGTCTCCTCTCATTAATAATGGAAATTATTATAACATTGTGATAAACAAAACTAATAAAGAAAACTATTAATGTGATTGTTATTGTTTTAATGTGATTGGTAATTGACGTAGAAATATCAAAATTTTACGATATGTTTGGGAGGTGAAATAATAAAAAGATTATAATTTTTTTCTGTGAGATCTAAAAAGATCATTCCCTTCCAAATTGGTATAAAATGAGAGAAGGCCTAAAAATATTTCAGGATATCTCATTTAATTTTATTAAAAATACATATCTCCTCTCATTAATAATGGAAATTATTATAAAGTTTGTCATAAAAAACTAATAAAGGAAACTATTAATGTGATTGTTATTGTTTTAATGTGATTGGTAATTGTCGTAGAAATATCAAAATATCACGATATGTTTGGGAGGTGAAATAATAAAAAGATTATAATTTTTTTTTGTGAGATCTAAAAAGATCATTCCCTTCCAAATTGGTATAAAATGAGAGAAGGCCTAAAAATATTTCAGGATATCTCATTTAATTTTATTAAAAATACATATCTCCTCTCATTAATAATGGAAATTATTATAAAGGTTGTGATAAAAAACTAATAAAGGAAACTATTAATATGATTGTTATTGTTTTAATGTGATTGGTAATTGTCGTAGAAATATCAAAATTTCATGATATGTTTGGGAGGTGAAATAATTAAAAGATTATAATTCTTTTTGTGAGATCTAAAAAGATAATTCCTTTCCAAATTGGCATAAAATGAGAGAAGACCTAAAAAAATTTCAGGATATCTCGTTTAATTTTATTAAAAATACTTATCTCCTCTCGTTAATAATGGAAATTATTATAAACGTTGTGATAAAAAACTAATAAAGGAAACTATTAATTTGATTGTTATCGTTTTAATGTGATTGGTAATTGTCGTAGAAATATCAAAATTTCACGATATGTTTGGGAGGTGAAATAATAAAAAGATTATAATTGTTTTTGTGAGGTCTAAAAAGACCGTTCCCTTCCAAATTGGTATAAAAGGAGAGAAGAGCATAACAAATTTCAGGATATCTTGTTTAATTTTATTAAAAATACATATCTCCTCCCATTAACAATGGAAATTACAATAAACGTTGTGATAAAAAACTAATAAAGAAAACTATTAATGTGATTGTTATCTTTTTAATGTGATTGGTAATTGTCGTAGAAATATCGAAATTTCATGATATGTTTGGGAGGTGAAATAATAAAAAGATTATATTTTTTTTGTGAGATCTAAAAAGATAATTCCCTTCTAAATTGGCATAAAATGAGAGAAGACCTAAAAATATTTCAGGATATCTCGTTTAATTTTGTTAAAAATACATATCTCTTCTCATTAATAATGGAAATTATTATAAACGTTGTGATAAAAAATTAATAAAGGAAACTATTAATGTGATTGGTAATTGATGTAGAAATATCAAAATTTCACGATATTTTTGGGTGGTGAAATAATAAAAAGATTATAATTTTTTGTTTGTGAGATCCAAATAGATAATTCCCTTCCAATTTGCCATAAAATGAGAGAAGACCTAAAAAAATTTCAGGATATCTCGTTTAATTTTATTAAAAAAATGCATGTCTCCTCTCATTAATAATGGAAATTATTATAAACATTGTGATAAAAAAAGTAATAAAGAAAACTATTAATGTGATTGTTATCGTTTTAATCTGATTGGTAATTGACGTAGAAATATCAAAATTTTACGATATGTTTGGGAGGTGAAATAATAAAAAGATTATAATTTTTTTTGAGCTCTAAAAAGATCATTCCCTTCCAAATTGGTATAAAATAAGAGAAGGGCTAAAAATATTTCAGGATATCTCATTTAATTTAATTAAAAATACATATCTCCTCTCATTAATAATGGAAATTATTATAAACGTTGTGATAAAAAACTAATAAAGGAAACTATTAATGTGATTGTTATTGTTTTAATGTGATTGGTAATTGTCGTAGAAATATCAAAATTTCACGATATGTTTGGGAGGTGAAATAATTAAAAGATTATAATTTTTTTTTGTGAGATCTAAAAAGATAATTCCCTTCCAAATTGGCATAAAATGAGAGAAGACCTAAAAATATTTGAGGATATCTCGTTTAATTTTATTAAAAATACATATCTCCTCTCATTAATAATGGAAATTATTATAAACGTTGTGATAAAAAACTAATAAAGGAAACTATTAATTTGATTGTTATTGTTTTAATGTGATTGGTAATTGTCGTAGAAATATCTAAATTTCACGATATTTTTGGGAGGTGAAATAATTAAAAGATTATAATTTTTTTTGTGAGATCTAAAAAGATAATTCCCTTCCAAATTGGCATAAAATGAGAGAAGACCTAAAAATATTTGAGGATATGTCGTTTAATTTTATTAAAAATACATATCTCCTCTCATTAATAATGGAAATTATTATAAACGTTGTGATAAAAAAACTAATAAAGGAAACTATTAATGTGATTGTTATCGTTTTAATGTGATTGGTAATTGACGTAGAAATATCAAAATTTTACGATATGTTTGGGAGATGAAATAATAAAAAGATTATAATTTGTTTTGTGAGATCTAAAAGGATCATTCCCTTCCAAATTGGCATAAAAGGAGAGAAGACCTAAACAAATTTCAGGATATCTCGTTTAATTTTATTAAAAATAAATACATATCTCCTCTCATTAACAATGGAAATTATTATAAACATTGTGATAAAAAACTAATAAAGGAAACTATTAATGTGATTGTTATCTTTTTAATGTGATTGGTAATTGTCGTAGAAATATAAAATTTTCACGATATGTTTGGGAGGTGAAATAATAAAAAGATTATATTTATTTCTTGTGAGATCTAAAAAGATCATTCCCTTCTAAATTGGCATAAAATGAGAGAAGACCTAAAAAAATTTCAGGATATCTCATTTAATTTTGTTAAAAATACATATCTCTTCTCATTAATAATGGAAATTATTATAAACGTTGTGATAAAAACTAATAGAGGAAACTATTAATGTGATTGTTATTGTTTTAATGTGATTGGTAATTGTCGTAGAAATATCAAAATTTCACGATATGTTTGGGAGGTGAAATAATAAAAAGATTATAATTTTTGTTTGTGAGATCTAAAAAGATAATCCCTTCCAAATTGGCATAAAATGAGAGAAGACCTAAAAAAATTTGAGGATATCTCGTTTAATTTTATTAAAAATACATATCTCCTCTCATTAATAATGGAAATTATTATAAACATTGTGATAAAAAACTAATAAAGGAAACTATTAAGGTGATTGTTATCGTTTTAATGTGATTGGTAATTATCGTAGAAATATCAAAATTTCACGATATGTTTGGGAGGTGAAATAATAAAACGATTATAATTGTTTTTGTGAGGTCTAAAAAGATCATTCCCTTCCAAATTGGTATAAATTGAGAGAAGACCTAAACAAATTTCAGGACATCTCGTTTAATTTTCTTAAAAATTCATATCTCTTCTCATTAATAATGGAAATTATTATAAACGTTTTGATAAAAAATTAATAAAGGAAACTATTAATGTGATTGGTAATTGATGTAGAAATATCAAAATTTCACGATATGTTTGGGAGGTGAAATAATAAAAAGATTATAATTTTTTTTGTGAGATCCAAAAAGATAATTCCCTTCCAATTTGCCATAAAATTAGCGAAGACCTAAAAAAATTTCTGGATATCTCGTTTAATTTTCTTAAAAAATGCATGTCTCCTCTCATTAATAATGAAAATTATTATAAACATTGTGATAAAAAAACTAATAAAGAAAACTATTAATGTGATTGTTATCGTTTTAATGTGATTGGTAATTGACGTAGAAATATCAAAATTTTACGATATGTTTGGGAGGTGAAATAATAAAAAGATTATAATTTTTTTTGTGAGATCTAAAAAGATCATTCCCTTCCAAATTGGTATAAAGTGAGGGAAGGCCTAAAAATATTTCAGGATATCTCATTTAATTTTATTAAAAATATATATCTCCTCTCATTAATAATTGAAATTATTATAAACGTTGTGATAAAAAACTAATAAAGGAAACTATTAATGTGATTGTTATTGTTTTAATGTGATTGGTAATTGTCGTAGAAATATCAAATTTTACGATATGTTTGGGAGGTGAAATAATAAAAAGATTATAATTTTTGTTTGTGAGATCTAAAAGGATCATTCCCTTCCAAATTGGCATAAAAGGAGAGAAGAGTTAACAAATTTCAGGATATCTCGTTTAATTTTATTAAAAATACATATCTCCTCCCATTAACAATGGAAATTACAATAAACGTTGTGATAAAAAACTAATAAAGAAAACTATTAATGTGATTGTTATCTTTTTAATGTGATTGGTAATTGTCGTAGAAATATCGAAATTTCATGATATGTTTGGGAGGTGAAATAATAAAAAGATTATATTTTTTTTGTGAGATCTTAAAAGATCATTCCCTTCTAAATTGGCATAAAATGAGAGAAGACCTAAAAAAATTTCAGGATATCTCGTTTAATTTTGTTAAAAATACATATCTCTTCTCATTAATAATGTAAATTATTATAAACGTTGTGATAAAAAATTAATAAAGGAAACTATTAATGTGATTGGTAATTGATGTAGAAATATCAAAATTTCACGATATGTTTGGGAGGTGAAATAATAAAAAGATTATAATTTTTTTTGTGAGATCCAAAAAGATAATTCCCTTCCAATTTGCCATAAAATTAGCGAAGACCTAAAAAAATTTCTGGATATCTCGTTTAATTTTCTTAAAAAATGCATGTCTCCTCTCATTAATAATGGAAATTATTATAAACGTTGTGATAAAAACTAATAGAGGAAACTATTAATGTGATTGGTAATTGTCGTAGAAATATCAAAATTTCACGATATGTTTGGGAGGTGAAATAATAAAAAGATTATAATTTTTGTTTGTGAGATCTAAAAAGATAATCCCTTCCAAATTGGCATAAAATGAGAGAAGACCTAAAAAAATTTGAGGATATCTCATTTAATTTTATTAAAAATACATATCTCCTCTCATTAATAATGGAAATTATTATAAACATTGTGATAAAAAACTAATAAAGGAAACTATTAAGGTGATTGTTATCGTTTTAATGTGATTGGTAATTATCGTAGAAATATCAAAATTTCACGATATGTTTGGGAGGTGAAATAATAAAACGATTATAATTGTTTTTGTGAGGTCTAAAAAGATCATTCCCTTCCAAATTGGTATAAATTGAGAGAAGACCTAAACAAATTTCAGGACATCTCGTTTAATTTTCTTAAAAATTCATATCTCTTCTCATTAATAATGGAAATTATTATAAACGTTTTGATAAAAAATTAATAAAGGAAACTATTAATGTGATTGGTAATTGATGTAGAAATATCAAAATTTCACGATATGTTTGGGAGGTGAAATAATAAAAAGATTATAATTTTTTTTGTGAGATCCAAAAAGATAATTCCCTTCCAATTTGCCATAAAATTAGCGAAGACCTAAAAAAATTTCTGGATATCTCGTTTAATTTTCTTAAAAAATGCATGTCTCCTCTCATTAATAATGAAAATTATTATAAACATTGTGATAAAAAAACTAATAAAGAAAACTATTAATGTGATTGTTATCGTTTTAATGTGATTGGTAATTGACGTAGAAATATCAAAATTTTATGATATGTTTGGGAGGTGAAATAATAAAAAGATTATAATTTTTTTTGTGAGATCTAAAAAGATCATTCCCTTCCAAATTGGTATAAAGTGAGGGAAGGCCTAAAAATATTTCAGGATATCTCATTTAATTTTATTAAAAATATATATTTCCTCTCATTAATAATTGAAATTATTATAAACGTTGTGATAAAAAACTAATAAAGGAAACTATTAATGTGATTGTTATTGTTTTAATGTGATTGGTAATTGTCGTAGAAATATCAAATTTTACGATATGTTTGGGAGGTGAAATAATAAAAAGATTATAATTTTTGTTTGTGAGATCTAAAAGGATCATTCCCTTCCAAATTGGCATAAAAGGAGAGAAGAGTTAACAAATTTCAGGATATCTCGTTTAATTTTATTAAAAATACATATCTCCTCCCATTAACAATGGAAATTACAATAAACGTTGTGATAAAAAGCTAATAAAGAAAACTATTAATGTGATTGTTATCTTTTTAATGTGATTGGTAATTGTCGTAGAAATATCGAAATTTCATGATATGTTTGGGAGGTGAAATAATAAAAAGATTATATTTTTTTTGTGAGATCTAAAAAGATCATTCCCTTCTAAATTGGCATAAAATGAGAGAAGACCTAAAAAAATTTCAGGATATCTCGTTTAATTTTGTTAAAAATACATATCTCTTCTCATTAATAATGGAAATTATTATAAACGTTGTGATAAAAAATTAATAAAGGAAACTATTAATGTGATTGGTAATTGATGTAGAAATATCAAAATTTCACGATATTTTTGGGTGGTGAAATAATAAAAAGATTATAATTTTTTGTTTGTGAGATCCCAAAAGATAATTCCCTTCCAATTTGCCATAAAATGAGAGAAGACCTAAAAAAATTTCAGGATATCTCGTTTAATTTTATTTAAAAAATGCATGTCTCCTCTCATTAATAATGGAAATTATTATAAACATTGTGATAAAAAAACTAATAAAGAAAACTATTAATGTGATTGTTATCGTTTTAATCTGATTGGTAATTGACGTAGAAATATCAAAATTTTACGATATGTTTGGGAGGTGAAATAATAAAAAGGTTATAATTTTTTTTGTGAGATCTAAAAAGATCATTCCCTTCCAAATTGGTATAAAATGAGAGAAGGCCCAAAAATATTTCAGGATATCTCATTTAATTTTGTTAAAAATACATATCTCCTCTCATTAATAATGGAAATTATTATAAACGTTGTGATAAAAAACTAATAAAGGAAACTATTAATGTAATTGTTATTGTTTTAATGTGATTGGTAATTGTCGTAGAAATATCAAAATTTCAAGATATGTTTGGGAGGTGAAATAATTAAAAGATTATAAAAAAATTTTGTGAGATCTAAAAAGATAATTCCCTTCCAAATTGGCATAAAATGAGAGAAGACCCAAAAAAATTTGAGGATATGTCGTTTAATTTTATTAAAAATACATATCTCTTCTCATTAATAATGGAAATTATTATAAACGTTGTGATAAAAAACTAATAAAGGAAACTATTAATCTGATTATTATCGTTTTAATGTGATTGGTAATTGTCGTAGAAATATCAAAATTTCACGATATGTTGGGAGGTGAAATAATAAAAAGATTATAATTGTTTTTGTGAGGTCTAAAAAGATCATTCCCTTCCAAGTTGGTATAAAATGAGAGAACACCTAAAAAAATTTCAGGATATCTCATTTAATTTTATTAAAAAATGCATGTCTCCTCTCAATAATAATGGAAATTATTATAAACGTTGTGATAAAAAAACTAATAAAGGAAACTATTAATGTGATTGTTATCGTTTTAATGTGATTGGTAATTGACGTAGAAATATCAAAATTTCACGATATGTTTGGGAGGTGAAATAATAAAAAAGATTATAATTTTTTTTTGTGAGATCTAAAAGGATTATTCCCTTCCAAATTGGCATAAAAGGAGAGAAGACCTAAACAAATTTCAGGATATCTCGTTTAATTTTATTAAAAATACATATCTCCTCTCATTAACAATGGAAATTATTATAAACGTTGTGATAAAAAAACTAATAAAGGAAACTATTAATGTGATTGTTATCTTTTTAATGTGACTGGTAATTGTCGTAGAAATATCAAAATTTCACGATATGTTTGGGAGGTGAAATAATAAAAAGATTATATTTTTTTTTGTGAGATCTAAAAAGATCATTCCCTTCTAAATTGGCATAAAATGAGAGAAGACCTAAAAAAATTTCAAGATATCTCGTTTAATTTTGTTAAAAATACATATCTCTTCTCATTAATAATGGAAATTATTGTAAACGTTGTGATAAAAAATTAATAAAGGAAACTATTAATGTGATTGGTAATTGATGTAGAAATATCAAAATTTCACGATATGTTTGGGAGGTGAAATAATAAAAAGATTATAATTTTTTTTTATGAGATCCAAAAAGATAATTCCCTTCCAATTTGCCATAAAATGAGAGAAGACCTAAAAAAATTTCAGGATATCTCGTTTAATTTTATTAAAAAATGCATGTCTCCTCTCATTAATAATGGAAATTATTATAAACATTGTGATAAAAAAACTAATAAAGAAAACTATTAATGTGATTGTTATCGTTTTAATCTGATTGGTAATTGACGTAGAAATATCAAAATTTTACGATATGTTTGGGAGGTGAAATAATAAAAAGGTTATAATTTTTTTTGTGAGATCTAAAAAGATCATTCCCTTCCAAATTGGTATAAAATGAGAGAAGGCCCAAAAATATTTCAGGATATCTCATTTAATTTTGTTAAAAATACATATCTCCTCTCATTAATAATGGAAATTATTATAAACGTTGTGATAAAAAACTAATAAAGGAAACTATTAATGTAATTGTTATTGTTTTAATGTGATTGGTAATTGTCGTAGAAATATCAAAATTTCAAGATATGTTTGGGAGGTGAAATAATTAAAAGATTATAAAAAAATTTTGTGAGATCTAAAAAGATAATTCCCTTCCAAATTGGCATAAAATGAGAGAAGACCCAAAAAAATTTGAGGATATGTCGTTTAATTTTATTAAAAATACATATCTCTTCTCATTAATAATGGAAATTATTATAAACTTTGTGATAAAAAACTAATAAAGGAAACTATTAATCTGATTATTATCGTTTTAATGTGATTGGTAATTGTCGTAGAAATATCAAAATTTCACGATATGTTGGGAGGTGAAATAATAAAAAGATTATAATTGTTTTTGTGAGGTCTAAAAAGATCATTCCCTTCCAAATTGGTATAAAATGAGAGAAGACCTAAAAAAATTTCAGGATATCTCATTTAATTTTATTAAAAAATGCATGTCTCCTCTCAATAATAATGGAAATTATTATAAACGTTGTGATAAAAAAACTAATAAAGGAAACTATTAATGTGATTGTTATCTTTTTAATGTGACTGGTAATTGTCGTAGAAATATCAAAATTTCACGATATGTTTGGGAGGTGAAATAATAAAAAGATTATATTTTTTTTTGTGAGATCTAAAAAGATCATTCCCTTCTAAATTGGCATAAAATGAGAGAAGACCTAAAAAAATTTCAAGATATCTCGTTTAATTTTGTTAAAAATACATATCTCTTCTCATTAATAATGGAAATTATTGTAAACGTTGTGATAAAAAATTAATAAAGGAAACTATTAATGTGATTGGTAATTGATGTAGAAATATCAAAATTTCACGATATGTTTGGGAGGTGAAATAATAAAAAGATTATAATTTTTTTTTATGAGATCCAAAAAGATAATTCCCTTCCAATTTGCCATAAAATGAGAGAAGACCTAAAAAAATTTCAGGATATCTCGTTTAATTTTATTAAAAAATGCATGTCTCCTCTCATTAATAATGGAAATTATTATAAACATTGTGATAAAAAAACTAATAAAGAAAACTATTAATGTGATTGTTATCGTTTTAATCTGATTGGTAATTGACGTAGAAATATCAAAATTTTACGATATGTTTGGGAGGTGAAATAATAAAAAGGTTATAATTTTTTTTGTGAGATCTAAAAAGATCATTCCCTTCCAAATTGGTATAAAATGAGAGAAGGCCCAAAAATATTTCAGGATATCTCATTTAATTTTGTTAAAAATACATATCTCCTCTCATTAATAATGGAAATTATTATAAACGTTGTGATAAAAAACTAATAAAGGAAACTATTAATGTAATTGTTATTGTTTTAATGTGATTGGTAATTGTCGTAGAAATATCAAAATTTCAAGATATGTTTGGGAGGTGAAATAATTAAAAGATTATAAAAAAATTTTGTGAGATCTAAAAAGATAATTCCCTTCCAAATTGGCATAAAATGAGAGAAGACCCAAAAAAATTTGAGGATATGTCGTTTAATTTTATTAAAAATACATATCTCTTCTCATTAATAATGGAAATTATTATAAACGTTGTGATAAAAAACTAATAAAGGAAACTATTAATCTGATTATTATCGTTTTAATGTGATTGGTAATTGTCGTAGAAATATCAAAATTTCACGATATGTTGGGAGGTGAAATAATAAAAAGATTATAATTGTTTTTGTGAGGTCTAAAAAGATCATTCCCTTCCAAATTGGTATAAAATGAGAGAAGACCTAAAAAAATTTCAGGATATCTCATTTAATTTTATTAAAAAATGCATGTCTCCTCTCAATAATAATGGAAATTATTATAAACGTTGTGATAAAAAAACTAATAAAGGAAACTATTAATGTGATTGTTATCGTTTTAATGTGATTGGTAATTGACGTAGAAATATCAAAATTTCACGATATGTTTGGGAGGTGAAATAATAAAAAAGATTATAATTTTTTTTTGTGAGATCTAAAAGGATTATTCCCTTCCAAATTGGCATAAAAGGAGAGAAGACCTAAACAAATTTCAGGATATCTCGTTTAATTTTATTAAAAATACATATCTCCTCTCATTAACAATGGAAATTATTATAAACGTTGTGATAAAAAAACTAATAAAGGAAACTATTAATGTGATTGTTATCTTTTTAATGTGACTGGTAATTGTCGTAGAAATATCAAAATTTCACGATATGTTTGGGAGGTGAAATAATAAAAAGATTATATTTTTTTTTGTGAGATCTAAAAAGATCATTCCCTTCTAAATTGGCATAAAATGAGAGAAGACCTAAAAAAATTTCAAGATATCTCGTTTAATTTTGTTAAAAATACATATCTCTTCTCATTAATAATGGAAATTATTGTAAACGTTGTGATAAAAAATTAATAAAGGAAACTATTAATGTGATTGGTAATTGATGTAGAAATATCAAAATTTCACGATATGTTTGGGAGGTGAAATAATAAAAAGATTATAATTTTTTTTTATGAGATCCAAAAAGATAATTCCCTTCCAATTTGCCATAAAATGAGAGAAGACCTAAAAAAATTTCAGGATATCTCGTTTAATTTTATTAAAAAATGCATGTCTCCTCTCATTAATAATGGAAATTATTATAAACATTGTGATAAAAAAACTAATAAAGAAAACTATTAATATGATTGTTATCGTTTTAATCTGATTGGTAATTGACGTAGAAATATCAAAATTTTACGATATGTTTGGGAGGTGAAATAATAAAAAGGTTATAATTTTTTTTGTGAGATCTAAAAAGATCATTCCCTTCCAAATTGGTATAAAATGAGAGAAGGCCCAAAAATATTTCAGGATATCTCATTTAATTTTGTTAAAAATACATATCTCCTCTCATTAATAATGGAAATTATTATAAACGTTGTGATAAAAAACTAATAAAGGAAACTATTAATGTAATTGTTATTGTTTTAATGTGATTGGTAATTGTCGTAGAAATATCAAAATTTCAAGATATGTTTGGGAGGTGAAATAATTAAAAGATTATAAAAAAATTTTGTGAGATCTAAAAAGATAATTCCCTTCCAAATTGGCATAAAATGAGAGAAGACCCAAAAAAATTTGAGGATATGTCGTTTAATTTTATTAAAAATACATATCTCTTCTCATTAATAATGGAAATTATTATAAACGTTGTGATAAAAAACTAATAAAGGAAACTATTAATCTGATTATTATCGTTTTAATGTGATTGGTAATTGTCGTAGAAATATCAAAATTTCACGATATGTTGGGAGGTGAAATAATAAAAAGATTATAATTGTTTTTGTGAGGTCTAAAAAGATCATTCCCTTCCAAATTGGTATAAAATGAGAGAAGACCTAAAAAAATTTCAGGATATCTCATTTAATTTTATTAAAAAATGCATGTCTCCTCTCAATAATAATGGAAATTATTATAAACGTTGTGATAAAAAAACTAATAAAGGAAACTATTAATGTGATTGTTATCGTTTTAATGTGATTGGTAATTGACGTAGAAATATCAAAATTTCACGATATGTTTGGGAGGTGAAATAATAAAAAAGATTATAATTTTTTTTTGTGAGATCTAAAAGGATTATTCCCTTCCAAATTGGCATAAAAGGAGAGAAGACCTAAACAAATTTCAGGATATCTCGTTTAATTTTATTAAAAATACATATCTCCTCTCATTAACAATGGAAATTATTATAAACGTTGTGATAAAAAAACTAATAAAGGAAACTATTAATGTGATTGTTATCTTTTTAATGTGACTGGTAATTGTCGTAGAAATATCAAAATTTCACGATATGTTTGGGAGGTGAAATAATAAAAAGATTATATTTTTTTTTGTGAGATCTAAAAAGATCATTCCCTTCTAAATTGGCATAAAATGAGAGAAGACCTAAAAAAATTTCAAGATATCTCGTTTAATTTTGTTAAAAATACATATCTCTTCTCATTAATAATGGAAATTATTGTAAACGTTGTGATAAAAAATTAATAAAGGAAACTATTAATGTGATTGGTAATTGATGTAGAAATATCAAAATTTCACGATATGTTTGGGAGGTGAAATATAAAAAGATTATAATTTTTTTTTATGAGATCCAAAAAGATAATTCCCTTCCAATTTGCCATAAAATGAGAGAAGACCTAAAAAAATTTCAGGATATCTCGTTTAATTTTATTAAAAAATGCATGTCTCCTCTCATTAATAATGGAAATTATTATAAAAATTGTGATAAAAAACTAATAAAGAAAACTATTAATGTGATTGTTATCTTTTTAATGTGATTGGTAATTGACGTAGAAATATCAACATTTTACGATATGTTTGGGAGGTGAAATAATAAAAAGATTATAATTTTTTTTGTGAGATCTAAAAGGATCATTCCCTTCCAAATTGGCATAAAAGGAGAGAAGATCTAAACAAATTTCAGGATATCTCGTTTAATTTTGTTAAAAATACATATCTCCTCTCATTAACAATGGAAATTATTATATATTATAAACGTTGTGATAAAAAACTAATAAAGGAAATTATTAATGTGATTCTTATCTTTTTAATGTGATTGGTAATTGTCGTAGAAATATCAAAATTTCATGTTATGTTTGGGAGGTGAAATAATAAAAAGATTATATTTTTTTTGTGAGATCTAAAAAGATCATTCCCTTCTAAATTGGCATAAAATGAGAGAAGACCTAAAAAAATTTCAGGATATCTCGTTTAATTTTGTTAAAAATACATATCTCTTCTCATTAATAATGGAAATTAATTATTATAAACGTTGTGATAAAAAATTAATAAAGGCAACTATTAATGTGATTGGTAATTGATGTAGAAATATCAAAATTTCACGATATGTTTGGGAGGTGAAATAATAAAAAGATTATAATTTTTTTTTGTGAGATCCAAAAAGATAATTCCCTTCCAATTTGCCATAAAATGAGAGAAGACCTAAAAAAATTTCAGGATATCTCATTTAATTTTATTAAAAAATGCATGTCTCCTCTCATTAATAATGGAAATTATTATAAACATTGTGATAAAAAACTAATAAAGAAAACTATTAATGTGATTGTTATCTTTTTAATGTGATTGGTAATTGACGTAGAAATATCAAAATTTTACGATATGTTTGGGAGGTGAAATAATAAAAAGATTATAATTTTTTTTGTGAGATCTAAAAGGATCATTCCCTTCCAAATTGGCATAAAAGGAGAGAAGGCCTAAACAAATTTCAGGATATCTCGTTTAATTTTATTAAAAATACATATCTCCTCTCATTAACAATGGAAATTATTATAAACATTGTGATAAAAAACTAATAAAGGAAACTATTAATGTGATTGTTATCTTTTTAAAGTGATTGGTAATTGTCGTAGAAATATCAAAATTTCACGATATGTTTGGGAGGTGAAATAATAAAAATATTATATTTTTTTTTTGTGAGATCTAAAAAGATCATTCCCTTCTAAATTGGCATAAAATGAGAGAAGACCTAAAAAAATTTCAGGATATCTCGTTTAATTTTTTTAAAAATACATATCTCTTCTCATTAATAATGGAAATTATTATAAATGTTGTGATAAAAAATTAACAAAGTAAACTATTAATGTGATTGGTAATTGATGTAGAAATATCAAAATTTCACGATATGTTTGGGAGGTGAAATAATAAAAAGATTATAATTTTTTTTGTGAGATCCAAAAAGATAATTCCCTTCCGATTTGCCATAAAATGAGAGAAGACCTAAAAAAATTTTAGGATATCTCGTTTAATTTTATTAAAAAATGCATGTCTCCTCTCATTAATAATGGAAATTATTATAAACATTGTGATAAAAAATTAATAAAGAAAACTATTAATGTGATTGTTATCGTTTTAATGTGATTGGTAATTGACGTAGAAATATCAAAATTTTACGATATGTTTGGGAGGTGAAATAATAAAAAGATTATAATTTTTTTTGTGAGATCTAAAAAGATCATTCCCTTCCAAATTGGTATAAAATGAGAGAAGGCCTAAAAATATTTCAGGATATCTCGTTTAATTTTATTAAAAATACATATCTCCTCTCATTAATAATGGAAATTATTATAAACGTTGTGATAAAAAACTAATAAAGGAAACTATTAATGTGATTGTTATCGTTTTAATGTGATTGGTGTAACACCCTAGAGGATATTACCTTTTTCTCCTTATATTGCTAAATTAATAGAAATTAGAATATAAGAATATCAGAGTTAACTATGCGGAAATTAAAACTTAAACTTATATTACATGAAATAAATCTAGTACAAAGCTCTTGGCACTTATGTGCCGTACAAGACATAAGCAAAATACATAAAACATAAACTAAATTCCCATCCATTGGGAATTATACAAAAACTATACTAACAACATCTTCCTCCGGGAAAGCAGCTCCATGCTCCAAGCTCTTCCCACAAGGTGTCCACCTGCTAACCTGTAAAAACATGGAAACTAAACGGGATGAGACATAATGTCTCAGTGAGTGTTCCAAGGACTCTAGGCTGACTCTCTATTCTAGAGATCCTTTTCTTAACTCTCATGGCTTCTCTTTTCTTTTATAGATGCTCACACTCACAACTATAACCTCATCACCTCTACGTCACTATTTCTTAGGATCATACCTTGACCCTTGCTGAGGCACATAGAGTTGGCCTTCTATGCCAAATCTATGGCCACTAGTGCACTAAGGCACCTAAACATCTTTCTGTTACTCTTGACCCCCCCACTAGGGTCTCACTTTGATATAGCATCGGATGGGAACGTGCATAATCTTTCCTTCCTTTGACCTGCCCAACTTGGGCTTACATCACCTCTCTCTGTGAGGCATAACATCTTGCATACCTCTCTCGGTAGCTTACATTAACTTTCTATGGGTATAAACCCTCTCTTACCTCAAAGGTAGTATACAATTACACACGTCCTCATCTAATGTCTAGGCTTATCTTACGTCACTCACCTACAACTAGGCTTATGACTCCTCTCATGTTCTAACATAGAACATACATACATCAAGGAAAACAATATATCCTAGTTTGTTTCTACAACTGTGTGGTTTGCATTATCTCTTTATTTAAATTTCACTTTCACCGCCTATTTTCTTAATTTGGCTGAGCTCTCGCCAAACAAGAGGCGTCCCTCTTGAAACAACCTTTAATTAATCCCCACCGGTCCAAGTGGGTTGACTACATCTCCGTTACAAGGAGGAGTCTCCTCTCTAACTTGTTCTTCTCTATGAAGAACCCCTTCTCCCTATGAAGAAGGTTGTTTTCCCCATGGGTGTCAGGGTGACGGTCCCCATCTCCCACCCCTGGGGGCCTCTTAGCCTTAAAACATAACTTATTCCCTTTATTGGGATCATAACTTTCCTTTAAAAACTCTTTCATAAAACCTTTTCATAAATAATCCTTTTCATAACCATTCTGAAACTCATCACTCCTTGGTGACATATAGGATCCTTAGCCCTTTGCACACCGTTGTACGCCGAGCGTGCGGCTCTCGGACGTGACTGGTACCGGGGAAGGTTCCACCTTATGTCACTGAGGCGATATCTTTTTCTAAAAACCTTTCTTGAAACTATAAACCTTGCTTAAAAGCTTTTTCTGAAACTTAGGGGAAACTCCCCACCTTTTTACTAAGAGGCTTAGGTATAGTCTTAAGTGTTTTATGTATCTTTTATTAAATAGGGTTTATCGTAACATACAATCACAAGCATATGCAACAACCACATGATTGCAATAAGGGTGCAAGCATAACATCACAAATACAACTACCATACAATAATCTAAACACCTCAAAACAACATAATTTCTTTAATATAACATCACTATATTTTCATAAGAAAACATAAGTCTAAGTGACTCATGTAGAGAAAAAGATAAACATATCATCATTTGCAATAAACATTTAAAATCATTTAAATACTCAAAAAGGGAAATATTTTAAGAGAATTAAAACAAATATCAAATTCTAGCCCAGCCGGCCACAATCGCGGCCCAGCCGGAGATCCCTTAAATTTGTTTATTGTTCCTCTGTCACGTTTCAGCCCAGCTGCACCAAGTTTCGGCTGGGCTGAAACTCCACTGGAGCTAATTTCTCCTCTGCCCAATTTCAGCCCAGCTGCACCATGTTTCGGCTGGGCCGAAACTCCCCTGAAGCTCATTTTCTCCCTTCTAACGCATTCCGGCCCAGCTGAACCAAATTCCGGCTGGGCCGGGACGAACCTGGGTTTACGAAAATGCAAGTTCTATGGCTATCAATGGAATACCCAATCATCCCAACCTTATAAAATCAAATCTTAAACACTTCTATTACATTTCTAACCGATTGATTTACTCAAAAACATCCTTAAACATGCATAATCATCAAAATCCCAATTCTCCAAACCTAAGGATTCAAAAGGGGAAAAAGGGATAATCAAGAGAACAAGAACCATGGAAGAATGGAGAAGACAAGGGGAGGAATCACTCACCTTCCGGGACACGTAAAGATGAGTTCCCGGCACTGGGTCTTTAGATCTCTGCTCCATCTCCTCCTTCCTCTTCTTCCTCTTCTTCTCCTCCTTCTCTCTAACTTTCTTTCTCTCTTTCACTTTCTCTCTCTAACTCTCCCTCTTCTCTTCTATTTAAAGCCAAGGTGCATGTGTGTGGCTTAGTGGGCCTTGGTCCATCTTGGGTCTTGGCTCCCCATCAGGGTCCTATTATCTTATTTTAAGGTAACTATTATTAATAATGCTTAAGGGTATCCTTAAACCATTAAATACAAAACTATTCCATAAAAAAATATCTCTTTATTATTTATTTCTAAGGTCCGTAAATTAGGGATGTTACATTTCTCCCCACCTTAAAAAGATTTTCGTCCTCGAAAATCGAAACTCCACTATATCCTTATATCGCCATACATCTTTACTTTCAAGGTCCTAAGGAATCTTATTCTTTGGGCTTTTCTAACTAAAACCATTGTTAAATTAACCATCCATTTTTAATTCTAATCTTTCCTAGAATCTCACATTCCTAGGATCACTATAGGTTCCTTATGATCTAACACCACACTAGTTTGGGTTCTATCTTAAGAAAAACCTACTACCTTCTCTTAGGCATAAGGCTTTCTATGTTTAATCCTCTTATAACACTTCTAGACAACTATTTTTTTTCCACTGATCCATTCTAGGTTTCTACTACTAAAAAAATTAATAGATTCTCTCTTAACTTTACTTAGGAAAAACTTACTCCTAAGGTCCATCTGAGGTGATATCTAAACTCAGAGTTCTACTCTCCTATGATTGCAATCACTATATTTCTCTAACCCAAAGAGTAGGCTTCTTTCAAACTACTTGTCCAGTGACAATTCTCCGTTCTCATATTCTTATCCTATGTCTTTTGTCCTTATCTCAACTCTTAGGTGGTCTATCTCTCAATAACTCAAGAAAATCCTATTCTTGAAGTCTCCCAAAAGTTCTTTCACTATTTTACTTCCTCCACCATATTCAATTTCATCTTATTAAAGGTTTTTAGAACTAGTTTCAACCTTAAAAGGATCTCTAACTCTTTCTTAACTCCTTTTTGAAAAAAACTACCTCTTTTTCACTAAAGTGGTTCTATGTTCTTTTACTCTCAATCTTAGGCTATAACTAGGTTGGTAACTATTGGGTAAATATTTACCATAACCAATCTATTCCTTCACCAATCATACCCCTTAGGTTCTCATTTTAGCTAAAAAAAGTTTCTATCTTATTCTAATCCTCTTGGTTTTTCAATCTAACCTGAACTATGGTTTTCTAGCTTAACCTTAACTATGGAGGGTTTAGGTAACTTCCTCTTAACTCCACTTTGGTTAATTCTACTCTTAAGGTGTCTAAGGACTCCTCACATTCTTAGACTAAAGCTAACCATAAAGGTAGGTTTGTTTTATCTACTGGGTATCCATCACAATCTCCTTCCTTTATTCTAGGTTTAACCCTTGAACATAACTCTTGGTTAACATGGTTCTCTTAGCTTAGGTGTCTATCTATGAGATAGGTGTTACTAGGAAATTTCTACTATTATGGGTTTTTGCTCTATGTGACTTCCTAAGGCTCATCTCTTCTAAGCGGCTCTACCTTTTCCCATTCCAAACACTACTTAGGTTGGATATTCTATCTGTATTTCTACTATCCTTGTCTTAAGGTATTGGTAGGGATTTCTAATATGTAGGGCTCGCTATTATCTTATGAGGTTTGGCTATTTGAATCTAGGTTGCTACTTATCTGCCTTAGGTCACTATATTCTACTTCCTATTCCAAAGGTAAAAGTGTAGCTAACTCTATGTCCTCTCCCTGACAAGCTCACCTGAAACTCAGAAAACTCACCAGACAAACAGAACAACAACTATCTATCACATCTTAAACTTAACTTGGTTAGTCTTGGAACAAGCCACACCAAGTGTCACATCATTCCCATTTAAGGGCTATAACATCAAGCACAAAAACGTACATTGCAAAACATAGAGAAACATGCTACAGAATTAAGGAAAACAAGAAGCACTTCGTTCCTAGGATGTTCAAACAACCAAAGAAAACATACCACTTCAAAACATAAGGCAAACATAGGTTGGTTAGGGAAACACATACCTAAGGTAGGTCCATCATCTTGGTTTGTCCTCCTAACACATAGGGTAGAAGGCCAAACTGTGGTTAAAGGTGTTGGCTCCTCTGGCTCTTTCCTTTTCCTATTGGGGCACTCCTTCATGTAGTGTCCCGGCATCTGACACTTGTAGCACACACTATGTCCCATCAAACAAACTCCCCTATGGCCTTTACCACATTTGGGACATCCCTCTGCTCTTGGATTTCTCGAAGGTTGCGCTCCCTTACCTTTAAACTTATTTTTCTTTGGTCTCTCAGGTTGGTTGGGTCCTGAACCTTCTCTTTCATCAGAAGTACGCTTTTGCTGCATACTCTGAACTTCCTCTTGTGGTCTCTTACTACCCATGATGTACTTTTCCAAAAATATTGCCTTGAAGTTCTCCCACTCCAAGGGTATTCCGGAAAAAGCCATCTTATCCTTTACACTTCTCCACCAAAACTCAGCCTCATCCTCTAACATGAAAGAGGCATAAGCCACCCTCTGCTCAGATGAGCAAGGTACTCCCTCAAGGATTCTCTCTATCTTCCTCAACCATAATCTCGCCTCTGCGGGACTATAGCCCCTAAAGGATGGTGGTCTCCTACTTTGGAATTCCACAAATCCTGAACTTTGGTTTCCTACAGTTGGCCCACTAAGGGTACTCTCGGCTCTCCCAAAGGTTTCCCATCTAAGGTTTGCTTGGTTTGGTGGAATAGGTCCTAAGGGATTCAAGAACGGTTGTCCTAGGCCTCGGTTTCTACCTGCCATAATTCCTACCTGCAATGCACAGAGTATTGAGGTGATCAGTCTCAATATCCCTTGTCAAAGCAAATCAGGACATATAGCATGGCAGACAACCAACACACTCAAACAAATATGACTATACTATCATAACATACCATCTAATCTAACGATACTAACCACAGTCCGATTTGAATCGAACCGCTCTGATACCAAAATGTAACACCCTAGAGGATATTACCTTTTTCTCCTTATATTGCTAAATTAATAGAAATTAGAATATAAGAATATCAGAGTTAACTATGCGGAAATTAAAACTTAAACTTATATTACATGAAATAAATCTAGTACAAAGCTCTTGGCACTTATGTGCCGTACAAGACATAAGCAAAATACATAAAACATAAACTAAATTCCCATCCATTGGGAATTATACAAAAACTATACTAACAACATCTTCCTCCGGGAAAGCAGCTCCATGCTCCAAGCTCTTCCCACAAGGTGTCCACCTGCTAACCTGTAAAAACATGGAAACTAAACGGGATGAGACATAATGTCTCAGTGAGTGTTCCAAGGACTCTAGGCTGACTCTCTATTCTAGAGATCCTTTTCTTAACTCTCATGGCTTCTCTTTTCTTTTATAGATGCTCACACTCACAACTATAACCTCATCACCTCTACGTCACTATTTCTTAGGATCATACCTTGACCCTTGCTGAGGCACATAGAGTTGGCCTTCTATGCCAAATCTATGGCCACTAGTGCACTAAGGCACCTAAACATCTTTATGTTACTCTTGACCCCCCCACTAGGGTCTCACTTTGATATAGCATCGGATGGGAACGTGCATAATCTTTCCTTCCTTTGACCTGCCCAACTTGGGCTTACATCACCTCTCTCTGTGAGGCATAACATCTTGCATACCTCTCTCGGTAGCTTACATTAACTTTCTATGGGTATAAACCCTCTCTTACCTCAAAGGTAGTATACAATTACACACGTCCTCATCTAATGTCTAGGCTTATCTTACGTCACTCACCTACAACTAGGCTTATGACTCCTCTCATGTTCTAACATAGAACATACATACATCAAGGAAAACAATATATCCTAGTTTGTTTCTACAACTGTGTGGTTTGCATTATCTCTTTATTTAAATTTCACTTTCACCGCCTATTTTCTTAATTTGGCTGAGCTCTCGCCAAACAAGAGGCGTCCCTCTTGAAACAACCTTTAATTAATCCCCACCGGTCCAAGTGGGTTGACTACATCTCCGTTACAAGGAGGAGTCTCCTCTCTAACTTGTTCTTCTCTATGAAGAACCCCTTCTCCCTATGAAGAAGGTTGTTTTCCCCATGGGTGTCAGGGTGACGGTCCCCATCTCCCACCCCTGGGGGCCTCTTAGCCTTAAAACATAACTTATTCCCTTTATTGGGATCATAACTTTCCTTTAAAAACTCTTTCATAAAACCTTTTCATAAATAATCCTTTTCATAACCATTCTGAAACTCATCACTCCTTGGTGACATATAGGATCCTTAGCCCTTTGCACACCGTTGTACGCCGAGCGTGCGGCTCTCGGACGTGACTGGTACCGGGGAAGGTTCCACCTTATGTCACTGAGGCGATATCTTTTTCTAAAAACCTTTCTTGAAACTATAAACCTTGCTTAAAAGCTTTTTCTGAAACTTAGGGGAAACTCCCCACCTTTTTACTAAGAGGCTTAGGTATAGTCTTAAGTGTTTTATGTATCTTTTATTAAATAGGGTTTATCGTAACATACAATCACAAGCATATGCAACAACCACATGATTGCAATAAGGGTGCAAGCATAACATCACAAATACAACTACCATACAATAATCTAAACACCTCAAAACAACATAATTTCTTTAATATAACATCACTATATTTTCATAAGAAAACATAAGTCTAAGTGACTCATGTAGAGAAAAAGATAAACATATCATCATTTGCAATAAACATTTAAAATCATTTAAATACTCAAAAAGGGAAATATTTTAAGAGAATTAAAACAAATATCAAATTCTAGCCCAGCCGGCCACAATCGCGGCCCAGCCGGAGATCCCTTAAATTTGTTTATTGTTCCTCTGTCACGTTTCAGCCCAGCTGCACCAAGTTTCG
This sequence comes from Pueraria montana var. lobata, assembly GCA_026413185.1. NCBI lineage: Eukaryota > Viridiplantae > Streptophyta > Magnoliopsida > Fabales > Fabaceae > Pueraria > Pueraria montana. The sequence continues at coordinate 1,771,697 of JAOZWA010000174.1, forward strand.
GCTGGGCTGAAACTCCACTGGAGCTAATTTCTCCTCTGCCCAATTTCAGCCCAGCTGCACCATGTTTCGGCTGGGCCGAAACTCCCCTGAAGCTCATTTTCTCCCTTCTAACGCATTCCGGCCCAGCTGAACCAAATTCCGGCTGGGCCGGGACGAACCTGGGTTTACGAAAATGCAAGTTCTATGGCTATCAATGGAATACCCAATCATCCCAACCTTATAAAATCAAATCTTAAACACTTCTATTACATTTCTAACCGATTGATTTACTCAAAAACATCCTTAAACATGCATAATCATCAAAATCCCAATTCTCCAAACCTAAGGATTCAAAAGGGGAAAAAGGGATAATCAAGAGAACAAGAACCATGGAAGAATGGAGAAGACAAGGGGAGGAATCACTCACCTTCCGGGACACGTAAAGATGAGTTCCCGGCACTGGGTCTTTAGATCTCTGCTCCATCTCCTCCTTCCTCTTCTTCCTCTTCTTCTCCTCCTTCTCTCTAACTTTCTTTCTCTCTTTCACTTTCTCTCTCTAACTCTCCCTCTTCTCTTCTATTTAAAGCCAAGGTGCATGTGTGTGGCTTAGTGGGCCTTGGTCCATCTTGGGTCTTGGCTCCCCATCAGGGTCCTATTATCTTATTTTAAGGTAACTATTATTAATAATGCTTAAGGGTATCCTTAAACCATTAAATACAAAACTATTCCATAAAAAAATATCTCTTTATTATTTATTTCTAAGGTCCGTAAATTAGGGATGTTACAATTGGTAATTGTCGTAGAAATATCAAAATTTCACGATATGTTTGGGAGGTGAAATAATTAAAAGATTATAAATTTTTTTGTGAGATCTAATAAGATAATTCCCTTCCAAATTGGCATAAAATGAGAGAAGACCTAAAAAAATTTGAGGATATCTCGTTTAATTTTATTAAAAATACATATCTCCTCTCATTAATAATGGAAATTATTATAAACGTTGTGATAAAAAACTAATAAAGGAAACTATTAATGTGATTGTTATCGTTTTAATGTGATTGGTAATTGTCGTAGAAATATTAAAATTTAACGATATGTTTGGGAGGTGAAATAATAAAAAATTATAATTGTTTTGGTGAGGTCTAAAAAGATCATTCCCTTCCAAATTGGCATAAAATGAGAGAAGATGTAACATATTTATTTTATTTTACTGTTTGTAAATATTTTCCATAAATATTATGAGAAATTATGTACTGTAATTAAAGAAAACTTTCTGTACATATTTTCATTATAAAATTAATATAGTTCTATTCAAAAAAAATTTCCGAATCTTTTGATATCCTTGTTTTTGTTTGAATTGCTTGTTGACTGGACAGTTGTGTCAGGCAGCTGTCTAGGATAAATTTTTCCAGTGTAACATTTTAGAGTAAACTGTAATATAATAAATAGATAATTGAATGTAGATTTAAAATATATACTGTAACCCCCTTTTTTTTATAAAACATAATTTAACTATTTAATTCATTTTATATATTTATTTCAAAGTTCTGATACGATCTCTTACAATCCAAAATATGTTCTGTAATTTACATCATTAAAATTTATATAAACACTGCTACAAAATAATTCTAACTACTACAAATTATTGTCTACCCAAAATAGTCCCATCCTATATGCTCTGGAATTTCTGCATCTTCATCATATAACTATATCTTCAAGCACCTGCAATTCACACTCCCCTAGAATCTGGGGACAACATTACAGGATCAGGCATTTAATTTCTCATAGAATTAAAACAATTTCAAACAAATACATATCATAACAAATTAATTAGTTACACACATAATTAAATGCAGTATGATTTATGCAATGCAGTTTTTGACTCAAATTCGTTTTGACCCTGCTCCATGGAGACTTCCCCTTTGAGTGTTTAGTAAGAAACTGGCCTACCATTACGATCTGTAATTCAGCTATCAGCCCCTACTAAACGCGAATAAACTAAACAGAATTAGGAGGTCAGGATACCCGGAAGGCCACCACGGCAGCATCTCTGTCCAGATTACAGCCACATGTGGAATTGCCAATATCCCTCACCCCACAGACTATATAATCACAGACTATACAGTCCTGTCTAACTTATTCTGCTCACCCCAAAGATTCAATTCTCAAATCATATTCATTTCACATGACTACCGCAGTCTCGGTTAGTCAACAAAATCATTTCTCATAGATCAACTCAATTCTCATGACTACCGCAGTCTCGGTTAGTCAACATAATTCTTTCTCAATCATTTTCATTTCACATGACTACCGCAGTCCCGGTTAGTCAACATAATTCTTTCTCAATCATTTTCTTTTCTTTTCTTTTCTTTCTTTTCATGGCTACCGAAATCCCGGTTAGCCAACATCAATTATTTTTCACTTGAATCTTTATAAATCCCCCAAAAAGACTCATGCAACGAATTATGTTCATGATCACAATTAAATAAATAATTTGTACACATTAATATACAAGAATACAAAAATTAAGCAATTTACCTTATAACATTAGTATTTTAATAATTTCCGAAAATGCCCTCAATCTTTTTCCAAAATACCCAATGTGTCCCTACATGTAAAATGACCATTTTGCCCTTGGTTTTATAAAAATTTCCACATAATATCCCTTGCATTTTAGGGCTGGCCGAATGGTCTACAAGCCATTCTCAACAATTCTTCCAAAGCTACAAACTCCAATTCCAACCAAAATTCAATCAAATCACAATTTCAATCAAAATTCAACAAACCAAATTTCAACCATTACAACACCTTAAAAATTCAATCAAACATCATTCCAATCCATGAATTGCAATCACAAGCATCAAAAACACAAAACCCCTAAATCAATTTCAAGTTTTCATGATTCTAGTTCAAATTTTTAATCTAAGCCTACAACATGTTTTCTTCTAATTCCAAGGGTTCTAATTGAAATTAAATGCCTAGATCCTTACCTTAAACTCTTTAATTGAAGAAAAAGCCTTGAATTCCTTTCTCCCTCACTCCTTGGTCTTGTAGGAATTTTTGAGATTTTCTCCAATTCTTTCTCTACTAGCCGAATAAGCTTTGTGTTTTGGAAGTTTGGATGGTTTGGTTTCTTAATTTGGGATGAGATGATGAAGTTAAGATGAAATGAAGTCAAGAGCTGCAGCTGCTGGGTAAGGAAGCTCACGGTTCTGTTTTGGAGAGAAAAATAGCTTTTGTGACTTTTTGCCTTTTTTCTTAAGTTATTTGCTTCATTAAACCAAGAATTAACCAAATTGGATGTTTCCTTCACATCCAGCAGCTCCTGCACGTCCAGCAGCCCCTATTGGCCAAGGGAGATCAGTTCTCCAAGCTTCCCCATCCACTTGGACAGCCAAAGGAGTGCAGCAAGTGACTTGCCTTCCAAAAGGTCAAAAGTCAACATTTGTAGGTAATTTAATGGAATTTTCTAGAATAATTTAGGGCTGTTAATTATCTTACAAACTAATTAGAATTTGAAGAAAATAACACCACCATTGGATTCCTCACTATCAAAAACCTTGGGGTAGTGTCTTACTTATCTCTTAATCCAAGCCTAATTAGCTTAATTTAGTGATCTTAGAAAAGCCTAAGTTGTCACTTTTTGATTGGTTAAGGTTCTAAATTAAATTTTTCTTGGTTAAACATTTTTAATAATTATTCTAAGTATATTACAATTATTAGATAATTCTATAGATATCCTATGAATTTTCTCTAAATTTTCTGTCTTAGAATTTTACCGTAATAATTCCTCAAAGTTCTAACTTTCAGAAAATCCTAACAATTCTGAATAAGCATTTTAATTCTTTATCTGTATATATTTTTAATCTATATTCTATTACCTTTCTTTTAAGTTATAAATGAGTTCAAAATTCTATACTTGAAAATTTACCCTGGACAGCTGTCTGACATAGCAGTCCAGTCAACTATCAATTTCAGCAAAAACGAAGACATTTAGAAATTCAGAAAAATCTTCTGAGTAGAACTGTATTAATTTCATTAAGAAAATATGTTCATAGAGTTTTATAAAATACAGTGCATAAGTGTTCATAATGTACATATATAAATGCGTACAAATAGTAAAATGAGGATGTTACAATTCTCCCCTACTAATAAAAATTTCGTCCTCGAAATTTCTAATACAAATATATAACCATACAACTATACAACAAAATAACTATACAAACAAATGAGGATATGTTTCTTTTTTTTTTTTTTTCCTCTAACTCCCATGTAGCATCACCTCTGATATCATCCCAAATAACCTTAACTAGAGAAATTTCTTTACCTCTCAGGTACTTAATCCTTCTGTCCTCAATCTTAATAGGCTTTGTTTCAAATGTTAGGTTTTCCTTTCTCTTCTAATGTACAGGCTCTTAAGAGATCTTCTAATGTCCGAATAGTCCTTTCTGTTTGACCATCAATCTTAGGGTGTTATACTAAACTAAGATAAAATTTTACTTCTTAAAGCGTTCTGAAAATCTTTCCAAAAATTTAAAAACAAAGCTAGGGTCTTTATTAGACTCTATACTAGTAGGTACTCCAGATAATCTAATTATTTCCTTTAAGTATAATTAAGCTAATTTTTCTAAAGAATACCTAATATTTATTGAAAGCAAAATGTACTAATTTAGTTAATCTATCTACAATTACTCAAATGGTATCAAAATTCCTATGTGTTCTAGGTAATCCTACCACAAAATCTATTGATATACTATTCCGTTTCCGTATAGGTATCTCTAAAGGATGTAACAGATCAAAGGGTTTCTGATATTCAATCTTTGCTTTCTAACATGTTAAACATCTAGCCACATATTCTGCTACATCTCTCTTCATCCTAGACCACCAAAACATTCCCTTTAAATCTTTATATATTTTTGTTGTTCTAGGATGAATACTAAGTTTACTTTTGTGCCCTTCCTTCAAAATTAATTCCTTAAATTCTTGATTATTAGGTACACAAATTCTATTTTAAACCTAATAATTATATCCATTCCTAAATTAAATTCTTTTTCCTTACCTGATCCCATTAATCCTTTCTTTTCTGGAATACATTCATCTGCATCTTGTTTCTTCCTAATTTCTTCCAAAAATTCATTAGTGATGGTAATAATTCCAAATGGAATTTTATCCTTTTTCCTAACTGTACATAGATTTAAATCTCTAAATTATTGTATTAATTCTAATTCTTTAATCATCATAGTTGACATATGTACAATTTTCCTACTTAAAGCATCTGCTACTACATTAGCTTTTCCTGAATGATACATTAACTGAAAATCATAATCTTTAATAAACTCCATCCATCTTCTTTGTCTCCTTTCCATTTTTTTTTTCCAAACAAATATTTTAAACTCTTATGATCACTATATACATCAAATATTGATCCATATAAATAATATCTCCAAATCTTCAAAGCAAAAACTATAGTTGCTAACTCCAAATCATGAGTAGGATAATTTCTCTCATGTGATTTCAACCGCCTAGATGCATAAGCTACCACTTTCTTATTTTATATCAACACACATCTTAACCCTAGAGATGAAACATCACAGTATACCTCATAGGATTCATTTAGGTCGGGTAAAACTAAAACTAGTGAGGTAGTCAATTTATGTTTCAATTCTTCGAAAATTTTCTCACAACTCTCACTCCAAATAAAATTCTATTAAGGGTTCAGCTATCTTAGAAAATCCTTCAATCAATCTTCTATAATATCCATCAAATCTTAAGAACTACTAATCTCAGTTACTGTCTTAGGCCTTTCCCATTCTAAAACTGCTTCTACCTTAGAAAAATCTACACTTAGTTCATCTTTAGAAATTAAATGTCCTAAAATTTTCACTTCCTCCACCCAAAATTCACACTTAGACAATTTAGCATATAATTTTCTATCTTTTAAAATTTCTAATTTTATTCTAAGATGATTTTCATGTTCTTCTTTATTTTTAGAATATATTAATATAACATCTATTCTAGATCAAGGATATTTATTCTTTATAGTTACTTTATTTAATTTTCTATAATCTACACATAACCTAGATCCTCCATCTTTCTTTTTAACTAATAATACTGGGCTCACCATATGGACACACTAGGCCTTACAAACTATTTTTCTAATAATTCTTCCAATTGTTTCTTTAACTCGATTAATTTCAATAATGACATTCTATATGGTTGCATAGAAATTGGTCTAGTACCAGGCATCAAATCTATACTAAATTCTATTCTCTTTCAGGACGCAAACCAGAAACATCATCAGGAAAATTTCAGGATATTCATTTACAACTAGCACAGAGTCTATTTCAATTTTATCTCCTTAGTTCCAAGAGATGATAACATGTATTTTTGAATTTCACTTTTAAATAATATTTCCTTAGGTTGGATAGGCTTAAGTCTAGAAACATCAAGTTTAGGAAAAATTAAAGTTTTAGAAACACAATCTATTAGAATACGGTTGGCTGCTAACCAATCCATTCCTAATATCACATCAAGGTCAGTTAAAGGCAAACAAATCAAGTTCACAACAAATGATCTATCTCTGATGGTTATCACATAATGCAAACATATTTTAGAGGTTAGGATTGGGTTAGATGTAGGCACAGAAACAAGCAAGGTATAGGGCATGTTAAACATGATTAACATCCTCAAATTACTCCAATTCACTACTACCAATTTATTTATTTATTTATTTATTTATTTTTTTACTTGGGTTCAATATCCAACATCAAGACACACACCCTTAGGCCTTCCAATCACTTACTCTTTCAACTAAAAATATTCTTAGGACAACTTCTACTAACTTAGTATTTGGGTCCTATTCTACTTTCTTAATCAAGGTTTGACCAACAAGAATTCTCATATATATATACCTACCAACTAAGACCTACAACATGGATCCTTGATAACCTCAATTATACAAGTCTTAAATCATCACTTACACCATGGGAATGTAATTAAACATATTAAACCCGCAGGCTAATTTACTGCACCAGAAAAATGCACTATTTTGGTTCTAATTCATGTCTAAAACACAAAATTTCAAGTCCTAATAGTTAAGATATCAATCCTGTGACAAATTTATACTACGATACACTGTTTCAGCCTTCAAAACACATGAAAACATCCATTAGAACAATATGGCAATAACCATACTTTCAACATCTCATTATATTCCACACATCAAGGTACCTTCAAAACTTTGTTTTCTTTCTTTTATCAAACTAAACTATTATCCTATAAACTCAAATATTTGGACCTCTATTCTCAACCTTGATCTACGAACTCAGGTCTTTAGATCTCCTTTCTCAACTAACTCAAGATTATAAGTCTTAAATTCACAATATAAGTAACATGGAAAATAACCCAACTTGAACAATATTAAAATTTAGCATTAGGAGGGAAAAGTCATCTCGATTGAGTCCTGAGTGTGCACCCTCACAACTCTATCAAGATTTCCTTTCTTCCTTTCTGCCATCCCTTCCTTTCTTAGAATCTCAGCTATACTATTAGTTTCAACTCTAGGATTTATAACTAGCCTTCCTCTTCTCATTTCTACATGTCTTAAAATTTCAGATCTAGTTACTACCCTTTTTCCCATAATATTCTTAACAAACAAAAATTCTAATCAGGGTAACACAGCAAAACACCTAATAGACCCACTACTCGCAAGTCCTAGAGATGCATAACCAGAGCTCTGATACCACTTTTGTAACCCCCTTTTTTTTATAAAACATAATTTAACTATTTAATTCATTTTATATATTTATTTCAAAGTTCTGATACGATCTCTTACAATCCAAAATATGTTCTGTAATTTACATCATTAAAATTTATATAAACACTGCTACAAAATAATTCTAACTACTACAAATTATTGTCTACCCAAAATAGTCCCATCCTATATGCTCTGGAATTTCTGCATCTTCATCATATAACTATATCTTCAAGCACCTGCAATTCACACTCCCCTAGAATCTGGGGACAACATTACAGGATCAGGCATTTAATTTCTCATAGAATTAAAACAATTTCAAACAAATACATATCATAACAAATTAATTAGTTACACACATAATTAAATGCAGTATGATTTATGCAATGCAGTTTTTGACTCAAATTCGTTTTGACCCTGCTCCATGGAGACTTCCCCTTTGAGTGTTTAGTAAGAAACTGGCCTACCATTACGATCTGTAATTCAGCTATCAGCCCCTACTAAACGCGAATAAACTAAACAGAATTAGGAGGTCAGGATACCCGGAAGGCCACCACGGCAGCATCTCTGTCCAGATTACAGCCACATGTGGAATTGCCAATATCCCTCACCCCACAGACTATATAATCACAGACTATACAGTCCTGTCTAACTTATTCTGCTCACCCCAAAGATTCAATTCTCAAATCATATTCATTTCACATGACTACCGCAGTCTCGGTTAGTCAACAAAATCATTTCTCATAGATCAACTCAATTCTCATGACTACCGCAGTCTCGGTTAGTCAACATAATTCTTTCTCAATCATTTTCATTTCACATGACTACCGCAGTCCCGGTTAGTCAACATAATTCTTTCTCAATCATTTTCTTTTCTTTTCTTTTCTTTCTTTTCATGGCTACCGAAATCCCGGTTAGCCAACATCAATTATTTTTCACTTGAATCTTTATAAATCCCCCAAAAAGACTCATGCAACGAATTATGTTCATGATCACAATTAAATAAATAATTTGTACACATTAATATACAAGAATACAAAAATTAAGCAATTTACCTTATAACATTAGTATTTTAATAATTTCCGAAAATGCCCTCAATCTTTTTCCAAAATACCCAATGTGTCCCTACATGTAAAATGACCATTTTGCCCTTGGTTTTATAAAAATTTCCACATAATATCCCTTGCATTTTAGGGCTGGCCGAATGGTCTACAAGCCATTCTCAACAATTCTTCCAAAGCTACAAACTCCAATTCCAACCAAAATTCAATCAAATCACAATTTCAATCAAAATTCAACAAACCAAATTTCAACCATTACAACACCTTAAAAATTCAATCAAACATCATTCCAATCCATGAATTGCAATCACAAGCATCAAAAACACAAAACCCCTAAATCAATTTCAAGTTTTCATGATTCTAGTTCAAATTTTTAATCTAAGCCTACAACATGTTTTCTTCTAATTCCAAGGGTTCTAATTGAAATTAAATGCCTAGATCCTTACCTTAAACTCTTTAATTGAAGAAAAAGCCTTGAATTCCTTTCTCCCTCACTCCTTGGTCTTGTAGGAATTTTTGAGGTTTTCTCCAATTCTTTCTCTACTAGCCGAATAAGCTTTGTGTTTTGGAAGTTTGGATGGTTTGGTTTCTTAATTTGGGATGAGATGATGAAGTTAAGATGAAATGAAGTCAAGAGCTGCAGCTGCTGGGTAAGGAAGCTCACGGTTCTGTTTTGGAGAGAAAAATAGCTTTTGTGACTTTTTGCCTTTTTTCTTAAGTTATTTGCTTCATTAAACCAAGAATTAACCAAATTGGATGTTTCCTTCACATCCAGCAGCTCCTGCACGTCCAGCAGCCCCTATTGGCCAAGGGAGATCAGTTCTCCAAGCTTCCCCATCCACTTGGACAGCCAAAGGAGTGCAGCAAGTGACTTGCCTTCCAAAAGGTCAAAAGTCAACATTTGTAGGTAATTTAATGGAATTTTCTAGAATAATTTAGGGCTGTTAATTATCTTACAAACTAATTAGAATTTGAAGAAAATAACACCACCATTGGATTCCTCACTATCAAAAACCTTGGGGTAGTGTCTTACTTATCTCTTAATCCAAGCCTAATTAGCTTAATTTAGTGATCTTAGAAAAGCCTAAGTTGTCACTTTTTGATTGGTTAAGGTTCTAAATTAAATTTTTCTTGGTTAAACATTTTTAATAATTATTCTAAGTATATTACAATTATTAGATAATTCTATAGATATCCTATGAATTTTCTCTAAATTTTCTGTCTTAGAATTTTACCGTAATAATTCCTCAAAGTTCTAACTTTCAGAAAATCCTAACAATTCTGAATAAGCATTTTAATTCTTTATCTGTATATATTTTTAATCTATATTCTATTACCTTTCTTTTAAGTTATAAATGAGTTCAAAATTCTATACTTGAAAATTTACCCTGGACAGCTGTCTGACATAGCAGTCCAGTCAACTATCAATTTCAGCAAAAACGAAGACATTTAGAAATTCAGAAAAATCTTCTGAGTAGAACTGTATTAATTTCATTAAGAAAATATGTTCATAGAGTTTTATAAAATACAGTGCATAAGTGTTCATAATGTACATATATAAATGCGTACAAATAGTAAAATGAGGATGTTACATATACAGTTGAGTAATTTAAAATGCTAATTTCGAATTATTAGGATTTTCTGAAAGTTAGAACTCTGAGAAATTATTACGATAAAATCCTGAGGTAGAAAATTAAGATAAAATTTGTATGACATCTATGGAATTATCTATTAATTATAATATACTTAGAATAATTATTAATATTGTTTAACTGATAAAAATAAAAATAAAAGTATTAGCCAATCAAAATGTGACAACTCAATATTTCTAATGTGATTAAATTAAGCTAATTAGACTTTGATTAAGAGATAATTAAGACACTACCCCAAGGTTTTTGATAGTGAGGAATTTAATGGTGGTATTAGTTTCTTCAAATTCTAATTAGTTTGTAAGGTAATTAAAATCCCTAAATACATTCTAGAAAAATCTACAAAATTCTACAATTTTTGACTATTGACCAAAGCAATTGGCAAGTCTCCTAAGCAAGCATTTGTGGCCGTCCAAGTGGGCTGGAGATCTCAAGCAAGGGACTGCCCTTGGACCATGCAGCTGGTCGTGTAGGTGTAATTAAATTGGGTGGAGAAAATTTTTATTTAAAAACATAAGAACCAAAGCAAAAGAAAAACTTGAAAAAGCTAGCTCACCAAGAAACCCAAAAGCGTGAGTTCTTGTGCAGCTGCCCCCTCCATTTCACTTCATCCTTTCTTCCAAAATCAAGAGAGAAACCAATCCAAACCTCACAAAATTTAACCTACCTTCGGCCAAAGAGAAGAGATTTAGGAGAAAAAGCTCAAAATTCCAAAAGACAAGAGAGAAAGGGATAAAAGGGATTCAAGGATTCTTCATCAAACTAAGGACCTAAGGTAAGGATTTTGGCATTTAATTTCAATTTACATCAATTGGAAGTAGGAGAAACATGTCCTTAGGTTTAAATCCAAGATTTGATCATGAACCATGAAAAGATGAAATTGATTTAGGGTTTTAAAAAAAATTGATATTTGAAGTTTGAAATATGTGTTTGAATCCATGCTTTGTTGATTTCATGATGTGGTGATGGATTGAAATTGATTGATTGGTTGTTTTTGGGATTGAGATTTCTTGATTGATTGTTTTTTAATTGAAATTACTTGGTTGATTTTGAAATGATGTTGGATTTGTGAAGGAGGCCATTCGGCCATGGCTAAATTGGAGGGGTACTATGTGCAAATTTTTCAAATAACCAAGGGCAAAATAGTCATTTCACATGTAGGGGTAAATTGGGAATTTTATAAAAAGATCAACGGTAATTTTGGAAATAATAGAAAAGTATAAGGGTAAAATGGTAAGTTCACATGTTCTAGAAAGTTTAGGGGTAAATTCGGAATTCTTTAAAAAGATTAAGGGCAAAATCGGAAATAATAGAAAATAACAAGGGTAATTAGGTAATTTCACAATTAGAGGACATAATTGGAATTTTAGAAAAAGATTAAGGGTAGTTTAGTAAATTTTACATAATGAGACCTAGTTAGTATTTTAGTAAAATATTAATGTTATAAGATTAATTATTGCATTTCATATCTCTTTATGTGATTGTAAAAATTTAATTATATAATCATGATCATTTCCATATTGCATAAGCATGAATCTTTTTGGGGGGATTTACAAAGATTTCAAGTGAAGAATGATTGATGTTGGCTAACCGGGACTGCGGTAGCAATAAATTTTAAATGATAAATGTTGACTAACCGTGACTGCGGTAGTCATGAGAAATGATTTTTGGGTGAGCAGAATAAGTTAGACAGGACTGTATAGTCTGTGATTATATAGTCTGTGGGGTGAAGGGTATTGGCAATCCCACAAGTGGCCGGAATCTGGACTGAGATGCGGTCGTGGTGGCCTTCCTGGGTATCTTGATCTCCTAATTCTTTTTAGTTTATTCGCATTTAGTAGGGGCTGATAGCTGAATTGTAGTGCGTAATGGTAGGCCAGTTACTTACTAAACACTCAAAGGGGAAGTCTCCATGGAGCAGGGTCAAAGATGATTTTTGAGTCAAAAACTGCATTTGCATAAATCATACTGCATTTGCTTTATTTATGTGATTTATTAATTATTATATAAAATGTACATGGTTAATATTTTTTCTAATTGTATGAGAAATTAAATGCCTGATCCGGTAAATTTTGTCCCTAGATTCTAGGGAAGTTTAAATTGCAGGTGACTGAAGATTAGTTAGAAGATAAAGATGCAGAGATCACCAGAGCTGTAGGATGGGAATATTTTGGGTAGATAAAAATTTTATTTCTTAGAAATATTTTGTAGTAGCGTTTCTGTAAATTTTAATATAGTAAATCTAAATTTATTTTGGATTTAAAATAGAGTATATTAGAACTTTTATGTATAATATAAGTTAAATAGTGAATTAATGTTTTATTAAAAAGGGGGTTACATTAGTGGTATCAGAGCTCTGGTTATGCATCTCTAGGACTTGTGAGTAGTTGGTCTATTATGTGTTCTACTGTGTTAACCTGATTGAAATTGTTTGTTTTATATGAATTGTTTGTTTGTTAAGAATATTCTGGGAAAAAGGGTAGTAACTAGATTTGAGATTTAAAACAGGTAAAAATGGCAGGAAGGGGAAGAGGAAGACCAGTTACAAATCCCATAGCTGAAAATGATAGTATAGCTGAGATGGCAAGAGCCATGAGGGAGATGGCTAATGCAGTGACCCATCAGACTGAGATATTGGCTAACCAAGCAATAGCTCAGCATCAACCACCACCTGTTGACAGAACCACTTTGACTGATTTTAAAAAGCATGATCCACCTTATTTTAAGGGAGAATATGATCCAGAAAAAGCTGAAGAGTGGATTCAGAATTTGGAGGATATTTTTGTAGCTATGGAATGTCCAGATGATAGGAGAGTATCACATGCAGCCTTTTAGTTGCTTGGTGATGCCAGATTATGGTGGAAAGCTACTCAGAGGATGTTGGAGAATAGGGGAGAAGTGATCAACTGGGAAATTTTCAAGACCCTGTTTCTTGAGAAATATTTTCCAGAGACTGTTAGATAGGCTAAGGAGGAAGAATTTATCAGTTTAACTCAAGTGAGTATGACTATTCCTGAATACACTTCTAAGTTTGAATCTTTGGCGAAATATTCTAAATATTTGCATATCACTGGAGATGAGCAATGGAAGTGCAGGAGGTATGAGAAATGATTATGATATGAAATTAAAGAGGTAATAGTTCCCTTGAGGATTTCTGTATTCCCTGAATTAATGGATCAATGTAAGGTCATAGAAGATATGAAAAGGGAGCAAAGATCAAAGATGGATGGATATGTAGGTAGGAGTAATTTAGGAAAAGGAGGTCCTATGTTGAAAGGAAAAGGTATTCAGCCATAAAAACCTTATAGTAGGCCCCCACAGTGGCGTCCTGGAGGAGGAGGAGGTACAGGTGGTTTTAGACCCATAGGAGGAGTAAATGGAGCTGGGAATCCTCAAAAATCCCAGTTAGCAGTTAGATGTTGGAAATGTGGAAAGGGACACTTGGCAAAGGGTTATCCTCTATCTGGTCCAGTTTGCTTTAATTGTGGAAAACCAGGTCATGTGTCTAGAGAATGTTATGCACCTAGAAGGGAACAGATTGGGAAAGCTTTACAGACCCAGAAACATGCAGCCAGTGGAAGAGTTTTTACCATGAGTGGTACTAAGGCTTCACAGTCTGAAGATCTGATACAGGACCAGGGACAAATGAAAGGTAAGTCCTTTACTATATTGTTTGATTCAGGTGCTACACATTCATTTATATCTGATGACTGTGTTAGGAATCTGAGTTTAGTTGTGACCCCATTACCCTATACTTTGCATGTTTCTGTACCTACATCTAAACCAATCCTAACTTCTAAAATATGTTTGAATTGTGTTATAACCATCAGAAATAGACCATTTGTTGTGAACTTGATTTGTTTGCCTTTGATTGACCTTGATGTGATATTAGGAATGGATTGGTTAGCAGCCAACCGTATCCTAATAGATTGTGCCTCTAAAACTTTGATTTTTCCTGAACCTGATGTTTCTAGACTTAAGCCTATCAAACCTAAAGAAATATCATTCAAAAGTAAAATTAAAAAATACATGTTATCATCTCTTGAATCTAAGGAAGATAAAATGGAAATGTACTCTGTGCCAGTTGTAAATGAGTATCCTGAAGTTTTTCCTGATGATGTTCCTGGCTTGCCTCCTGAAAAAGAAATAGAATTTAGTATAGACTTGATGACTGGTACTAGACCAATTTCTATGCAACCATATAGAATGTCACCATTAGAATTAACTGAGTTAAAGAAACAATTGGAAGAATTATTAGAAAAACAGTTTATAAGGCCTAGTGTGTCACCATGGGGAGCCCCAGTATTATTAGTTAAAAAGAAAGATGGAGGATCTAGGTTATGTATAGATTATAGACAATTAAATAAAGTAACTATAAAGAATAAATATCCTTTACCTAGAATAGATGATTTAATGGACCAACTTAGAGGAGCAACAATATTTTCAAAAATAGATTTAAGGTCTGGGTACCATCAAATTAGAGTTAAAAAGGAGGATATACCCAAGACTGCTTTTAGGACTAGGTATGGACATTATGAATATCAAGTGATGCCATTTGGAGTGACTAATGCACAAGCAGTATTTATGGATTATATGAATAAGGTGTTTAGACAATATTTAGATCAATTTGTAGTAGTATTTATAGATGATATATTAATATATTCTAAGAATAAAGAAGAACATGAAAATCATCTTAGAATAACATTACAAACTTTAAAAGAAAGAAAATTATATGCTAAGATGTCTAAATGTGAATTTTGGTTGGAAGAAGTAAAATTTTTAGGACATGTAATTTCTAAAGATGGAATAAGTGTGGATCCTTCTAAGGTAGAAGCAATTTTAGAATGGGAAAGGCCTAAAATAGTAACTGAGATTAGGAGTTTCTTAGGATTAGCTGGATATTATAGAAGGTTTATTGAAGGTTTTTCTAAGATAACTGGACCCTTAACAGAATTAACTAGGAAAAATCAACCTTTTATTTGGAGTGAGAGTTGTGAGAAAAGTTTTCAAGAATTGAAATATAAATTGGCCACCTCACCAGTCTTAATTTTACCTAACCCAAATGAACCTTATGAAGTATATTGTGATGCCTCATATCAAGGATTAGGATGTGTGTTGATGCAAAATAGGAAGGTGGTAGCTTATGCATCTAGGCAGTTGAGACCACATGAAAGGAATTACCCTACTCATGATTTGGAATTAGCTGCTATAGTTTTTGCTTTAAAGATTTGGAGACATTATTTGTATGGGTCTAGATTTGATGTATATAGTGATCATAAGAGTTTAAAATGTTTGTTTGATCAAAAGGAATTGAATATGAGACAAAGAAGATGGATGGAGTTTATTAAAGATTATGATTTTCAGTTAATGTATCATCCAGGGAAGGCTAATGTAGTAGCAGATGCTTTAAGTAGGAAAATTGTACATATGTCAACTATGATGATTAAAGAATTAGAATTAATAGAACAATTTAGAGATTTGAATTTATGTACAGTTAGGAAAAAGAATAAAATTCAATTAGGAAGGATTACTCTAACCCCCTTCTTCACTAATGTAACCCCTTCTAGATTTTATATTTAATTTAACTATATAATTTACTTTTTACATAAAAGTTCTAATAAATTCTATTTTAATCCAAAAATATATCCAAATTTACATTTTCGTTATTTTCAGAAAAACGCTACTACAAAATAATTCTAAGTAATACAAGTATTATTTACCCAAAATATCACCATCCTACAGCTCTGGTGATCTCTGCATCTTTTACTTCTCACTCTTCTTCATTCACCTGCATTTATATTTCCCTAAAATCTAGGGACAAAATTTTACCGGATCAGGCATTTAATTTCTCATACCATTAAAAACAATTTCAAATAGATACATTTCATACATTACTTAATAATTCACATAAAATAAATGCAGTATGATTTATGCAAATGCAGTTTTTGACTCAAAATCATTTTGACCCTGCTCCATGGGGACTTTCCCTTTTGAGTGTTTAGTAAAACACTGGCCTACCATTACGCACTGTAATTCAGCTATCAGCCCCTACTAAACGCGAATAAGCTAAACAGAATTAGGAGTTCAGAATACCCAAGGAAGGCCACCACGACCGCATCTCAGTCCAAATTCCGGCCACTTGTGGAATTGCCAATATCCTTCACCCCACAGACTATATAATCACAGACTATATAGTCCTGTCTAACTTACTCTGCTCACCCAATTTTTCTTATTTCTCATGACTATCGCAGTCCCGGTGTCAACAGTTATCATTTAACATGACTACCGCAGTCCCGATGTCAACATTTATCTTTTAAAATTCATGGCTACCGTAGTCCCAGTTAGCCAACATTTATCATTCTTTATTTGAGATCTTTGTATTTTCCCCAAAAAGACTCATGCTTATGCAATATGAAAATGATCATAAGCAAATAATTAACATTTAAACAATCACATAAGGCAATATAAAATTTAACAATTTCCATTATAACCTTAAGGTTTTACTAAAATACCACTTAGGTCTTTACTAGGTAGAATTACTAAATTACCCTTACTCTTTTTCTAAAATCCCAATTATGTCCTCAAAATGTAAAATTACCAAATTACCCTTATTCTTTTCTATTATTTCCGATTTTGCCCTTGGTCTTTTCATAAAATTCCTAAATTTTCCCTAAACTTTCTAGAACATATGAAATTATCATTTTACCCCTTAATATTTTTATAATTTACCAATTTGCCATTAAACTTTTTATAAAATTCCAAGATTACCCCTAAACTTTCTAGAACCTATAAAATTTCCATTTTACCCCTTAATATTTTTATAATTTACCAAATTGCCCTTAAACTTTTTATAAAATTCCTAATATGTCCCTACATGTGAAATGACTATTTTGCCCTTGATCTATAATAAATTTTCACATGGTACCCTTTTAATCTAGTCATTGTCGTGAATGTTTTCTACCAATTTCCAACATCTTCACAAAAACAATCATGCAATCTCAATCAAGAACAAATCAATCAAGATTCAATCCATCTCAACACATCATGAAATCAATAAAACATAGCTTCAAACACATATTTCAAACTTCAAGCATCAAATATATAAAAGACCTAAATTAATTTCATCTTTTCAAGGTTCTTGATTAAACTTTAAATTTAAACTTCAAAACATGTTTCTCCTACTTCCAAGTTGTCTAGATTGAAATTAAATGCCATGATCCTTACCTTAGGTCCTTAGTTTGATGAAGAAACCCTCGAATCCCTTTTTTCCCTTTCTCCCTTGTCTTGAAATTTTAAAGCTTTTCTCCCAAATTTCTTCTCTTTGACCGAATCTATACCAGAGTTTGTGATATTTTGGTTGGTTTCTCTCTTGATTTTTGAAGAAAGGATGAACTTTAATGGAGGGAGCAGCTGCTGGAAAAATCTCACAGTTTGGGGACTTGGAGAGCTAATTTTTTGTGAGCTTTTGTTTTTGGTTTTATGCTTTGGTTTCTCCTTCAATTCTTTATATATAAAATCGTCCAGCTCCCTTATCCAAGGCAATCAATTTGGCCAAGATTTTCCAGCCACTTGGACGGCCAAAACAAATTCCTTAAGGGAGTTGCTAAGTGTGTTGTCAATTTGTCCAAAAATGTAGACTATTGTAGAGTTTTCTAGAATGTTTTAGGGCTTTTTAAATTATCTTACAAACTAATTAGAATTTTAAGAAACTAACACCGCCATTAAATTCTTCACTATCAAAAACCTTAGGGCAGTGTCTTACTTATCTCTTAATCAAAGACTAATTAGCTTAATTTAATTACATTAGAAATATTGAGTTGTCAAATTTTGATTGGCTAATCCTTTTATTTTTATTTTTCTTAGTTAAACAATATTAATAATTATTCTAAATGTGTTACAATTAATAGGAAATTCCATAAATGTCATACAAATTTTTATCTTAATTTTCTACCTTAAAATTTTATTGTAATAATTTCTCAGAGTTCTAACTCTCAGAAAATTCTAAAAATTCGAAATTAGCATTTTAATATCTCAACTGTATATATTTTAAATCTACATTCAATTATCTATTTAGTAGATTACAGTTTACCCCAAAATGTTACACTGGAAAAATTTATCCTGGACAACTGTCTGACACAACTGTCCAGTCAACAAGCAATTTAAACAGAAACAAAGATATCAAAAGATTCGGAAAATTTTACTAAATAGAACTGTATTAATTTTATTATGAAAATATGTACAGAAAGTTTTCCATCAAATATAGTACATAATTTTTTATAATATTTATCGAAAATTATTTACAAACAATAAAATAAAAATGAGGGTGTTACAATTCTCCCCTACTAATAAAAAATTTCGTCCTCAAAATTTCTAATACAACTATACAAACAAATGAGGATATTCTTCTCTCATTTTCTCCTCTAATTCCCAAGTGGCATCACCTCTGATATCATCCCAAATAACCTTAACCAGAGGAATATCTTTACCTCTCAGGTACTTGATCCTGCTGTCCTCTATCTTAACAGGTCTTGTTTTCAAATGTCAGGTTTTCCTTTACCTGTATTTGATCAGGCTCAATGACATGTGAAGGATCTGAGATATATTGTCTTAGTTGTGACACATGAAATACATCATGAAGGTTTGACAAAAAGGGTGGTAAGGCTATTTGGTATGCCATAGGTCCAAATTTTTTTTTTCAAAGAATTTGGTAAGGTCCAATAAATTTAGGAGTTAGTTTCTTAGACTTTATTGTTCTGTCAACACCAGTTATTGGTGTGATTTTCAAAAATACATGATCACCTTCTTGAAATTCTAAGGGTTTTCTTCTTTCATCTGCATAACTTTCTATCTGCTCTGTGAAATTTTCATTTTCTCCTGAATTAATTTTACTTTTTCAGTTGTTTGTTCATTGATGTCTGGTCCTATCAATAGGTTTTCACCATCCTGATACCATACCAGTAGTGTCCTACATTTTCTGCCATATAAAGCTTCATAGGGAGTCATACCTATACTAGAATGGTAACTATTATTATATGTAAATTCTACTAAAGGTAATATATCTTCCTAGTTTCCTTTCTCTTCTAATGTACAGGCTCTTAAGAGGTCTTCTAATGATTGAATAGTCCTTTCTGTTTGACCATCAGTCTGAGAATGGTATGTTGAACTAAGATGTAATTTACTTCCTAAAGCTTTCTGGAATTCTCTCCAAAATTTAGAAACAAATCTAGGATCCCTATCAGACATTATACTAGTAGGTACTCCATGTAATCTAACTATTTCTTTTATATACAATTGAGCTGATCTTTCTAAAGAATACCTAATATTTATTGGAAGAAAATGTGCTGACTTTGTTAATCTATCTACAATTTCCGAAATGGTATCACAATTCCTATTAGTTCTAGGTAATCCTACTACAAAATCCATTGATATACTATCCCATTTCCACACAGGTATCTCTAAAGGTTGTAACATGCCAGATGGTTTCTGATGTTCAATCTTTGCTTTTTGACATGTTAAACATCTAGCTACATATTCTGCTACATCTTTCTTCATCCTAGGCCACCAAAACATCCCTTTTAAATCTTTATACATTTTTGTAGTTCCAGGATGAATACTAAATTTACTTTTGTGTCCTTCCTCCAAGATTAATTCCTTTAATTCTTGATTGTTAGGTAGACAAATTCTATTTTTAAACCTAATAATTCCATCCCTTCCTAAATTAAATTCTTGGACTTTATCTATTTCCTATTAATCTTTTCTTTTCTTGAATAAATTCATCTACATCTTGTTTCTTCCTAATCTCTTCCAAAAATTTATTAGTGATAGTAATCATTCCTAATTTAATTTTATCCTTTTTCCTAACTATACATAAATTCAAATATCTACTTTGTTCTATTAATTCTAATTCTTTAAACATCATAGTTGACATATGTATAATTTTCCTACTTAAAGCATCTGCTACTACATTAGCCTTCCCTGGATGATACATTAACTGAAAATCATAATCTTTAATAAACTCCATCCATCTTTTTTGTCTCATATTCAATTTCTTTTTTATCAAATGAATATTTTAAACTTTTATGATCACTATATACATCAAATCTAGATCCATATAAATAATGTCTCCAAATCTTCAAGGCAAAAACTATAGCAGCTAACTCCAAATCATGTGTAGGATAATTCCTTTCATGCGGTCTCAACTGCCTAGATGCATAAGCTACCACTTTTCTATTCTGCATTAACACACATCCTAACCCTTGATATGAAGCATCACAGTATACCTCATAGGGTTCATTTGGGTCAGGTAAAACTAAGACTAGTGAGGAAATAAATTTATGTTTCAATTCTTGAAAACTTTTCTCATAACTCTCACTCAGAATAAAAGGTTTATTTTTCCTATTTAATTCTATTAAGGGTCTAGCTACCTTAGAAAAACCTTCAATAAACTTTCTATAATGTCCAGCTAATCCTAAGAAACTCCTAACCTCAGTTACTGTTTTAGGCCTTTCCCATTCTAAAACTGCTTCTACCTTAGAAGGATCCACACTTATCCCATCTTTAGAAATTACATGTCCTAAAAATTTTACCTCCTCCAACCAAAATTCACATTTTACACATCTTAGCATATAATTTTCTGTCTTTTAGAGTTAGTAATGTTATTCTAAGATGATTTTCACATTCTTCTTTATTCTTAGAATATATTAATATATCATCTATAAATACTACTACAAAATGATCTAAGTATGGTCTAAACACCCTATTCATATACTCCATAAATACTGCTGGAGCATTAGTCACTCCAAATGGCATCACTTGATATTCATAATGTCCATACCTAGTCGTAAAAGCAGTCTTGGTTATATCCTCCTTTTTAACTCTAATTTGATGATACCCAGACCTTAAATCTATTTTAGAGAATATTGTTGCTCCTCTAAGTTGGTTCATTAAATCATCTATCCTAGGTAAAAGATATTTATTCTTTATAGTTAATTTATTTAATTGTCTATAATCTACACATAACCTAGATCCTCCATCTTTCTTTTTAACTAATAATACTGGGGCTCCCCATGGTGACACACTAGGCCTTATAAACTATTTTTCTAATAATTCTTCCAATTGTTTCTTTAACTCAGTTAATTCTAATGGTGACATCCTATATGGTTGCATAGAGATTGATCTAGTATCAGGTATCAAATCTATACTAAATTCTATTTCTCTTTCAGGAGGTAAGCCAGGAACATCATCCGGAAACACCTCAGGATACTCACTTACAACTGGCACAGAGTCTATTTTCATTTTATCTTCCTTAGTTCCAATAGATGATAACATGTATTTTTGAATTTCACTTTTAAATGATATTTCTTTAGGTTTGACAGGCTTAAGTCTAGAAACATCAGGTTCAGGAAAAATCAAAGTTTTAGAGGCACAATCTATTAGGATATGGTTGGCTACTAACCAATCCATCCCTAATATCTCATCAAGGTCAATTAAAGGCAAACAAATCAAGTTTACAACAAATGGTCTATCTCTGATGGTTATCACACAATTCAAACATATTTTAGAGGTTAGGATTGGTTTAGATGTAGGTACAGGAACAAGCAAAGTATAGGGTAATAGTGACATTGGATTGTTTTAATCTTTGAAATTGATTGGGAAGGCTCCTAAAACAAAGGAGACCATGCCCAAATTTTCTTGAAATTATTTGGTAAGCTTTGCATGTGAAAATGAAACCACAAAATAACGTGGCAGTGGCTGTTTGGTTCGTCTAGCTCTGGACAGTCCCCACAGTTTTGTGATTTTCTGAAGATATAACCGTTGGTTTTTCATGAAATTTATTTTGAATGAAAATAGACAGAAAATGGAACAACTTTCATTTTGATACTTTGGCTAGATTACTTCTTTTTGACGTTCATCCGTGACCCACAATGTGGCTGTTCTGTTTTTGGTGTTCTGTTGGAACATGTCTCGGTTTTTCCCAATTTTACACTTGTATACTTATCTTTTATTTTTCGAGTTTGTACCATTAAAAACTAAACAAAACAAGATTTTTAACCATATAATTTACAAAAATTATCATGTTCAATTTCTAAATTAACTTTTTACATTGAGACAGGACAAGGGTTTTAAGCTCTGTTTTGAGTCCGAAATTTAGGCTGTTAGAGAAAATTTTACTGGGAACAATTGGAAATGAATTTGAGGATATGGGATACCATTTTTGAAAGACCAATGTGTTACCTTTATTCTGTAAAAATTCCAGCTCAAAATAAGTTTGGAAAGTGTTAGAAACTTTAATTTCTTTGAACCATGTTCACTGGAAAGTCAAATTCGGTACTGTCAACTTGTAGGAATTTTAGAAAATTGTCTAATTGTCTATTTTACAATTGGGATACCATTTTGAAAAATAGGATTCAAGATCTTTAATTCTATATAAAAAAAATTTAATTCCGAGGTCATTTGCAACAATCAGTGAGAGCTCACATTCAGTACTGCCAAAGATAAATCGACCTTATTTGGTCAATTTGGTTGATATGATAGAATTATTGGAATGATGATGTTTGTTTATTGAGGTGTGAATTTTTATAAGGAAATTGATAAGTAATATCCATTGACCTATTCTGTTTCATTTTAAGTTCCAAGGATGCGAATCTTGAGTATTTAATATTTGAAATATGTTTGTGTGATACAGTCTTTTAACTATAGGATGGATCTTGTAATAATGTTGTTTATCTCTGTGAGGTGCCCACAAGTAAGTTCATCTATGAGAGAATGACTTTGTTGTTGGGGTTGGTATATTATGGTTGATGGGATATAATTCGTTGAGATTATTATATTATTGATTGAGGTGCTTAAAATTTTGTTGAGAATATTATTTATTATTGAAGTGTATGTGTTTTGTTGAGAAAGTGAAATGGAATGTTGATGAGATGATCATATATGTGAACTGTGTGTTGGAACCATCCCTATATGTTAAAGAGAAGTTAACTATGTCCTTTGGGAAGACTTTTATAGAAAAATGGTATACTTGGGAGGGGGAGTTCACGCCAGAACTCCGGCCCGCTAAAGCGACCCGGGGATCTCACCTAGTGGGATATCTTTCCAAGTACCACCCCTATATTTTCACTCCGAATGGCATGTTGGAGTGTTGAGAACTACTTCCCAAGAGGTTTAGTGACTCTTTTAATGTATAAGGGATGGATTGTTGTTGTGGTTAAGGATTGTGGATTATTGAGATGTATTTGGATCCTTAAGTCAGGCCATAGAAGATGGCGGGTACGGAAGTGTCGTATCTCAGACTATAAGGGATTCCAAATATGTTTTGCCGCTGGAATACGGTGGATGCACACAGTTGGTGCACAGACTATATAATCACAGTCCAGATCCCGGCCACTTGTGGGATTGCCAATACCCTTCACCCCACAGACTATATAATCATAGACTATACAGTCTTGTCTAACTTACTCTGCTCACCCAATTTTTATTACTCATGACTACCGCAGTCCCGGTGTCAAAAATATCTTTTTAAAATTCAGAGGAACTCCCCTCAGTAGGAGTTTCCCCTGTGTCGGAGTCATCTAACTCCTCTAACTGCACTCCTGAAGAATGAGAAGCAGTCTCTGTGCGCTCGGACAAAAGAAGGGATGAGGAGATCATCACTACGTCAACGGGCTCCGCATGACGGTAGTATGGCGGCGTCGGCTGCGTCCACCATGCAAAGTATTCTGCTACTACTGGGTGCGCTCCTATAGGCTCGTTAATGGGCGTCCGTGTAAACCGTATGTAGCCGGTAAAGTGGTTTATGCCCCCAACCACGTCGGCTATCCATCTTCCAAAATAGCAATCAACCTCCCAATGGAGGGCTGGTTCCTCGTCCGCCATCTGGACCTAAAGAAAATAAACACACAGAAAGGGTAAACTCTTTGCTTCATCAAGCCAATCACACAGAAACGGATGTAGAAGTCACACACAATCCTGCCAACCACTACGGGGTGATTCTCTAACGTTCACTCTCGAAACCTACTCGCTTTCATGACTAAAATCTGTAAACTATAACATACTGGCCAGCTGCCACTTGGAACTCCAGAACTTAGTGGTCTTACATATATTGAGTGGAATGACTGCTGGGAGTACACCATCACCCTGGTATAAGGTGGGCTCTCACCAACTGAGACTTTCTCGTGGTTATTGTCAGGGTCGCCAAGTCGGTTTGTGTGAACGAAGTCACAACTCGACGCCTACCCTCCAAGGTCGTAATGCCTCACGATCATCTCCCAGGTACCAATCTGTGGTCATTCATACTCCGAGGACTTATTCCTCGCACACTCTCTCACGGATATTTTCTTTGCCCGTCGCCGTGGGTTTCCGCTACAGGGGGTATTAGACGGATCGAAATTGACGCCAAGCTCAAGACCTTGTCTTGGCTCCACAAAATATACCATATGAGAATATGCTCTCCATCACCTATTGGTGAACATGTCGTTCGATCTCTGTTAACATCGTAGCAACTTTCGCTCATCCGGAATCATCCCACGCGACTTCCTTCATGAGTCCGCCATACACGCGTTTTTCCTCGTTGCACGACTCTCAAGGCGTATATCGCCCTCACGTATCGAAGTCCTTTATTACATTTTATTTGTGCCTTACCATCTCAATTTTTTTAAAGTTTTTAATAATTCATACTTACCGACGATTCCTCCACGCAAGGGTCCTAGTATATTTATCTAAGTCCAAAGCACAAATCAAAGAGTTAATTTATTAAGCCTAGAAAAATAAATAAATTCTTCAGTCTAAATTAGTTGTTCTCACTGTTGGAATTTATATTATTATTACCGGTACAATTTTCCCGGATCACTAGGACAATGTCCTAGTCCACATAAGCACTCACGATCGAGTCTTATGCTCACAGATCACAGACATCACAGAGAAATTTAAATCACACTACAGTCCACATGACTGTATCATAGAGCATTTCAAAATGCACAATCACACAAACACAGGTGCCCTAGGTTCACATTCCAAGGGTCTTACAATCACATGAGGCAAGAGTAAATTTTTACCCACTGCCTTGCACATACATATTTAAAATTAATTCACACACTCAAACATATCATAGTTCAAATATCATATATCAAGGCAATTTTAAGAACAAAATTCCTCTCTGGCAGCACCCAATATCTGTCCAAAATTAATTTAGTAAAAAAATTTTGTTTGGCAAAAATCTTATATCAAATTAAAGATCTTAAAACCTATTTTTCAGAAAGGTAATCCACACTCTCAGATTAAATCTACAAAAATTTATGAAAATTTCTAAATGTTCGCAGGTCAGCATGCTCCTCACAGTGAGCATACCTTAAAGATGTGAAATTTTCTCAACCTTCCCAAAGGATATTTTCTCTCAAATTTTTATGGTAAAAATTTAACATTTATACCTTTCAGAAAAAGTAAAAATTGATTGCTAATTCCTCCTACATTTTTCCCAGTAATTTATTTTCTAAGACCTATGTCTCAGGTTCGAAATTTGGGATCCATGTATGAGATCTGTCTAAACCAAATTAATTAACTTAGCTATTGTGGGTGAAAAATTTCAAAACTTACATCATTTTAAAGATCTGTTTGTCTAGTTTTATGATAAAAAATTATATTTTAAAAAAAGTCATTATTTTGTTTTAAAAAGGTCAAAAACCGAACCTTGCCCGAACCAGTTTTCACAAGCAGAATAGTCCCATTGAATGTCACGGATGAACCTTCATTTGAGGTTATCTCACAATGGTCTCAAAAGAAAAGTTGGTTTATTTTGAGTCTACTTTAACGGAGAACAAGTTTCATCAAAATCCAACTGTTAGATTAAAAGTTATGTTAAAAAGACGTAAACATTATCCAGGGCATCTATGTGAAACAGCCACCGCCCAACCAGTTTCCGAAAGTAGAATGGTCCCATTGCAGGTCATGGATGAACCTTCATTTGAGGTCATCTCACAATGGTCTCAAAATAAAAGTTAGTTCATTTTGAGTCTACTTCAACTGGGGACAAGTTTCATCAAAATCCAACGGTTAGATAAAAAGTTATGGTAAAAAACATAGCCACTGTCCAGGGCTTCTACCATGAGACAGCCACTGCCAGCATCACTTTTTTTTCGAATTTCTTGAAAGTGCATGAGTTTCTAACAAATTTTGGGCATGGTCTCCTTTGTATTGGAGCCATCCCACGATTTTTAGGCAAGAAAAAGATGAGGAGAAAAGTTTTGACATAGACACAGCCACTGCCAAAGAGAAATAAAAGAAAACAAAACCAGTCACACACATACAACTACACATTTCATGCAACCAGTTCACATGGGAGGCATTTAGGGTGAGAGTGGCTGGATCCTCCACCTCCAGCCACTTGAATCCATCAAAGAGTCCCCTTACAGTGATGAAGATCTTGCTGGACAGAGGAGAAGAAGCTGGTTAGCTTCCTTCAAAGGAGTATTGGCTGCAGGGCACTCCAACTAGAGGATGCAAGAGGAAGAAGAAGCTGAAAAAAAAATGGTGTTTGTGAGGGAGAGAGAGGGCTGCGACCAGAGGAGGGAAGAGAGAGGGCTGAGCAGTTTCAGTCTTCTCCTTGGACAGAGGTTTGGCTGAAGTTAAGTGAGTGAGTGGTAGAGTGAGTGTAGCCTTAAGTGTGATTTGAGTGATGCTTAGCTAGGGAGGCTGAAAAGTGTGATAGGGCTGGCTGTTGGCTGCTGGCAGCAGTGAGGCTGTCTCTACATGAGGTGCAAGTGGCCAATGGTCACTTGATTGGATGGTTGAGGGTCATGTCAATTTACACAGTGTAGAAATACACTGTGTAATTTAACCCAGAACGCGGTTTTTACAACGAAAACTAATCGATAACTATCTATTTTAAATTTTTGAAATTCTTTACAATTGAAAAACTTTATTTTTTTTAACAACATAGAGACACAAACTACAAATAAACACAGACAATTTTTTTTTTACTGGCAGATGAATTCACATTTGTTTCATTAGATACTTCAAACAGAGAAATTATCTATTTTTCACTGATGAATTTAAACACTGAAAATTAAATTTTTCATTACACCACACATCATCAACCTAAATAAAATAACACAGGTTATTTTATTTTCATCGAAACTAAAAATCAAACTAACAGTCAATTATACAGAAAAGCAACTATAGAGAATTTATTCTAGCGAATTAATTTCTATCAGTTACTTGCAGAGATTTATATACAGATAAATATAATTATGCATATTTATATATCTAATCGAGTTGATATTTTCAGGGTGTTACACATTCCCTTCCAAATTGGCATAAAATGAGAGAAGACCTAAAAAAAGTTCAGGATATCTCCTTTAATTTTGTAAAAAATACGTGTTAGGTTCTAAGACCTTGGACGATGTCCAACCCCTTGAATTTCGGTTTTGATGATAATAACTAAAGGATAAATTTTGAAGTATCTAATGATGTAGTTTGAGTGTTATAAGATTTACGTCGTCCAATTCCACAATGGTATTGTATCTCTCAAACCTGGACTTTATGTTTTAATAAAGAAAACGTCCAGATGTGTTTTATAAGAATCCTACAGGCAGCATCCAATGCTCCTGCAAGAGCAAGCGTCCAACGCTTGAATAACACTCTCTGTAGTTTCTATCTTAAAAATACGTTTTCAATGTTGATTCAATATAAGGCAACGATCACTCTCTCTCATATTTTAACATGCCATTCTATTTGATTTTTTTGAATAGTACTGAACAGGAAAAGAAGAAGCTTCTCTCTGCAGAAAAAGTACAAGTAGGTGAGGCGCTACAAGTACGGCTGTCACTTCCATCTCTTCACCCTAAGTCAAAACGTGACAACGGTCAT